>VZRN01006295.1:1204851-1231397 GCA_013397935.1 Dasyornis broadbenti | reverse complement strand
CCCAGTTTGTCCCCAGTTTGTCCTGTATCCTCTGGAAAGCCTGCCAAAGGCAGCTGCTTCCCCTGCTAAGGTGAATTCGTCCCTGAACAAATGACTCAAGTTTCTTGCTGTCTTCTCGCCTTGGGTACAAAGTTTCAGGGCTCAAACAGAAAGTTCCTCTGGCTCATTGTGCAGTTCCACATGTCTTTCTGCCTCCTTCAGGACTACGCAGGGAGTGGAAAATCCCCCTCACAGCTTCTCCCTTTAGTGAGTGTGTAGAGAAGTGGAATGGTCTGGGGAGAGGAGGCTGCGATGTCCAGCAGGAAAGGAAAAGCTGATGACAGCAGATCCTCTGCCACGTGTAGTGAGAAAGGAAATGTACAGAAAATGTTTTGTAGGAAACAGGAGGAAGCCATTTGGGAAGGAAATAAAAGACACAAAATCAGAAACAAAAATAGAGAAGGAAATATTTCCTTCCTCACATCTTTCATGATTTCTGTTGAGAAGAAAACCTCATAGATTCCCCATACCACCAAACTGTAAACACACTCAAAATCAAATACTTGCTGATATGTAGTTCCCACACTCTTAGGACCATCTTCCTATAACAAGAACATAAAAACACTGCCTCAAAAGCTAAAATTGTGTATTAATCTCTTTACATTTTGTATTTCTAAAGAATTTCATGCAAGAAATCTGGATAAGTGTGAAACCCTACCGTTAATGTGTACATTTCACCACTATCTAGTACTCAGGATTGCTGATGCAAAGTACATAACTATAACAAAACAAAGCTTACATGAACATGTGATTCTTTATGCTGTTTTGTCTGTTAATTTGTTCCTTCTATTTGTCTTATAGTTGCAGCTATTAACAACACCTCTGTTTTTCTACTTGAATAATTTGTTATTCCCTAGACTAAGGCAGCTTTGAAAATAAAAATTGAGTCTTGGTGAGTTTAATAATAAATACTTATTATTAACCAACTAAGATCTTCTTTGTATGTCTGGAATATAAATGCATATTACTAATGTCAGCATACCTTTAGGAAACTACTATCATCAGAATAAAACACTCCACTAAGTATAACAGTATGTTCGCAAGGTAGTACCTGGGAATAAAGTATAGATGTTTGATTATATTAACATTTAATATAAAGTGTTTAGAGGCCATGATTTGTTGCATAAATGTTCTTGAATATTAATGAAGTGTTGAAGGATTGACAAGCAACTCACATGAAACCCTAATGCAGAACTGAAATCCCTGAGCAATTCCTTTTCGTAATTCTCTTTGATTTTCCAGGAGTAGCCTTTTGAAACTATTCACTGTACAGCAATATCTCAGACTGAGGGGAACACAGGCTTTGAATAAAACATTTGGGGTTTACAAATACTTCTGTATCAAAATAACAGTACATAGTGTATTTATAAAGCTGACAATGCATATATTGACCATACAGTTAGAAATCTGATTCCAGTGTTTGTGACTGACTGAAATATAGAGTAAACCACAACTGTCTTGAAGCCTGACATCTGTCATATGGCTCAGTGTGTTGGTCTGACCAGAAGCACCGTTATAGAAATCCCTTCACTACATAAAGCTCCACGCAGTGATCTGAAGTGTTCTGAGAATATGTAACATACAAGATAAAGAAAGCAGGCCAGCAACTAATAACATTATTTTGACTGAGTTGATTTAAGTTATACTATGTTGACATTTTTGTTTTGCAGCAGCAGAAGGATAAAGCAGTCCAAACTTTGCTAGGTTTCTGTTAAGCTTTCCTTATTGTTCTTGGCTAGGACAGGAAACAAAACTAGTAAGTTATCGTCTCAAATTGCGCAAGCAATTACATTCTTTGAAAACCATAATCTGCATGAAATCTCTCATAGCAGGAAATCACAAACAGAAAGAAATTCCTTCACAATGAGAGAAAAGTCCAGCCTACTTTCAATACTTGTTTTTTTTTTAAGTACAAAAGTTGCCACAGAAATTGATTCGTTAATCACTGATACTCCAGATACCTGTCTTGACAGTGTAGAGTGATTCCTTTAGAAAGAGCCTAAGGATATGAGGTAAAGAAAAAGAGATTTTGTCTGAAATACTAACAATTAAATTTTCAATCAGACAATCTGTAATTTGTCGTAACTGATCACTGAAGAGAAATACAGAGAACACTGAACAGGTGATCATACATGCATTTCAAGTTCATGCTTTAAAACAGTGTTGTGATACAGTGAGAAAAAATGCCTGGTTATTCGTATCAGCATTTATGACCGTTTTGGAAACATTCGGCTAAGAGTAATATTGGAGTAGAAACTTTGGTTCACACTGACATTAGAATACAAATCAAGAAACCAATGGATATTACATTGTGACTTACTGCAAAATATGTTAAGCAGCAAAATACAATTTAGAAACCATAATGGCCTACATTCTAAAAGTTACCTTTTTTCCAGAGGACTTTTTAAAGCCACATGCTTAAAATATTTTGTCTGTAGGTTGATGAATCATGTTGAGAGACTGATTTTTGTGAAAAACAGTAACTGATATTTTACTGTCTTGATAAGACATGGAGCTGAAGAACCTGAGGGGAGCGATACAGGAAAGAAATCACTGGCTGCTAACATGCTGAGCCAGACCATTAACAGACTATTTACACTAACTGGTAGGATGATCAAAAGTTGCATTTTTTTTTTCCCCTTTTGCTTTTGCTTGCAATATTCACATGTCATCATACCAGTTCTGGAAGCTGCTGAAATCCTTCAGTAACTCCTCATTTTATAACACAACTGTATGTTAGATGTATGTAGCATACTTAGCTCAGTGAATTTACTGAAACNTAAAACAAAAACCACACCAAAAAAAAAAAAAAACAAAAAAAAAAACCAAAAAAAATCAAAGTAATGGTTCATAAGTGTCTCTAGATGAGCCCTCCTCAAAATATGTGCTTTTTAGCTCTATTCAAATGAGTAGAGAAGACTAAAGGGAGGAGAGAGCTGAGGAGCTCAGTCTGCTGCAGATAGTCAGAGGCTGTCTGACCTCCCTGAGCCCCGACTGGATATCTCAAGGAATTCCACATTCCTGAAGAAAAGAAACTTTGTAATCTTCAGAGCTGCATGGCATCCTCATCTGCCATGCTGCAAAGACAGCTACTCACAAGATAATTTTAAAATAATCACATGAAACAGTAAGAATGCCACACATAAAAATACCTCATCTATCAGCTTCATAACTTTGTGGGGATTTTTCGCCAAAGTTGTAACAGTCCTTGCTGTATCAAAGAAACCTGCATGTTTTAGCCTTTTTCTTTAATTTGACTCTCTAAAGATGATAAAATAAGGAAGGCATCTCAGTTTGCATTTTTTCTTGGTATGCTTCTTTCACATAGCAACAACCTCCCTTCCTGACTGTAATACCTCACTCTGCCCTTTCTAACCCTGTCTGCCAGTACCTGCTATTACCTTTTTTAATAGCACTGCAGATTGCTAGTAGTCATAAATTGCAGGTTCTACACTTAATCATGACTTCTTTGATTCATTTCTGTCAATGTCATAATTTAGGTCACCTTTTTTATCAGCACAAGGGTGGTCTGAATGTCTAAAGGAGCAGATATTTTGTCAGGCTTATTTCTTATCCAATTATCAAGCCAGGATAAAAATGAGAAAATGGTGATTTTCTCTGCCACCTTTTCTCTTTTCTGCTGACTTCCAGTAGCTTTCACGCCTGTTGCACTGTACAGAAATTCTTCTTAATCATTTATTTTATTAAAATTCAAAGTGCATCAACAACTCGTAGGGAAGGCGACAAAGCTAATTCTGGAGGACTACATTCGATCTAATTGGTCTGACACTACCAGCAAGAAATGCTTCTTTCACACCTGTATTAATGACAATTTAGACATGTGTGTTCTGCCCTCATATATCAGCAGAAGCTCGCCCTTCCATGGATGTAATTAACTCGGCCTTGCCTGTGGCAAAGAACACAGCAGGCATGTCAATCTCTACATAGCTGAGCTGGCTAATTCTTGTCTTTTCATGATGCTGCTGGACTTGGGAGTGCACACTCAGATAATACTATATTTTCAGGTTATCCTTCCGGGCTTACTTGGAGACAGTGAATTCTGAGTCCACACCAAGGCAGTGCAGATGACAGCATTTAAATGCTAGGAGTACTTATGTTCTGGATGTATAAGTTATGAGTTATATTTTTCCACAAAAATATTTAATAAGCTTCCAGGAAGATATTGAATTAGAAGTCTGTACTCATTTTACATTTAGAACTCCATTTTGCGTAAACACAAAATTACCCCAGTATTTGGGAGATAAGGCAGTAAATAAAGTCTTGAACTTTATGATACACAGATATTCATGCTATTAGATTGTCTTCTACAACTAGTGTCCACAGTCTATGCCTTTGCTGTTCTCTTTGCTTACTCCCAAGGACCACACCAGGGCAGACATGGCAATGTGAAGCATCAAGATGGTCATTCATTCATTCATCCATCCATCCATCCATCCATCCATCCATCCATCCATCCATCCATCCATCCATCCATCCAGTGTAGTGTGTGGCTCCAGATGGCTGGCACAGCCCAGGGAATTCAACAGGGAAGAGAAGTCAGTGGTTAGGGGGTAGGAACTGGCACCATTACCAAGGGGGAACAAACCTCCCAAAACAAATACTCTCACTACAAAGGCTTAAACAAAATATCACATTCAGACCAGTAGTAAGGGAGCAAATATATTTGACTGTGATAAATGTTGGTACTCAGCTGGATGGGAAAATTTCAAAAAACTGCTTTACTTCAAAAAAACCCACAGTTTGAATAATTAAAGGTTTTAATTTATTCAGAGCTCAAAAATACAGACATTTCTCGTGAAGGGAAGAGTGAGAGGTTTTCAGAAGGACATAACTCAGTTGTCTGGCTCTGTCTTCTGAAGGGCTGCAGAGAAACAGATTTTGAATAGTAACAACTCTGTTCTGAGGTGCTAACACATCAGTGGGGACACACAAGTACAAAGACACTTTTTATTCCATCTTTTCTGTACCTTAAGCAAGGCTAAAGTGGTTATTTAATTTGCATATTTCAGAAATGATTGTGTCCTTGTACAGCTACAAATATTTCATTTATATACAAGAAGACCTCTATTTTAACAGCCAGAGAAAAATTCTTGTGGGGCAGTAATTCCACAGTCTGGGCAATATTGTTAACACGGTTAAGCACAACTTAGAAATCTTACTTATTTCTTTAAGCTGTTAAATTAGATGGACACATATCACATCATATATATCATGTAATATAATTTGAAGAAAAAAGGGAAAATTGGACAAAGGGCTATACATTTGATACACAGTTTTATTTCAGAAAGGTTTCCTTGGCCAAAGGAAAGCATGAAAATATGAAAAATATGAAAACATGGAAATAAAATAAAAATTTAAATACAGCAGTGCTCATTTATATAAACAGGCACCTCATTTTGTAACTATGCTTCTGGTCATAATTAATGAGCTTAATATGATATTTATCATTCAGAGAATCATATGTCAAATATTATGATCACATACTTGTATATGTTATATTAAAAATATCACTCGCATTCTCTACTTGCTAAAATGAAACATACACAAAACTAAAACTCTGAGATAGATTGAGATAGATGGATTGAGATAGATGGATTGAGATAGATGGATGGATGGATGGATGGATGGATGGATGGATGGATGGATGGATGGATAGATAGATAGATAGATAGATAGATAGATAGATAGATAGATAGATACTTACAAAAATACATACTTAGTGTTTGAGATCTATCAAAAAACAGGTGCTTTCTAAAAGAGGCACACACTTAACTTCCTTTAAGATGTCATTGCTTTGTAGATCATGTATTTCCGAAAAAGAAAGAGGAAGCTATGTAATTCTGATGGTTCATGCATGGATTTATGACAATAAATATCGAGCTGGGCCAATTTATGATCTGTTTTTTCTGGGTTAGGAAGGACCCACTCGATCACCCAGTTAGTAAGGGCTTCACTAATTCCTAAACCCTGGGGAATAAAGGGATGCTCTGGAAGCCCTGCATGGTAAGGGGGGCAGGATGAGAATGTTTTGGCATCAACTCAGCTGAGGATGAACAATTTTGCCCCAGTCCTGTAGCAAATGGATGACCACACAGCAAATCCATTGCTTAGGATCAAGCTGGGGTTGGGAAATTTCGTATGGCAGTTGTGGCAGCTTGGGCCTTGCAAAAACCCATGTGTCCTCTAGATCACTAGAGTTGAGAGTATAAGTGGTAAGCCAAACGTGTGAACTGGACTCTGGAGTTTACCTGAGTTTTGACTGTGTGTTGAACTTGTGGACAAAATTGCACCCTGCCAAATCAACACCATACTGTTTCTGTCATTCCTTTGGCTATAGGCAGAGCTGGTGTTGTTAAATGCAGTATCTACTGAAGTTTTATGCTGCATGTTTGTTCTTCCCTGTTTTCTTAATTTTCTTGGTTTGTTTCTTTGGATTGCTAGCCATCTTATAGCATGAATCAGCAAAACACTCAAGCACCAGCCCTGACTGAATTCATGGAGATTTAACATTTGTTTAATGTCAGCCCCATTAGGACAGTTCAGTCCAACAGCAAACTCTGAGCAGAAGCCCCCTGACTATGTCAAAGAGGAGTCAATGCCCCTGTGGTTTGAATCACAGAATTTTATATTTCCACTTTCTGCCACACTAAGCCCACAAAGAACTTCATTCTGCAATGTTTTTATAACAAAGAACCGTGCCTGTCTTTTACTGGAACCAGAACTTGTATCATTCTGGTCTCAGAACTGAATGTGTATTTTCAGATGTACTTGGTTCAAAGAGTATGTTCATGAATAAAAAAACTTCTGTCTGTTTAGTACTGCATTCCAATACAGATTGTAAGCAAATAGACAAATTAAAGTGAATTGGAGCTTTCAGTCCCTTCTCCTGTGTAGCTATCCCTGGTGAATTTAACTGAATCAATGAATAAACCTCTTCTTTTAAATGAATGTTGGAAAAGAGAAAACTTTGAAAATAGTACCAGTGACCAACTGACATTCTCCTCTATTCAGAAGCAGCCCCTAATGAACCCTGAAGGTATAAAAGGACCTCTATGCGTTTCAAAAAGGACTATTTAAAACAATAAGGAATTCACACAATTCTATGAGGCCTATCCATGAATACAAGGGAATACGTATGGGATGGGTTTTCATTTACTCCATTGCTCTTTTACATTTTCCAACATTCAATCATGCTTGAGGAACTTTGTATATCCATTACATGTGGTGATGCATAGAGACTCCCTTACCTAGTCAGATTGTTACTAAGGGAATCTAGAGTAATAATGAGTAATTAAAAAATTAACAAAATGACAGAGCCACACTGTGTTTCGGACTTGTAGGTGTTGTGGCAGATCTTCAGTTATGACACCCAGATAATTGCTGATGACAAACTGTGTATTCTGAAGCTGCTGCACTCCCACAAAGGGACCTTTGTTTGGCTCCGTGGATGTAAGCAAGACCTCCTGCTGCTTTGCCGTCAGCACACTGCCCTCACTGAGCCCACATTTCCAGCGAGCACTAACCCACCCTCCCACACAGCAAGAAGTCAGAAGGCCTCACACTGAGAGTGCACAGAGAGCAGCTGTACACAAAACTCTGAAGAGAAAGTTTGCTGGAGGCCCACAGCCTATCATTTGAAAAAGATAACGTGAATCTGCCTGTGTGCTCCTAAAGTGATGCTCCAGAATCAATTCCGCAGCAAGTAAATACCACGCTCTCCATAGGCATTGGTGCATTGCTTGACTGTGCTCAGGAGACTCAGCCTGTTTCTTCAAACTCTCACTTCCATATGGCATTGTCTTATCCAGAGCAGTACCAGAAATAACCAACAAAAGCGTGAGGCTAAAGGAGAACCTCTTGCTAAAAAAACCCCACCATGCTGGATGTCTCTCAAGTGCATATTTGCAAGTGGTTTGATTTTAGGAAGGTGTGAGTGTGTGTCAGTTTTCATACAAGGGACTGCCTGCAGGGCATTCTGCTCTTTGAAAAACAGGACACACACACATTTATATGTATATATGTGTCTCTACACAGATATACATACATAGGAGTCTAATTTTATGCTTCCAGGTGCAAATATTTTGACTCATGTCTTTTGTATCCACATATCCCATGACATGTATCTACATAACACACGTAGGCTAAATAAACATATGGTGCTGCTAATAGCCCAAAGGTGTTATTTCCCATATAATAGACGCTACTTGCCACGCTGTATAGAATGCCTGCCCTAAACCCAACGCTTGCTTTGTGTCTGTGCTGCAGTGAATCTACCTCACAAGGCTGAGGATGGGCACCACGCCATCCTAACAGATGGGTCTGACAGCCAGGAGACCATGTATGTGCATCCAGTGTGGGTGAGACTGAGGAGAGCCTTTGCCAGGGAGATTTAAACAGCTTTCTGTTTTGGCTGTACCTACTGCAAGGAGAAGGGTGTAGGCTTACGTTGCATGAGGTCTATGCAAGTGCAGAGATTGGAGAGGGAGCATCACGTGCGTAAAGAAAAATCCATTCAAATATCTACAAATCAAAGACATCCACTTAGAAAAGGTGAGGTGGTGTTATGGAACTCCACACCCCTCTAGCTCAGCTTGGGAAGACCAAGCAAAACTCGTCGTGACAAGTTAATTCGTCTGAACATGCTAGCGAGGGTGCAGAAACCTGTTGCACAGGCTTTCTTCCTGTCCCAGAGGCACATAATATTTGGTAAAGCAAAGGCCTAACTTTCAAGTAACGAGAAGATACTGCTATTCCATATGGCATGAAAATCTGCTCAATAAAGGAGCAAGTCCTTTTGGTACAAAGAACATGAGTTTAGTTTGTATCTTAAAAAAAAAAATTAAATGCTCAGTGAACAATTTGGTAATTGCATGAGTAGAAGTTAAAATACTGCTTTGAAAAATTATCCCCTTATAGAATTTGCATCCTCAGGTCAGGTCTGTGTGTTTGTACAGACCTGAAGAGAAACACCATACAAGCTGTATTTGTTCAGTGCTCTGAAAAATTGAAGCCCAATCAGTGTTATTTTCTTAATTGTCATGCATTTTATTCATATGCATACCCAGAAAAATTGACATAAAAATAAAGTCTGCCATCTAAAAACAATTAAGTGGTACCTCAACTATTGTCTTGAACTACTTTTCAATTAAAATTTAGACAATGATCGAAGATTTAGCACAGTATATGAAATGATCAGTGGAATAAGCTTATGGAAAAAACCTAATTCAGCATAACACACATTTTTAAAAATATTTAGCTGTTTAGCAAACGAAGTGAACAGTACATAGTAAAAATTGCATTAAAAAAAAAAAGGAGGGAAAGCATAGCCATATGAAGATGAATAAGCTACTTGAGGAAAATGATAGGATGTCTTCCTATTCACAAGCTTAAGTGCCAGGTAGAGCAAGGGAACTGGAAAGCATCAAAAAAATTAGTATAAGGTGTTGTTGGCAGTTTTAAAAATATCCACTAGGTTTTCTCTTAAGTTAAAAGGTCAGATTCCTGTCCTTACGGACCTTAAAGGCAATTTTGTTATCAGGTTTCCTAGGATGGGCGTTTTTCTCCACCCCCAATGATCACCCCAAAATGATGGTACTTTCCAAGGAGCATCCTCCCACCCTAAGTAGATCAGCAATGAAACGCTCCACCTCCCACGAGAAGGGCTCATGCTTTTAGGACTGATGTGCTAGATCTTAATTACTTTGTAATAAGAATAATTTTTAAAATAATGGAGTTAAACTCTAAGCCAGCTACGGTCACCGTGTTGAAAACTGCAATTCATTACACTGGCAGCATGGGAAACCAAGGAGCAGTAAGTCAGCTTCCTTCCTGCTCCAGACTTTGCAGTAGTTTTTATTGTGTTTTGTTTATTGAATTAACCCTTGAGAACAGTGAAAAGGGAGGTGCTTTTGGAATGTGCTCAGTATTAAAGAACTCAGCCACAATGCAAACACATCGCAGCAACAAATTTGGGCTTGTGCTTAGCCTGAAGGTGTAAGAAAAGGGCAAAGGTGACGTAGAGAAACTTAATGCCTCCTTACTTGGTTGTATTGGTGTAGCAACGAACACAAGCTATCCAATGCCTCAAGGACTCTTCTGGCATCTGTGGACAGCTGAGATGTTTACACATATTTTGCATTGTTGTTTCCTGCATTGTGAGGTATGGAGCTGCCATGGGAGTACTGCAGACCCACTTATTCCTTGTAGAGTAAATTCTGCCAGAAGAGATTTGGTCCTTATGGATGTATTCTGCAACTTCATCAGGGCAATGCAGTCACAAGTGTGTGTGTGCACATATCATCTACTTCTAAGTACACCTTTTAAAATGTAAATGTACTTCATAACTTTTCGATACCTGTAAAACATAGTCATTTGAGCTCTCAGAGTTTCTGAAAACCTCTAAGTTCAGGAACATACTGTATTATTATCCAGATGGTATCAATACATTAATATCCTGCCTTCTGCCATCTCAGATATTTTTTATTTGGTCTTTGGAGGCATTTTATTATAAACTCAATTCATCAAATAAAAAGTGATCTTCTCCATGTACCCTTCCAAATTCTTAGTGCTCTTTTAAAACGAAAAGCACAATCTAAAAAGTGTTGCATTTTAAAGTGCACTAAGTTCAGTGTAGTGCCTTATTTGTAATTAAACAACCTGCTATGTCTAATATAGACATTGCAGATATATAAAATACTATTTGAAATGTTAATGTTTAGCTACATATTATCACTCAAATGATAAATTAATGGTTACACTGGGAGAAGCAAATGAGAAGATATTTCCAATCAAAATCAATCACAGAGGCTAAACAGTTGTACCACTTAGTGATTCACGTAAATTGCTTTTCTCTTTGTGTGAACATGTTCAACAGATTACAAAGCACACATTAAGAACAAGCCAGTAGTGTAATTCTTTGATTCTTGTTTTAAGCCTTCGTATCTAATTCCTAGAATACATTGCATTACTGCTTTTCATCATGGAATTTATTTTTTTTTTTTTTTTTTTTATTTCAGAGTGAGTCCAGTACATTCTTGCTGTCAAGAACCTCATTAGTAACTTTACTTGGACTTTCTTGGACTTTCACAGGCCTCAAAATACTCTTTAATTTAAAGGATAGGCAAGTTGGCAAACTGTGAAATAAAGTTACAAAATTTGCCAACTTCTTTGGAAGCTGGAGAGGGATGTACAACATTGTCTTTACCAGTCCTTCTCGCTCCCCCTAAAAAAGCAACATCGCAGTTCCTTGATACTGTTCTCCAGAATCTTTGTTGTAAAACTTGTTTTTATCTGTAGGCAGATAAGTCCTTTCTCCTTGTAAGTGTTTTTAATAGGCTGCATATTGAACAAGTAATGCTCTCATTGCTCGTTGAATTGCAGTGAAGCCTCCAAAATGTAACCAGAAGTAGACCTCGGTCATGGGTGCACCAGCAACCTTTCCCCTCTCCAGTCCCAGGGAAGTGCTTGGAAGAACTCTACAAATCAGATCAGAACAGCTCCAAGGATTGTTTTTGTCTTTTGAGCAATAAAGTAGACTTCATCTCCTGAACTGATTCTAATAGAGAAAAAAATTAAAGGAAATCTTTCCTATGTTTACAAATCTGGATTTTTTTAAATCTTTCTCACTGTGCTGCCCGAAACCAAAGTTGAACAAAATACTAGAAGATAAGAGAAAAAAGTGCCAGAAACTGGGAATTGAGTGATGTCATATTGTAGTATAACTGTATAAATTAAGGAAAATAAGAATAGCAAGTATGTGCATTTCATGTTCAACTGAGTTTCAAAAAACTTCATCTATTTCCTGGACAAAAACTGGTTCTTCTTTACATTCAAAACACGTCTTTACTCTCCTGCTCTGATCAGCAGTAAAAGAAATCTTGGGGTTTTTTAGAAGATATTCTGCTATACAAAAGAAAGAGAGGAAGAAAGCTGGAGTTAGAATAAAAGTGAACGTTAGAAGGGAATTTTTAAAACCAGAAGTATTTATTTTCATGTTTTGTTTTGAAAATAAACCATATGTTCATATTAGTTAAAGGCAAACTCATCAAATGAAGTTGTTCATAATTTTTATTCTGCTACTCATTTAATCATCTCCAGTTGCCATTTCCTGAAAAAACATTGCACGTCAATTAAGAATGGTAGTAGTTTCTGATGGAGTGAATTAATTTATAATAGGAGCAAAATTTTAAATACCATAATAAAAGTATCGAAACTCATACGGTACCAGATGTTCATCAGGAGGCTCCCTGTGTAGTAAAGCAGAATCTCACTATAAAATCAAAAAGTATGTAAATAATCCTGAAATAGTAAAAAATTTAATAAAGATATCTCATCAGCAGCCTGATAAGAGTGGGAGTAATGTTATGCAGATTAAGCTCACAGTTCTTCTACATCAAAGGAACTATCCAAGCCAAATCAGAGAGGAAGGAACCACTACCATCTGCAATTCAGATCATCACTTGTGGTCCCATCATTAAACTTAAGAAACATTGGGAGCATCCTACTATTAATTCTTAATGTTATTACCTATTTTGGCTCTCATGCTAGAAGTTAGTGAGAGCTTCTTAAGACTAGGGTCTACCTTTTAAAATGGCAAGACTATCGCTTTCTGGGACTGTAAAGGAGAATGGATGCAGGCGGCTCAGCCTTCTTTCTCCTTTTCACTTGCCAGGTAAGAACAGATAACTCATACAGTCTCTTTTAAGCTCATGTCCAAGCATGGCAGCATCTATGCAGCCAAATCCTCTGCCATGAATTCCAGCTGCCCGGGAGTACTATCACGTAGCAGAGGTATGCTAGGTAGCTGTTTTGAGAAAGCAGTTCTTTGCTACAAGAGGAGTCAGAATCTGCTTGCCAGAGTGTTTGCATTTCAAAATGAGACTCTCTGAGCTCTTCCCTGTTGCCATTAATTGCTTGGTGACATTGCACCCACACGAGACTAATGTAAGGAAGACTTTACTCCTAATTCCTAAGTTAATAGTGGCTCTCCTGTGGCCATGAAAGAAAGTATTGATTTATGCGTTCTGCAGCAAGGTCTCAATGGTGTCAATAAAAAGATAGCTAAAAGTGCAAGATCCATCTCTGGCACCTTTAGCTATCTAGCAGAAATTGCCTCTGCCAGAAACTTTTATGTGCCCATTTGATCTATACCTTATCAGATGTCACCTACCTCTATTATGATTCAGATATCATTAATTAAAAGCTTAGCAAGGAGCACATTCTGACAGCTGCTAACTCAGCAATGTTCAAATATTGATAGCAATCAGCGAACGAGATCAACTCTTTATATGGTGCTCTTGTGAACGGAAGAAGAGGCAGTAAAGGGAGATTCTTACATATATGTTGGTATTTAGATTATTTTTGGACCTCTTTAGACATCTTTTTGCAGCCTGCTCTCAAATATGGCAGCTCACTAGAGAATGACAAAATGTCCATGAAGCCGTTATGATGGCTCCCAACCCATTGTCCCCTTAGTTCCTCAAGAGCAGGCAACTCACAGAGCCTTCCTCAGCCTCTCTTCTCTATGGATGACAAGAGTCCTTCAGGATTAGTGGCTCTCAGATTCTTCAAGAAGATCACAAATCATCAAAAGGTAGTCTGGGGAAAAAGAAAACTAGAATAATTAAAAAATCTAAATATACTATGCATATACCAGGCAATCAGACAAGAAAATGGGACAAAAAGTAGAGTATTAAAGTGACATATAAATTTTAAACTAATTTAATTTGGTTTTACCTGAACACAGTATAATATCTTCATAAGCTTGTCTGAGGATTAAAAACAAAACAAAAAATTATCCTTCACTTTACAAAGGTCAAAGAGCCATGGGCTAGAGGACATGGATACACAACCCACATTTATGGCTGTGAAATTTATATGCAGCCCAGAAGGTTTCTTCCTTCCTAGGATTTAGGCAGAGGGTCTCATAGCACATGTACAGTTGATGAAAACAGGTCCTCCCCAATTACTCAACAGTTGAGAAAGAAAAATAAACAGCACAGCTCACTCTGAAACTGATCGAGAAGAGCATTAAAATTAGAAATGGACTTTGAAAGCACCTAAATGTACTCTATCTGAATTTACCTACAGCCAAAGCTTGATGCTTCAAAGCTTCATTTTAATCTCCTGTAAGGGTCTCATTTATTCTCATAAATAATCTAAATACTTAGATACCTTTTTTTTGTTTGCAGATGAATACGGCCACAAATGTCTACTGAAATATTCATTTATTTAACATTAATGAAAACACATTCAGTCATGTACTGGTTCTTAGGTATGACTAGCTTTCTAAACCTTGATGGTCCAAACAATTCTATAACAGAGAAAGCTTCTGTCTATGTTGAAGTATTCGACTATTCCCATAGGAATAGTTATATCACTGTGTATTTTATAGTGATAATGTTAAATCAATATGCAGCCATTAAAATGTCTTTAATCTTTCCATAGCCATGAATGTTCTAGATCAAAAGAAGTCCTTTCACTGCAGTTAAAACTCCTTATGAAGCAATGTAGTCTAAGGCGAAGAAAATATTCTACAAAAGGAATCGTGCTGACATAAAAATTACTGTATAAATGGATAAGTTTGCATATACAGTATTATTTTCCATGCAAAAAAATTTCTCAGATAAATTCTTTGAAATGAGAGAAGAAGCAAGACACAGAGTAAAGGACAATTAGAAAAGACAAAATGCGGAAGATAAGAGAAAGAACAAGAGGAGTTATTGTTCAACTTCTGTTGCACTCATCTTTGATTTGAAGGAGGAAAGGTATGATACTAAGACCACTGCTATGTACTCAATTTCTTTGCAATTTGAAAGGGAGAGACTAGTAAATTGCAAATATTCGTAAGTTACTTAGACTAATGTGCATGTGCAGGGAGATCTAAACATTTTAATGATGCAACTCATTCTGTAAGATTACAGGCCTGGAAGGTACCTTCAGAGGTCATCCAATTTAGAACACGCTCCCAAGGAACTAAATCTGTTTCACTGCTTATGCATATTTGTTCAACCTGTACCCAAACTTTATATGTTTATATAAAGAACAGATTTGTATCCATACTTCCAATTAAATTAGTTCTTTTTATTGTTTTATTTATTTTTATGGTTTCTTACTTTGTTGATATTATCATATCAGAACTAAGAAAAAAAAATTCTTCAAAAACTGAACTTATGAAAATGTAAAACTTTGTTCTTCACCAAGCTGAATGTAATAAATCCCCATTTTTGTGCAACTATAAGATAAGGATGCTATAAAGTGGCAATAAATGTATTTCTGTTACATGAAATTATTAGATAGATTGACCACAAATCACAGTTTAATATTGTACCCATAGGAATGCATATAAAAATTTAAGATCATTTAATATAAATTTAAGATTATTTAATATATGGAGAATGATAACTGCAACTATGGTCAAAGTTTGTAGTGGTAAATAGCATGGAGAGAGTAAGGAGGACTCATACCTCTACAATTTTCTCTAATGCTAAAGGGAAAAAAAAGTAACCTATTTAATTAAGATCATTATATTTAAAACCAATCACAAGAAAGAACTTATGGGCTGCATAACATTGTGTAGCCATGATTTTCTAAGTATGTAAGAGAAAGTCAGGTTCTAATGAGATGAAAATCTTTTAAAGCCAACTAATGTTGCTAGCAAAAAAACTACTTCAGCTGGTTTGAGGAATGTGTGTGTCTAAAACCTTGTCTGGCTTTTCCAGTTGTACCAGCTCATCTGATTGAAGATACCACCTTTTCCTACTTTGTTTTTCAATTAACTTTTATCACATACAGATACAATAGTCACAATGTATATATATGTTAAAGGATAGCAATATTTGTGGTTTAGGTTTATGACAGCAGTATGAGGTCAGAAGGAGCCTTCCAATACAGGTAAAACTATTATTTTCTTTCTGTGTAGCACTTGGCCTCTCCTGCTCTTTGAAACAAGACAGAGGACTACATTTCAGATCAGCATTTTCTTTTTAAGGTACGTCTTGTGTTTAGTGAACAGAAAATAAACCTTCCACTGTAAACATACCTCTTAAAATTTCACATGAAGTCATCAGTCCCTGAAAAAACACACAAAATTCCGTCATTTATAATAGTTCTTTTTATAGAAAACATGGATATCAGTTAGTTGCATATTCATTCCAGCACAGAAAACTTTCTCTCTACTTCTTTTCCCATCCACTTATTAAATTGTCTTTGTAAGTGTGTTATGAAAAACCTTCTGACAGCCTTCTGAGGCAGTTCTGCATCTTTGCTGATGGTCCTCGGTTTCAGCTGCCACCACAGTCCTCCCAAAACTACTTTTGGGAGTAGTTTGTTTTGTTTGTTCATAGTGCTCTGACTGGCCTTGTTCACAAAACTTCAATATTAAAAATAGGAAAATTTCCTTCTTTGAGATGTTTGTAATATTCATTTTTATCACAAGATAGTTTATTATGTGGACTAATATAACCCAAAAAGCTTATGATATGTGAAGCTATTAATAGTCTCAGATGCATTGAAATATTAATATCCTTAGATACATGAAAATGATAATATTTAGTATATAACTATTTTCTGAACATCATTTAGAAATAAAAACACTGCTAATGAATCAATAAGAAGAAGTAATGTTTCTAAATGTACTACAATGAACAGATATGCCTCATGGATGAATGATGAAGGAGTTAATTTATTTCATTATATATGAAAAAAGAGAAAACTAGATTTTAGTCCTGCCAAAGCAATCACAGTTGGAGAGCACTGATGGCTCAAAGCTAGTACTGAAAAATTGGCATAAAGGGAACAAAGGCTTGATTGCTTTTACTTTACTAAGAAACTAAGGAATGCATTTTTAAAAATCTCCTTGTATAAAAATTTTCATTAACACAGATAGGAAATTATTTTGAATGCTTCATTGTTGGTCTTGATATCATAATTAGGGAAAGCCCATTAAAAAGCTCAACAGATATTTTGAAGCATCAGTGTAAGTATTTCCATCTTTAAATGTTATATATAACACTTTTAAAACAGAATAGCTGTGTTAAATAGCAGTTACATTTATCAAATACTGCACAAGATATGACAGTGAAAAATACAAACCATGGTGAAGCACAGAAATTGAGAGTTTGTGAGAAATGATAATCCACATAGCAGATCTTTGCACTGAGTGAAATGATTTGACACATTTTTTTTACCTCGAAAGGATAAAGCCATATGCTTACTGCCTTGCAAGATATGAAATATGACAAAAGTTAAGCCATTGACTTTATATAAATAAATGAATTAACAAATAATATAGCTAAAGTACTCTGTACTATGATTTTATAATAAAAATTCATCTGTATCCTAGTTAGTCCCCAAGTGACACTTGCTGGTGAAAGTAGGATCACAGTAGATCTTCTCCTAAAGGTCTTGCAATCCTAGATTCTTACAGCCTAACATTATCTTCATTCATAAGGAAGAAAATATTTTTATGGTATGATAGATTTGTCAGACCTGTGCAGTATCTTTTGATATTCATGCTACTAAAGATGGCAGTTAACTCAGAAATTATTAGTACTCTGTAAACTAAAACTTTAATAAAATTAATTCTACCTACAAGATGGCTGACTGGATTGGCTTCTCTCTTGTAGCACAACAAGAATATTCTGAAATAACTATTACAGAAGCTTAGAAGTTAGTCCTGGCAAAAACCAGTAGAAATAGACAATAATTCAAAGTAATCAAATTCTAACAACAGAAACAAATGGAATGCAAGAGAAGTGACCAAGTGCAGTATGAATTTCAGCAAGTTCAAAATGAATGGGGTTTTTTCTAACAAAATGTAAGGGCAGGTTGGGATAGCAGTGGTGTTCATTCGTGGCTCAGCAGAGCCACCAAAGTTTATGAAGAATGTTCCAAATGAGGAGAGAGAGCTCAGAGCAACCTGTAGCTGAAAT
This sequence comes from Dasyornis broadbenti, assembly GCA_013397935.1. Taxonomy (NCBI): domain Eukaryota; kingdom Metazoa; phylum Chordata; class Aves; order Passeriformes; family Dasyornithidae; genus Dasyornis; species Dasyornis broadbenti. Next base: position 1,213,407 of record VZRN01006295.1, on the reverse strand, counting down.
ACACCCAGGCAAGGAAAAGATGCTTTTGTAATGAAGTGGTTGTTTGTCATGCAATCTCCACAGTGTGATGAAGATACTAAAATTTCATATTTGGCTAGAGAAAACAATTTGCTCCTAATCTTTACCTCACGCTGCAAAGACAAGGCAGCACATGAGCCGTGCTACATGCTGTAGTTCCTATGGAAGGCACTTTGTAAAACCCTTGCAGTCATAACAAATAAAACCTTCTTAAAAGTTTTGCAGATTTCCAAATCTAATGGACAACTGTATAAGTCTAGGGGAACACATGCACCAGTAGAGTTGGTGGGTGTCATGCAAGAAATATTTCTGTTAGGTGAAAGCAGTAAATAGGAAAGAAATTTAGGCACGGCAGTAGAAAAGTAAAATTTCAAGTCAGTATTTCCTGAGACCTAATATGAAATCGTTCACGAAGTACTGATAATTTAAATTTTAGGACTCAGATAAAAACATTAAGCATTTGCTTAGCAAAGCATTTGAAATGGGTTTCTATGGTCTCCCACATGCTTCTGATCTGACTGCACTACTGCTAGAGATTTACTGTCAAAAAGTCATTTCCCACCTCTGATTGACATGGCGGAGATCATTGGTGAAACTTCAAGTCTACACATTAATAACAGTGACAACTGGAATGACTGGATATAGTTATCTACCTGTAAAAGAATTATTTTTGGGTTATTAATCTGAACAAAAGGAGCAGAATCATTTTAGAAAAATGCAAAAATAGCTTATGTCCTACAATTATGCTAAGATCCAGAAGTTTGTAGGCATTTCCTGGGAGTCTTGCCAATGAATACAGCTCCTATCCCACATTATCTGTTTCTTCTCTGTGAGGATTTAGCTATAGGGATACAGCATAAGCCACGCTGAGCACGTGATCTGTAAACTTGCTTCGTGTACAAACTGAACAGCCCTTTATTCCAGAATGAAAGCGTGCACAGATGATGTGCTCAGTTTTGTGTACAAGTATTGGCAAAGGGGCTATGAACTAGGAAGGCTTGGAAGCTGAAGTTCTTCTGCATTTCTGTCTTTAGAAACAGCAGCTGAGACCCTGGAGGGAATGTGGAACACCAAGTGATTCCGTGGGTCCTGAATGGTCTCCCAATGACTGAACATCTGACGAAGCAGCTGGCTCCAGCTGGGGTTAACATGCCAATAACAGTCTGTGCTGGATACCTTTCAGAGTCAATATCAAAAACTTACCACTGTTGTGGCCAAAGCTTGCACTCCAAGTAGTCTATTCAATTAAATATAGAAAACTGGAACTGCCTGTGAAATCAGCTGCTAAATAGAAAAGAGGAGAAAGCAAGCACATGACGAGTGAAATGCTGGCAACTGTTGCTTTTTGCTCAATTAGCTTACCAGTATGATGGGAAAAAGTAGGATGAAGGGAAATAAAAGAGGACTTGTCTGATAATTGAAAAATTGGAGAGTATAGAAAAAATTAAAACCAGTTTATTTACTGCCCTCTATCCACAGAGCAATGCTGCAGCTGCTGCTCTTTTGCTGCTGAAAGCCAAGTGGCTTCCCAGGCGTGGCAAGGAATTTAACTTCCTGATTATGAGCAAAGGAAATACTAGAAAACTTTGTTCCACATTGTTCAGTTCTTTTCCATTGCAGGAACTCCTGGAAGAAGGCAAGGCTGGCAATTCATCACAAAATTCATTTTAAGACTAAGCAATGTCAGGTATAACATCTGCTGCTACTGTCTAGCTAATAGCATAATCAGCTAGGAAGACAACGCAGTGAAATATCTGCAGAAAGTTAAGGATATGCTAAAAAGACTGAACTGGAGACAAAGCCTTGATAAAACCAAGGGACAGAAGAAGTTATAAATTCGTATACCTAGAGATAAATAAAAATGTTTGTAAAATGTGGTGCAGCAGCAGGTGGTGATGGGTGGAACCATGCCATGGATTTCAAGAAGTCTCCTTGGGAATTTGGAAAGCCTTTTTCCGAGCAAATATGTTCTTTCCAAGTGAAAAAAAAAAAACCTGGAGGATCTGTTTAGGCATTCATGCAGTCTAGATCCACTGCAGAAGAATAGCCTTAACTAGTACCCTGACTGAAAATCCTGTATCTTTTAGAAATGTCTCTTTAGTGAGTTCTCAATTGAACCTGGAAAACTCAAGGTACAATTGTAAATAACACCTGGCTAAAAAACTTACACTCCTATTTCAAAGAAAAAAGTGAGGAAGAACTGAACATATTCTTGGGGAATCATCAACCTATGAAGACTTGAGTCATATAAAAACAACAAACTTATGAATTACATGGATTGCTATAAAACTAACTCCCTAGTACAGAATGCAAACGTATTTTAAGTTTTTTTTTAATTGTCATTTTTTAATTACTTAAACTGCAATTCACTTCTGTATACAGAAAAGAAACTATGTATCTTTGGTTTGTTTGTTGCATGAGCAATTACTCAAATTTCTTCAATCCCTGTTATAAGATACTGATTGACAGAAGTGATACAGACATAGGCATCCAAGATGCTTTCCAAACTGGGCAACTCTAAACCAGCATGCAGATGAAGTGACATGCATAAAAGTACACAAGCAGTGGAACTGATTTAAATGCCCTCTTCTGGGAGATAGGTCTTTAAACAGGATACCATTTGTTTTAAGTTTACTTTTGATTGACTTTTCACTTTGTTTAGGCTCATAAATTATTACATTCTAATTTACATATGGCTCTTTGTGCTGCTTTATGCCAATTCTTGAATACTATTTTGACAAATAATTGTAGGCAAGCCAGTATCATTAACAGATGATTACTGTTCAGGCAGAAGGGTAATTTTCAACTGGACTCAACACTGCTTTGATACTAAGTGAAGAGTTTTCTCATAAATGTAATACAGTGTGTGTCAAAACGCTTGGTATAAATAAGCAACATAATGTAAGGCTGTCTGCTGATCTATTGGCAATCACTGGTGTAATAGCTTAGCTTTAATTGGTGACCTATTTTTCTGAGTTTCCAATATGATGATACAAAACAGTGGTCTTTGTTTAAAGACACATATGGTACATTTTTTTCTGTGTATTTTTTTTTTCCTGTGGACATGCTTTTTTGGCATGAAGGGCAGAGACTGTTCTGGCACAAGTTGTCTGTATATCATGATCAAATAGGATACCACTGATGCCTTCAATGTGTAAAATGTCCTCAAATTGGAATATTCTCCACTAGTAATCCTGCACACACGCATTGTTGATAGCATAATTGTTGAAACGTAAGCATGGTAAGGCCCACCTTGCTGTTGGTAATATTTTATTCTATCACATTTCTTGAACAGGAGCAAGAAACAGGCAGATCCATGGAGAATGCCAGGCATGATATAGAGGCTTTCCTTTGGACCGTAACGTGGTTTGTACGCTGAGGGTTTTGGCAGTATGGTACACTTAGAACAATGGGAATAATGTCACATGGCACAAGCCACTGAGTAGGTTGCACCATTCAGGTGCTTAGTTTAAAGAGCTGAATCTAGGGAAGCAAAAACCTGGAAGCCTAAGAAAGAAATATGTACAACATTAAGCTCTTTATACTTTCTGGAATGTAAGGAAAAATTTTGTTACAGCTTTTGCTTTGAAACTAGTCATGCTAACTCTTCATTGTTTCAGTTGATCTGGATTGTTGGAGCCCAATTTAACTTAAACTTACAAAGACTTCAAACTACATTAACATATGAGACAGTAAAGGGTGAAATTCAGCAATAAAAAGAAAATACTGAATTTTTCTTGAGTTTTCTTCCTAAAAGGCTCTTAAACCTAAAGCAAGATGGAGAAGATGTATTCAACAACTCATCAATTAAGATGAAGTCAACGCTTGTCACCAGTCTCCTTGCCCAGGGAAAAAAAAAAAATCACATCCCTCTTCTTAGTTACCTGGAGCCCTACCCTTATCAAAACCCAGTGTTCAAAAATTCAGGGATGGCAATGTAAAATGATCAAGAATATGTAATTTCATCTGATGTGGAGTGAGGAGCACACTGCAGAATGTCTAAAGGGAAGTTTTTCGAAAGCAGAATAAAAGGTCATGCCACCTAGTGAATAACTGATTGAAAAAAAAGAGGAATGAATCACCCATAGAGGTTTTAGCAGGCGTTGTCCTATTGTTAGGATTTCTGGATTTGTACCTTCTAGGCTGTGATCTTGTAATGGATGTGCACCTTTTTTTCAACCAGGCACATTAAGTTCAATTCTTTCAGAAAGCCTCTGAAGCACTGCACACATTTCTGCTCAGAAAATTTTGGACAAAAAGGAAAGTATTCTTTGAAAGTCCAGTACGACTGTCAATGTTAATGACAGTGATTGAAAATCTGAAATTAGGATGTGTGTGTGTGTGTGCATTTACATGTTTGCATACTTCCTGATGGAGAGAACAAGTGTTTCTGAAAACCTGGATAGAAGAGGCAAGAGGATGACCTGTCTGAGATTCAGTTGAGTGGTTCAGCCACCATTAATGGCACAATAGTGTGGAACTATGCATGCCTAAGTGTAAACAGTAACCCCAACACTTTGTTAGGGTGAAGTTAGGGAACAGATGGTATATAGACCACCGATAGTCTATAGAATATCAGACATGTGGTATAATTTTTGCACGTAAGTGTCCTTGACATTGACAAGTCAGGACACGCCACATAGCAGAACTGGGAGCTGGATTTTTATAGAGATAGCACATCATTGAAATGGTGAGAATTTAAAAAAAAACCAGTTTGGTTATAAATAAAATCAGGATGGTTAGTATTTTTGGTAAGTGATATGCAAAAACACACAGCTTGGTCTGTAGGTTATTAAAAACCTGCTTGATTCTTTGCTTAAGATTTGACAATCATGACCATGTAAGTAGTAAAACTTTATTTGTAGTTACCACCAAATACTGTCCCTTTACAATTTTTTGACTTGGGTGTACTAAACGTCTCCTTAGAGGTGCTAAGAGTGTCTGTGAAATGTTATGTCCTGGTATAGGCTAGCAGCGCTGCTTTAAGATTATAAGGAAAGGTAAGAATCACAGAGCCATAGAAAGGTTCAGGTTGAAAGAGACCTTAAAGGTCATCTAGTTCCAATCCCTGCCATGGGCAGGGACCCCTTCCATTAGACCACGTTGCTCAGAGCTCCACCAACCTGACCTTAAACACCTCCACGGGTGGGGTGTTCACAAATTCCATGGGCAATCTGTTCCATCCTTGCAGTAAAGAATTCTTTTCTCATATCTAATGTAAGTCTATTCTTGTTGAAGTTTGAAACCATTTCCCTTTGACCTGTCGCTATGTGTTCTTGTAAAAAATCTCTCTCCATCTTTCTTGTAGGCTCTTTGCAGATATTGGAACGCCCCATGGAGGTCACCTGAAGCCTTTTCTTTTCCAAGCTGAGCAAACACAACTCCCTCAGCCTTTCCTCATAGGAGAGGTGCTCCATCCCTCCAATAATCTTGGGGTCCCTCCTCTGGACTTGCTCCAACAGATGCATGTACTTCTTGTGCTGAGGACCCCAAAGCTGGACAGTGTTCCACGTGGGGTCTCACCAGAGCAGACCAGAGTGGCAGAATCCCCTCTCTTGACCTGCTGGCCACACCGCTTTGGATCCAGACCAGGACATGTTTAGATTGCTGGGCTGTGAGTGCCCATGGCTGGGTCACGTCCAGCCTCTCCAGCACCCCCAAGTCCTTCTCAGCAGGGCTGGTCTGGATCTGTTCATTCCCCAACCTGGGTTGATACCGACCAGTAGCACCTTGCACTTGGTCTTCTTAAAACCTCATGAGATTACCATGGGCTCACTTCTCAAGCTTGTATGTGTCAGGCCATACCAGGGAAAGTATGGAGAAAATATTTTCAATTACACTGACAATACTTTACATAGGAGATAAGTACATCATCTGCTAAAAAAAAAAAAAAAATTAGTTTTGCAGAAAAATTGAAAAAATAGTGAGTAAACAAAGTTCCAAAAGCTGCCAGAACTCAGAGAATGAAACGAGAACCTGGCTTTATAGGATAAGGAAGTGGAGAACATAGACTTAATACTGTTCAAGACAACTTTTCAAAAAGACTTGGATGCTTCTGTGGAAAAGAGGGCAATACTAATGATAACGGTTGGAAAATGCCTCAGTGCTCGTCTACAGATAGAAGAGATACACCGTGTGCTCAGAGAATAATTTGAAATTGACGAATGTTGCTATAATGCAAGCACCATTTAGATCAGAAACCAGATAGCAACTCCAAGGTGGTGCACATTTATAACTCTGATTGCTTTCCTTTACTGCTGCAAACTTGAAAGAAGCCTTATCATCTTAAAAGCACAGCAGCACCTGATATGGCCTTCTCTATTACTTACCGTAAGTGTTTATATCTTGTTTTATAGATTCGAGTACCCTGAAAGCCTGCTGCAGAAAAAGAAGAGTTGGAAGAAACAGTTCTTAGAGGCTGGCTGGGCAGGACTCCATATGTATTTTCCCTTACAGTGTTTTCCATGTGTAAGCCTTGTCCCCACACTATCCTTTATGTTCTGTGTTTTGGTTTATGAATAGTGAAGCTTGTAAAACAAGAGAACTCCCATTGTAAAAATCTAGTTGTTGGGTGGGTTTTGTAGTTGTGTGGGTTTTTGGTGTTTTTTCATAATTGAAGTCTCCTTTTCTAAGCAAGAAGACAATTCCAATTGATGCCCCCAGGTCAGTACCATCTCCTGTCTCCTAGTTTGTTCAAACTAATGAGTTTCTAGTTTACTTCTCCTGCAAGCTTGTAAATATTAGTGGTTTTTAAATCAAGCTTGCCCTGCTTTCTTTAAAGTCTTATAGAAAGGGGAGAATCTTCGTTCTTTGTTCTCTTGACCAAGTGGGCAGCAAATACTGCAGGAAAAGAACTCAAGAAATACCAAGTCTGCAAATTCTTTAGGGATGAAACATGAAGTGACATGTGACACTTCTCAGCCTGGATACACAAGGCTAGGCTCTGGGCAAGCTTCTTCCCTCACAAGACACCTCTCTGACAGGAATAAAGTTTTTTGTGTTTGGCATACTGATTTCAGAGTGACCATTCAACCACAGTTAGACACAACACAAGTAAGAATAAAGGCTACTCAAATGAAACTACGCTTCTCTTTAGGCATTTATTTTATTGGGATATAAATATTTTTGAACAATGTGCTTACATAAAATTAAATGCATATATATGGATACACATTTAAATAGAAAGAGAAATTAAGCACAGAACTCAAGCATCACTAAGCTTTAAAACTCCTAGTATACAATCTAAAACTGTAATTCGAAACTCTACCTTAACACTATTGATATTTCACAGGTCACATTACCCCTAAAGTATATTTTACACCATGAATATTTTTTTCCTTTCCTGCATTTACCACTGCAATTGGTGCAAAAATACTGGTGGACTGACAAAAACTGTGATAAGGAAAGTAGGAATTGAGGAGAATATGGCTATTCCATAATGATAGGCTTTCAAATGCACACAATTTTCCAATGTGTAACATTCTGCATATAGACAATTCATACCTGGTTTGTTTATTTCAGTTTAATGCCTAAAATTATCAAAAACAACCAGACTAAGAAACTTAATTTGCTAATATCAAAATATTAAATCTGGTATTTGATACCTAAGGTGAATAACTGTGAATTAAATCCTTGTTTTATTAGTGTTGTGACTTTGTCACAATGTCATTTTCCTATCTTTGTCTCTTTCTTTTAACTTACCCTTCAGTAAATATTGCATCCTGAACATTAGCATGAACACCATGTATTGCTATAATCCTTAGGAATATTGCAAAGGATATGAGCATTTTTGGCTTTTGAAGGTTTTCCTGTAAGGGCCACTTTTGTTGCTGATGAAGAACTCAAATTACAACTAGACCTTCTCAATCACTGTCATGGTGATGAAAGGCTCCTGTAGTGGGGGACATGGCTCAGAGCATCCCTGTACTAAGAAAAAAGCAAATCCAGCATCTCTTGCAATTCAGCAGATGGAGAGACAGAGGGAGGGACACACTTGAGTCATATAGCCTTCAAAATTGTTCAAATTAACCTTGCCTTTTTAGCACCCACTTACAATTTGCACAGTGTGCTGGAGGAGCAACTAGTTGAAAATGGAAAGTCCGTGTCTTCAACAACTGATGAAAAGCCTTCTAAAGCTTTTTCCAGTGTTGCACAGCATATTAAAGTCTTATTTCAAATTTGTAAAACAAGTAATCTCAAGCACTTCTTGCTCTCCAGCCACTGAAAGCTCCAATTATGGATTCCTATTTTTTTTTCTTTACTTATTATATTAACTCTCTCCATGCACTTACCCAATTTTCTCATATTCTTACACAGGTTGTTTTTTTTTTTCTGGGCAGATAGACAATATCCTATTCCTACTCCTAGGTCAACTCACTGCTTGCTAGGGAACACCAGCATTTGTCCCATTCATGTTTTTTGCTAAGTGGATGGTGCCAACTAGAAAGAAAGTCATGTTGCAACCACTTCTGCCAGTGGGATACTAATTTGGAACCCTTTCCTATGCCTGCTGTCTGAAAGAAACACAGTAAAAAAAAA
>VZRN01006295.1:1173457-1204827 GCA_013397935.1 Dasyornis broadbenti | reverse complement strand
AAAAAAAAAAAAAACTTTTCAAACTAATCTCTTCTCTGTAAGAGAAATTAGGGCAGGCATAGTTGCACAAAAGCTTTTTCATCAAGCTATACAAATTCAGATAAACACAAACCTTGGGAACCTTGTGGATGACTTCCTCATCTGACTGTGATAAACTAAGAGAACCGGTCAGGATTCCCTTAGGACTCGAGGGTATGACCTGAAGCTGCGTCAGGGGAGGTTTAGGTTGGGCATTAGGAAAAAGTTCTTCACCCAGAGGCTGGCTGGGCACTGGAACAGGCTCTCCAGGGAAGCGTTCACAGCCCACAGCCTGCTGGAGTTGCTCTCAGGCACATGTGGGATTTCTGGGGTGGCCCTGCGCAAGAAATGGACACGATCCTAGGATGATCCTTGTGAGTCATTTCCAACTAAGGATATGCAGTGATTCTATGAGACACATTTCTCATGAACTTACCTTGCTTTTAATAATTACCAAAGGTTCAGGAGTTTAATTCCTGAAGCTGTACTTCTGCGTTTCAAGTGTGCTAACAATTTACTATTTACCATAAGCATTTGAGACGTGTTACTCAGATTCATCGGCCTGTGCGACTGCTACGATTCCTGCTCTGCCACCCTCTCCTCAACCTTACCTGGACGAGCAGGACGGTGGCTGCTCACATCATAACCTACATCCAATTGCAGTCCCCATCGTGAGCTGTTTGCTTATTTTGTATTAATTGAACCGGTCCACAGCATAAAACCTTTTGAAGTGTCGCCGTAATCACAGAGGAAAAAAATAGCCACGATACACACAGCAATGTAACGGAAGCCCCTTAAAGGCACCTTTTTAAGAAATTTGCGTATCCCTTTTTCCCTGTGCCTTCGAGTGGCAAGCCAGGCTCATTCCAACCTCGGGCAGGGAATCTGCTCCCGAGCATGGCCCCTCGGAGGCCGGCGGCCCCCGGCGCCCGGGAAGCGGTAGGCGGGAGCGCAGGGCACGCGCCGCTTCCCACGCTCCCGCCGCTCGCCTCCGCCCCCAGGGCAGACGGAATGGATTTTTTTCTTTTTTTTTCTTTTTTTTTGGACCTCCGATCCGACCTCCCCACACCGGCGAGCTGGCGGTAGGGCGAAAGCCAGATGGAAGCACGTAGAAAAACTCCCAACCGAACAAAAAGAAACCCCAAACCTGAACAACAAACCCACAGCTCCCATAGGCCCGTCGCGCCTCCGGGAAGCCCCGGCCACCGCAGTACGAGTTCGGCAAGAGCGCTGACGTACTGCGCCGCCCAGCCCCGCCCCATCCCGACCGGTGCCGGACGCATCCGGAGACTCCCGAGCTCCCCCCACTCTCGGCTCCACCGCCCTTGTTCCTCGGGCGGGGACTCGCTTCCTTTCCCGACTCCCCCTTCCCACCCTCCACCTCCTCCCAATCAAGATGGAGGACGGCGGTTGCTGCGGCCACTGGCACCGCGGCGGCTAGGGCAGCTGCTGCTCCTCCGGATCACTCCTCGCTCCCTCTAAAAAAAGGGGAAAAAAAAAAAAAAAAAAAAAAAGCAAAAGGGGGGAAAAAAAAAGAAAAAAAAAGGCTGGAAACGTTCCTTCTTTCTCCGCCCACCGGCTGCTGGCTGCGCGGACCGCTGGCCCTTCCCATGCCGTCGTCGTCGTCGCCCTCCTCCTCCTTCTCCTCCTCCTCCCGCGATTGTCTGCGCTCCGGCTGCTGCCCGCCCGCCCGCTCGGACTCCCTGCATGCACACGCCGCCTCCTAGGTGGCTGCGGGGGGTGGGCGCTCCCGGAGCTGCCATTCCGCACATACCTTCATGTCCCTGTGCTCGCTGCGGCCGCCCGCCGCCGCCCCGCATCGCTCACCCTCTCCGGCTGCCGCCCTGACGGCCGCTCCCGCCCGGAGGTGAAGCCGGGATCCGCGGAGGGGGCGGCGGGGTCGGCGGCGGGTCTCGCCCGGTGCAGCCGCCGCCGCCGGCACACGCAGCAGCAGGAGCAGCCATGAGCAGCGCCGCTACCGCCACCTCCGCCGCCACCACGGCCGGCAGCGGCGCGGGGGAAGGAGCCGAGGAGGCGGCCAAGGACTCGGCGGACATCGCGGCGTTCTTCCGATCCGGTGAGTGCGGTCCCGTCCCGGGGGAGCGAGGAGGAAGGGCCGGCGGCGAGACCGCCGCTGGAGGTAGCGGCCAAAGGTGGCCCTAGGGAAGCGACGTCTTCTCCCCCAGAGCCGGGAGAGGAGGCGAGGGCAGCCGGCTTTGTCAGGTGGCCTCGGGGAAGGCTCGCCCGTCTCTCGCCGGCGGGGCCGCCTCGGCATTGCCCGTCCGTTCTTCGGGGAGGCGGCGGGGAAGAGGACCGAGCACCCCTGTCCCGTGCCGGGGACAGCGGGGCTTAGGCTCAGGCAGAGCAACTCGCGGGCGGGACGCCACCCTCGCCGGCAGAACCGAGGCGTGAAAACGGGGGCGGCGGCGGCGCGGCCCGGCTGGGAGGGTGCGGGGCTGCTGCCGCCCCGGGGCGGTGTCGCCGGTGACAGGTGCGATCCTGCCCCCGATGCCGGCCCGGTAGTGGGCGCATTACCAGGGCCGGGCGGCACCACCCAGCGCCAGGCGGACCCGAGTCCGCCGAAAAGGTCCCGCCGGGGGTTGCGGGGCGGGAGGTGGATAGAGGAGCCGCTCCGATCCGGGCAGCCCAAGGTGTCGGAGGGGCGGGAAGGGTGAGCGGGGCCGCAGGGCTGCGGGGAGCTGGTTGCGCCGGCCGAGCCCCCCGGTGAGGCGGGTGGGCAGGCAAGGATGACACCGCTATAAAAGGCAGCGCTCCGCCGGTGCTGTGCTGCTGGGTGGCGGCCCAGGGCAGAGGTGGGTGAAGCAGCATGGAAAGTGGATGTTCTAAGGAGAAGCGAAAGAGGCAGACAAAAAGCGAAGCCCGTGTTAAGGGGGTGTCGCTGCCTAGGCTGAGGCGGAACAGCAGCGGATCTCGGGCCCTGCCGGGGTTGGGAAGCCGGGCTCGCCGCGGAGGATCGGGAGGGGAAGGGGGGGAGCCTGTTGACAGGCTGCCGGAATAAAAAAAAAATGGAGGCTGTCTTTCTCCCTCAGTGTTTACTCTCGGCACGCAACCGGGCGGGGAGGGCGGCTGCGCCCACCTCCTAGACACCGTCCCCCGGGGAATAGCGGTGGGGACGGAGGGGAAGGCAGGACTGCCCGGGCCGCACGGACCGCTGGCGGCGGCGGGGACCGAGCCCTGCCGGCAGCTTGGGCGGCGGCGGCAGCGGAGCCTCCCCCCGCTGCCGGCTGCCCTCCCCCGAGCGGCGGCAGCTCCTCCCCTCCGTCCGCTCCGCCAGCGGCTCCGAGCCCCCCAGGGCACCCCTGGCCATCTCTCCCGGGCGGGGCGACCGGGCTGGGCTGGGCACTTGCTCCCTTTGGATGCCTAAAAAGGAGCGGTGAGCAAGGAAAATGCAGACTCACCGCTGGAAAGGCGAGGGGGTTGGCCGATTTCGTGTGTAAAAAAATAATGATGGCAGTAGTAATAATAGTAGTAAAAGCTGTGTTCATTGGGTTTTTAAGGAAAGTCCGCGAGGGAAGTGAGAAATGCCGTAATCAGTGCTACTTGCGGTCGATGGTGCTGCTCAGTGTGTTTGGTCTTACGAGGGTGAAGGAGGAAGTGTGATTTGCAGCAGGCATCCCTGAAGCAGGGCTGGGAGCTGCGTTTGCGTGGACGGAGGGTCCGAACAGGGGTCTGTGTCCCCTCTGGAGGGCTTGATGCTTCCGAGGTAACCCGCTTCACATGACAGAAGTGATTGTGAAGCTCCTTGTCAAAGTGCTGGCCTTGGTGGGTTTTATTGTGGAAGAAGGACTGAGCTTTATCGTTCTCAGGAAAAAATCCTGATGAAAGCAAAATGACAGATTAGAACAGTAGGCTTACACACAGTAGTCTGCCTAGCGTAGTTACAAATAGGTACTTGCGTAGTAATCCTGCAGTTTTGGAAGATCCTGCCAGCTGTATTAATAATCAGCTTCACATTTATGGTGTGGGTTGAGGGATGCTACAGCTGGTAAGCTCATAAGTGGTGCAGTGATGACTTCTGATGCTGATAACTTCTGATAACAGGGAAGTTGCACTGAGCTTAGTCTTGCAGCAGCTGAAAATCTTAAAGCAGTACAAGGACATGCTTATCAAAAAACTCATAGAGCGTATTTAACAACTGGCATTCTCATTTCCATATTTACATGTGGAAGTTATCTGGTTCAGCCTGGGCTCTAACATACATTGGAAAATGTTCTGGCATCTCTTGTGGGTGTTTGGCATTGAGAAGAGCTCTTCGAATTCCGCCTCTGTACATGATCCACTCTTTTATAAGGAGAGGCTCTATTAAGAGCTCTCCGGTGCTTCCCTTTGTTTGAACAACAGGCACTTTTTTCTGCAGTGAAACGCAATGGACACAGCAATTAATGAACAAGGAAAAACTTTGGTGCACTTAGGAGCAGACAAAATACTTTTCTCTTTACAGTATTTACAATGACAAATGCTTCCTTTTTCCTGTCACTTGCGGAGAATAATAGCAAAGCTGTAGCTGTTACTTAAAAGAGAAAATGATTAAAAATGTTGCAGTGTTATCCAGGAGGAAAAAAAAACCCAACAACAGAAAACTTGCCTAAACAATCAGTTCCAATCTTGGGTTGGTTAAATTGGTCAGTTGAGCTGCCAAGTGGGGTTATTGGCTTTCCTGTCCTTTTGTAAGACTAAGCCTGAAGTGGAATTAAAGTAGCCTGAAGAATGGAGTCTCATTATTTGGAAGATGTTTTGTTAGGATATTGAACGGCAGCTAGACTTGAAATGTGCATGTTTCCAGTTTTCACTTTGGTTATATAAATGTAAACTCTTGAGTTGTTGGGGAAATAAAGTTACAGTTGAAATGTAAGGAAGGCTGAACTGGAAGTGAGGTGATGGTAGTAGGACCACATAAAGACTGTGTGTCTTGAATGTAAATGAGGAATCCCTTTATTGGAATTGGAAGAAATTGAGGCAACTTACTTTCTGTTGCATATTTGGTATCTAAATCTCATTATTTGAAGTTAAAAAGAAAAGAGTACCTTTTTAAGTCTGTCACCTTCATGGCAGGATTAACAGTAAAAGGAATTTAGTGCCAGGCAAAGTGATTACGTTTTGAAGGAGAAAACACAGTGGTTGTAGGAAGTGCCTTTCTGTCTTATATGTGAGTTGGAGTTGAGAAATGACTGTGTAAACTGAGAGAAGGATATGTTTTGAGCTATAAATGTATAGACAAACATCCCTTTTTTACTTATTAAAAAGTGCACTGGTGTGACTGAAAGGACTGGTAAAATATCTTAGACTTATGAAAAAAAGACTATTACCGTATGAAAACCCAGTGGTGTAGAGTCTAAGTGACTGTGTAGAGTGGTGTTAACATGTGTTAAGTATACAAGATTTTTTTTTTATGAAAAGTTATTAAGATAACACTTTTCAAAACCTATGCTAAGTTTCAACCTCAAATTCTATGTATTTGAAAGGTCTGAAAACAGCTGACGTGAGCAAAGTTGAATTTGAGGGAGTGCCATCATGTCATGGTTTACAGGGCAGTAGCCATACAGAGGTTTTGTTTGGTTGTTGTTGGTTTAATGTTCATCTTTGCAGCTTTGAGTCCTCAATACTTTGGGAAGCAGACTCAACTACTATCTTCAGGATGCAAGAATGAAGGCTGTCTGTTAAGTTTAAATCATGCTCTTATAACAGTGTTTTCCACACCAACTCTGTTTTCTGGTGAAGTTAGTGAAGTTTGCTTTTAGGCATAAACAACAAAACTTTTTTCATCTAAGTAAAAGACATATTGATTGAACTTTGAGTAATTAAATTTATCCTTCTGGGATGATGGAGAAATCTGTGAATACAAAAAGTTGCAGAGAAAAAGGCTTTTAAGCATGTCTGTCAACTCCTGGCTAGACAGTATAGAAAGTGCCTTTATAAATTACTGTAAGTCTTCATGGAGAAAACCAACCCAGGTTATCAACTGATAACTCTCCACGGTCTTGAGATGAAAGTGGATATAGTTATTGCCTGTAAGACACATTTTTTATGAGTGGCCTCAACAAACTGGGCAGTAACTTCATTTATACATGGACAAATGATGCAGTTTTAAAAGCCATTGAGGAGATTAGTGTTGTCACCACCTGTTTATGTGAACACTTGCCACATTCCTGGAAGGAACACAGTTTACATACTGAGCCATGGGAAGGGACCTTTTGGACAAACAAAAATGTTTGAAAAACAAAGGAAAAACAAGGGGCCCCAAAAGTCTCTTCATTAAGGTGAATAACTGCTCAGGCTTTGCCAGGTCAAATCTCATCCCTTCATATGGGAAAGCAAAAAAAGTGGAGGCTTTTCCATCTAAAACCTAATTTACAGGGGTGGCAGTAGTCCTTTCTCAGGAGAAGGAGTAAGTGTGAGATGAACATGAGTCTGGAGGAGATGGGTGTTCCAAGTAGAGAGTTCAGTGTGCCACCTCTCTCAAGGTGAAGTCAGAGAACATGCTGGTAGCCAGAATAGTTTTAAATAGCACCTGGTTCTAATGTACACTTAGTGTATCCTGCTTGTGCATGTGTTTCTTAATGTAAGCTTAATGATAAGAAAATTTAAAACTTTGGTTTGAGATATATGTGTTTAGGTGCCTAAATGAACATGTGAGTATTTTAGGAAAACAGAATGCTGAGATTTATTGTGGCTGTGGACATTTGAAGACATCTGAATCAGTTTGGATTCCACTAAGTCTGCCTGTAGCAACTTAGGCTGATAGTTGCTTGAATAGTTGAGACCTTAGAAGAAGTATTAATGAGTGTCACAAAAAGATGATTGATCTTCCTTCTTTTTTTCTTAAATAATGATCTTGTTGTTTGCTTAGTTTTCATTAGCATCACTTAACAAATAATACTGTAAAGATAAAAGCCAGCATTTTAAAATGTGTTATTTCAATTTTACAAGGAGGACTTATGTTTTATTTCTTCCTGATGATATTACTTTATATTCTGTTGCCTTGCTTGCTCTACATTAGTGTCCAGTGTGATAGTTGCTGGGATAGTTGACTGCATGTAGTAGACAGCATTAAAAATGCTATCATAGTAGAGAAAGTCTTCTAGGAAGAGGGAAAGAAGAGAGGGTTGGGAAAGATTACATGGAAAAGGCAAGCATATTATTAAAAGGCAGCAAGTTTTTTAAAGAATACTACTAAAGAAAACACACTAGTGTTTAAATCGTGGGTGAAATGGCTTTCAAGGTAGGCATCAAATGTTAAAAACAAGCCAAATTTCCAGCTTAAAACCATGAAGCAGAACACACAATCTGTAAGTTAAGATAGGTCAATCTTCTTGGGAAGGCACTATCTCTTGCTCATCTGTGGTAGCTAACTTCCAGAGAAGGTAGTCAGAACTGTGGTTGTTGGCTGTGGTTATTGCTTACTTGGTGTGACAGTTGGAGTAGCTACAGAGTTGTGACGAGTGTTTAACAGAAGTTATCTAGTAGTGAAGCCGAAAGCAAAGTTTTGCCAGGCAGCACTGGTGGTAGCCCACATGTGACTGCTCCATGCTGTCCTCTGCAAGCACTGGTTCTTGGCCCTGTGGCTGTCAGGAGCTGAGGTGTGTTTTAAGAAGTGGTGAGCAATCAGAGGATGTAAAGTATGAAACAAATTGTGCATTCTTTCGTGTTGCTTAGAGTTATGACAGCATTTGTATTAAAAAAATAGACACGACAAAAATTTACAGTGTTGTGCTAGCTTTTCAGGAATCTGTTACTTTGTGCTTTGAGTTGCGTTAGTAAATGAGAAGGTTGCAGCAGTATTGCTGTCATTAGTGCCGGTTAACCCAGGCTGAAGAAGTGGGCTCTTTTGTGAAGGTTTGATCCAATTCCAGAAGTATCCATTTTAATAAGATGGTTGAAGCAGGGTGGTGTGTGTGTGTGTAAACGATGTTTTGAAAAACACCATTAAAAAAGTCACAACTTGGTAGTTTCTGATAAGCATATGCAGAGCAAAAATAACTGCAGAAACAATGAAGTTACTCTGAGAAATAACGTTGTTGAATTGACGTTCCCTGGAACAATGAAGACAAGGATAGAGAGCTTCAGTGTGAAATGCAGCAGCTGTTGTGCAACTTGGCTTAGTGTGAAACAGCCAGGCTTCTCTGGGGATAGCCAAGGATAGATCAAGTTAGAGGTTAGGGTGTGTTTGAAACAGTTGGAGGCAGAAGCCATGAATATTTCTAAGAGAGGACAGAGGACTACTTGTAGCATCTGTGATAGCTGACGGTTGATAAACTAAATGCACATTTGGAGTGGAAGGTAAATGGGAGTTAGAGAAAAGCCAGGTCTGTTCTTGGAAGGAGTACATTTGTGCTGGCATGAAGTGCTGATGTGCTCAGAAAGGAGCTGACAGAAGCAGGAAGAGACTTGGTGCAACCGAGACTTTCATCAATTGTGGAGCTCAGTCACTGTGTAGACAAGATGGGTAGTACATGTTTCTTATAGAAGTGGTTTGTCTCCAGTTAAATGTGTCCCACAGCAGCCTAACAGAAAGAGGTATGAATTTGAACCTGAAATATCATGTGACTTCCAAAAACTTCTGCATGTAAAAATCATTATCTAGGTAAAAATCTGAAGAAAGTCTGGAAAGACTTTCCTTACCTCATTATATAGAGAAAATATTAATGTTTCTCTACTTCTTTTCAATTAAAGTAAAAAGTAATTCTAATGTCAACAAATGTTTAGATACAGACTACTAGGTCAGTTTAAAAGGATGAAACTGCATAGTGATTTTTGGTCTGCATCTTGAAGAAGGAGGTGGGATCATTAAAATAGCTGTTTATGGTCAGCAAAAGTGTTACAACAGGAAAAACAGATTGAAACTTTGGAAATGCAGTGATGGTTGAAGGATATTTGTCTGAAAGTGGGTGATAATTTTAAAGAGAACAAGGGAAACAATTTTTTTCTGCTTGATCTTGGTGAGAACCAAGTTGAATCTTAAAAAAAAAAGCTACAAGGTAAAAAAATCCACAGAGGTCATAGGCGATTTTAATTTAATGACTAAGATGGTTACATCTATTTGTTGTTTTCATAAAGAAATTTGCTTGATTTGGAGAAGGATCTTTATTTAACTTAACATTTTTCTTGGTGCGGTAAAAAAGTAGACTACTGGTGAAGTAATACTGATGATCTGCAAAGCTGAGTCATATTCCTTCAGGAAGGATACTGCTGTTTTGAGAAAACAGATCACTTACCCAGTAGTGAGGAGGAGGAATTGAAATGACAG
Source organism: Dasyornis broadbenti (assembly GCA_013397935.1). Lineage (NCBI taxonomy): Eukaryota > Metazoa > Chordata > Aves > Passeriformes > Dasyornithidae > Dasyornis > Dasyornis broadbenti. Next base: position 1,195,544 of record VZRN01006295.1, on the reverse strand, counting down.
GGAACAATTCAAGTGCTTTTAGCAGTAGACACTACAGTACATTAAAGCATCTGATTTTCAGCCTCTAGAGTAGGTTGTTGTATGGATACACAAAGAGGAGGGTCATAAATGAGTTATGTCCACAAAGTTTCACAAAACAGTCTTAGTGACAAGACTGTGTTTTAAAGATACAAAGCTCTTTCAGTGGTTTCTCTGCCAAATAGCTGTTCTAAGTCATCCAAAATAGCCTAATTGTGCATTTGTTTAAAAAACAGGGCTGCTTTTCAAGGCTTTTGAGTGGAGTCTTCTGAAATCATTTAGTCAAATTTGTTTAATCTCCCGTGTTACTGCCTTGCATAAGTGGCAGTAGCACTCTTTAATACAAACCATTGCAAATATGTAACAGGTTTTCCTGCTGAGCAGTGCTGAACTGTGCCTCTTGTTGATACTTCTGAATGTAATCTGGACCTTACTGAAGAACTGAAATAAGCATTACTATTTTATAATTATGGTGGGAGGACAAGGCAATCTTTACAGGGAGATGAGAATTTTAATTTTTTTTATCTCTCAGGGCCTAAGACGTTGAGGAACTGAGATGTAAAGTAGAGTGATAAAAGTGTAGGCTTCCATCATTCAAAATATGTCAGTGATCTGCTTTATGTTTTATAGTGTAGTATGTTTTATAGGTATAGCGTAGTGTGCTTGAGTAATTCCTGCAAATCTGTGCAAGAGTCAGGATGATGTTATTGTCATGTGTTACAGTCTGAACATGAGCCTGAGGTTCAGGAAGGTTTGTTTTACTAATATGCATGAGGATATATGTGTGCATGTATACAGTGTCAAACTAAATATTCTATGTGGCTTCAAAAACTTGAGTTTGCATGACAAATGTCTTTGTTAAAAAGTTGGAGAAAGTATTCTGGGCAGCAGGCGCTGAACAGGGCTATTGTGAGTAATCCCAGTGCGTTCTAGTCATCTGTGAAACTACCCGGAGCTTAGTTACTCATGTTTTTTTGTAGTCTTAGTGCATGTATGAGCAGTAATAGTTATTCCTGAGGTGTCCTCAGACTGTGTAAACAACCAGTAGTGATTTTTGTGGTTAGATTTGTACATGACTGCTTAGCAATTAGAGGCTGAGGATCCAGGGTTACAGTAAAGTGAGATTTCCTAAGTGCTAAAACTGAACAGAAAAATAAACAACAGAACGATAAGGCACACAGGGATGGTAAATACCTGCTTGCTTTTGTCTAGTCTGTACCTCACTTACTGCATAAGGGAATGATACAAAATCCAAAACTTTTAGGCTTTATACTGAATTTCTGCATTTTTTGTGGGTAATTCTGTGGAAACCTTCAGCCTTACACTTCATCAAGGCATTTGGTCAAATGCTTTTCACTAAAATTTTTGGTGGTCACATAGCTGGTTATTAACTTTGAGGTCATCAAACAATGAAAAATGTTATTGGTGACATTTAATGAAAGCAGAAGTGTTTGAAGTCCTGGGATTGCTTGTTTTCAGAGCTCAAACAGATGTTAAATGTTGGGAAGAAATCAGGTAACATTTCTTAAAATGTGTCCTAGGTAATAAAGGGAGGATCCATCAGGAACATCCCAAGAAGTGAGTTAGAATAAATGGAATGTTTAAATACCAAATATTACTTGGCAAACCTCCTATGCTACACAGTGGATTTTACTGTACCCGTTGTGCAGTCTTGGCTGCACACTGTTGGATATAATTTTCTACTGGCCTTAAGGTAGTAAGTTCTTCAGTTTCCAAATGTTTATCATGCCAGTAACTTCTGGGCACGTTGGGTTATGCAACATTGAGTGCGAAGATGATAGCATTTTCTGAGATTATAAAAATACTCCAACCTCTTCTAAAAACTTTAGGCCAAGGTTGAAATGTCTTTGCCCTTTGTAATTCTCCTATTCCTTGAATTCTAGATATATGCCGCTGAAAGCACAGAAAAAAAATGTAGAAGGCTGTCAGCGAATTGAAATATAATTTGACTGGATTGTCCTGTAAAAGCTGATAGCACATGGTACATTGAATATCAGACTTAAGAAGGTGCCAAACCCCATTTTAGAGGCCTCTTTCTGTCTTTTGCTGTAGAATAATAAAATAGGATATAATTTCTCTGCTAAAGAAACTGAACAGCCATTATTGTTGTTTATTTTTTAAAATAAAGCTTTACTCTCAAAGCTTTTACCCCTGTCTTTATTTGTTTGCGTTATTAATGTTAATCAGCAACTTCATTTTGGTTGATACTGTGCATTGGGTTGGTCCTAAAAGAATGGAAATGGACCAGCTACAGCAGTAGCTTATGCTCTTACTTTACTCTTCTTAAAGTGACACTTCCTTTGCCATAAGTACTTGTTTTCTGCACTTAAAGATAGTTGTTAGACTTGAATTTGCCATAGCTTGCAAAGTTCAAAGAAGAAATCAATGCTGTGCATTGCTTAACTGGCAGAGTTATCACATGAGCTGGGCTTCTGTAAGGACAACATAGGTAAGCCAAACTAAAGTTTGTTAGGACAGTGGCACCTTTTCAGATGGAAAGATGAGATCAGCCATAATGGCTTATCTAGTAACTTGTTGGTTGGCTGTCATGGTTTGGGAATGGTGTTCCCCTCACTCCACTTGCTCACTCCCCATCCCTCTCCCCTATGGCAGGATGGAGAGGAGAATTGGAGGCACAGAAGGTAAAGTTCATGGGTTAAGATAAGAACAGTTTATTGGGAACAGTAATGAGATAAGAAAAGAGACAGTAATAGCAACAATATGAATGACAGAATGCACAAGAAAAGAAATTTTATTGCTCACCCCCTGTGGGAGCCCCCGACACTCCCTGACCACTCTGCCATGCTACCTTGACCTGAAGTAAGCCCTCCCCCTTGTTCCCGGAAAATGACACGAGGTGGTATAGAATAATCTCCAGGTCCTAGCCATGTCTCCTCCAGGCCAGAACCAGGACATTGGCTCGTTAATGCTTTGTATTAAATAAATAAATAAATACAACTTAAGATACCAGCTTCTCCACATGTAGCAGAAGGCTGTCTTTGGAAGGAAAACAAGGAATTGTACTTGGCTGAATTTCTTGCTGTGGGGGCTGAGCAGAAAGTTACAAAACTGAACTTCTTTTCTGTCCCCATTTTGGGAAAATTCTACTGTTTGTCTGTTGAATTGTCAAGACAGGAGACCCAAGTCAAGCCTGCTTTTAGAAGGTGATAAAATATGGTTAGTCTAGTTGTGATCCTTGTAGAGTTTAGCCATGACATGCTTTAACCTGTCAGTGCGGAAAGAGCAGTATCTTTTCTAGCACAGTGTGAGGATTGGAGTCAAATTTGCCCGTGCTTAACTCAGAACAAGGGTGTAATTCAGCCAACAATAACCACTCGATGTGTGTGTGTGTTAACTTTTTTTTTAAGCTTGGAATCAGATGCATCCTACCCTAGCCAAAGGGAAACATTTGAGAAGCTCTGACGCATTTACACAGATGAAGGAAGGAAATGTCCAAAAGAGTCAAAAGCTAAAAATAGATCAGTTTACTGCGTTGAACTCTGGGTGGGAATTGATGAACTAAATATAAAGCTAAATTTGAACCTTTGTGACTTACATAACTGAGTGGTGTAACCCTGTTTGGTTACTGCTACTTTTTCTTGCATTCAACTTTATAGTAGACAGTTTTAGATGAAAACTTGTGTCGAGCCTTGTGAGGTTGCTTTGCAGTGCTTTAAATAGACAGCACTGAGATGTCTGATTATCTCTTGATGATTATAGTTATACCATAGTTTAACTCCCTGGAAAAGTGGATTGTGGTTGTGTTGGGGTTTTTTTGTTTGTTTTGAAGAACTCGGTGGAAATGGTATCTCCTGACTCTACTGAACAGAAGTTTTAAGCCAGTAGCTATTAGAACCAGTATCTGTGAGGTTAAGGAAAGGGGTGTAATTTTTTTCCCCAACTTCTTCAGGAAGCAATGAATTTGCCTCTGTCATATCTGTAAATAAAAAGCAATGATAATCTGAACATTTAATAATGGATGTTTGGCTGTAAAAAAGGGTTTACTTTCTGCCTTGCCACCAATCAAAGTTTGGAAGCTATCAGCTTTCCTTTGAGGTAAAGAAAAATAAGTTTGTTGGAGTGTGTGAAGTTTGTGTAATGGAAAAGAATATTGGAAAAACTGTTAATATGTGAGAGTGTTGTAGATTACTGTCCTTAGGTTACTGTGGTAGTGCCATGAAGATGAAGAGAAAATTTTCTTTCTTCCTGGAGTAACACTACACATTTTTTGGACAACTGGTGGCAACCAACACAATACTGCTAACTAAAAACTGGCCTTTTCTGGTCTGATGAAACAGGGACAGTTGAATCCCTTTGGTGTAGCATTTGCCGACTGCTAGTGAAGAGTGGTTCTTTCATAATGCTATACCTAATTCTAAAGCTTTGCATTGGAGAGGTGAAATACATATGTTAATACATTGACATCGTCAGAAAAACAAGTGTTACCATTTACAAATATAGTAAATGTAATAGGATATTATGCATAAAAATGGTAGCATTGATTAGATTAACTTCAAGCAGTAGCTCTCTGCCCCCACCACCCCTGCAAGAACTGAGGTTTAGTTTTTTTACTCTATACCTTCCATTTTTTTACTATATCATTTGCTGCAGAATGTTTGCTTGGCAGATGTATAAATAGTTGTGCTCTTATTTGCTTTGTGTTTTTGTTTGGTTTTCCAGCAGAGCCTGAGAATGTTTGTTTTTGCAAGGTTGTTTAAAAAAAAAAAAAAAATGGAGTCTTTGATTACTAAAAATAGTATTTGTTCCAAGCAGCAGTTTATCTGTTAAAGCAATGAACAGTTTGTAGCAAAATGACCTGACTACCTATTGTCATGGGTATATACTAATATGGCTATTTAAACTTTGTATTTATGGAAGATCCTGTAAGCGAAGTATGAGAACTGTTTTTAAAATCTTGTTTTTCTAGAATATGCTTTTGGAATGGATTTGTCCATGTTGCTATCTCCACTGAGTTAACTCACTGTTAGAAAGTTAAAGCTGTAAATCCCTTTTGCAAGAGCACTTGGTTAACTGGGTAGCTACGCAGCCTGTGGTGTTTCTGCTTGTAGGCAAGTCCATAAGCAGGATGTGATTTGCAGTTCATGTCCACTGTGGCAACGTGAGTGGGTTCAAAGAGCGAGAAGGTGCTGCTCTCCATAATGCAGTATATGACCTCTAGGCAGTGAAAAGGAAGTGGCAGAGCCCTGTATTTGAGTGTGGGAAGGGAACGATGGATATACCTTGGTACTCAGGTGGAACACTTCATGTGCCGTCTGTAAATCGTCTGGACTGCCTGAGCTTGATTCCCTCAGTGCATATGCTGAAGCTTTGTTACGTGTTGATACAGCAGCAAATGAGAGGAAGGTTTTTTTGAGCAGCCAAAATAGTATCTTTGGCTTTAATTTATTTCTTTATGGAGTGTTTCCACTACTTGGTGTAGGAATCTCACTCCCACTTGCCTCCTTTGCTAATACTTTGGGTTCTGGCTCCTGTTCTGACTTCAGAGATGTGGTACAAAATTGTCTGGTTTGAGATCTCCTAGTTTAATGAGACTTGCTTACCACAGGAGTGTTAGAGCAGGGATAGGCATCTTTTTCCAGAGTGGCTTTTTACTGTCTCAATTGTTGTCCTGGCTTCCATGATCCCTTCTTTTGTTCCTTTTCTTCAATAAATAAGACAGAGGTCTAGCAGACAATAAGCTCAATCACGAGGCATCCGTGTTCATCTCTACAGGAGGTCCATTATGTGCACATGGATGAGTAGGGGGTCCTGTGGAAAAGCACTGCAGAGTTTGAGAGTTACAGCATGTGTGCTGCACTGACAAATAAGGGTTGCACAGGCGGCCTTAATGCTGCATTACCTAGTTTTTGAGTCCTCTTTGTGGCAATTTCAATCACACTTGGTCCTATCTCAATTAAGTGATTGTTTAGAGTTTATGTAAAGTTTTCATTAAATGATGTAGTGGATGACAGTAGGTGACATTGGTTTTACCAGGTGGCACTGGTTACTGTGTTACAGGAGAGATATTTTGGGAGTAGAAATGCATTAACTCACTGTGTAAAATTAAACAAGGCAGATGTATAGGCTGCTTTGTTACATAGATATATCGTGGACAAATTAACTACTTTACTTTGGGACTTTTTTAAACTTTTTTTTCTTTACAGACAACCCAAGTACACTCTACTGTTCAATTTCCTAGAGATTGATTTTTGTCACTTGAGCATCATGTTAGTTCTGACATGGTAATAAAAACTAAATGAAGCAAGATGTAAAATTATCAAATACCAAGGAGGAGAAAGGAACCAAATTATGTATTTTCCTTTCACAAGCAATAGATAATTAAGAGTGAAAAGACAAAGTATGTTCTCAGGTGAGGAAAGCTTTCCACAGCGTATTAGGCTAGGATTTACATGCAAAACACCCATGGAAGAATATATGACATTGAAGGACTTAATTGGAAGCTCATAGTGATAAGTAAAATATGTTATTACACTGTTTATTTTGCCAGTTATGTGGACTAAAATTGTTGTTTTAATAAGAAGCTTTCTGAACTGAACTGTCATGTAACCTCCAAGAAAAGACCCAAAAGGAGATAAAGGGGTGTCTCTTTACAAGATAGGAAAGAGTTATAATGTTGCTGTATACAAGCTGCGTTCCTCCTGCTTTGTAGAATAGAAGTTGACTGAATATATGAAATAACTGTTTCCATGTTAAGCTAAATATCATAATGGAATTAAATGTATTCCTTATTGAAAGGTGTCTGGGAAGATAGCTAATTATCAGAAACAAAATAACCCTGTATCTCCCTAGTGGAGTTGGATGTCAAAGGTGACAATCATCTGAAAATGTTTGAGTTATATTTGAAACGTCAATATTTATTGGTTTCCAAGTCCAGTGTTAGGGTTGGTTCTCTTAGCTTTTGAACACCACACTGCGTAAGGGCAGTATTACCAGCCACATTAAAACCAAAAATGAATTAAGTATATTTAAGTGGTGCATTTCTCATCCGTGCATCCATTTCTTTTGCAGAAAAATTGAGAATAAAGCCGGGATGCAAGTCGATATCTGTGTTTATGTTGCACTATTGATATTGGGGGGACAGGGAGGGAGAAATGAGTAAAACAGCTGCATTATCTGGAGACCAGTCAAGCAGTCTCTAACCAGTAAAGCGGGACTTCTGTGTGAATTGTTGAGCTTGTGGTAGTTGAAGTACAGTTCTGGAGAATAACTTCTGCTGTCCTTGTAGTGGTTCTGCCCAAATATATTCAAGTTTGGCACTGATGTGAGATGTAATCTGCCTTTGAGAAGGCAGCAATAGCTGGCTAGGGGCAGGCAGAAGTATATCTGAGACAATGAAGGACGAAAGAGAAAACCAAGGCAGAAGGTAACTGACAGAATTCAGGGGGAGGGTCAGTTTGCTTACAGAAATACTGGAAATCATCACACTCACTACCTACCTACTGCAAAAGCTGCTATTTCTTTTGTGGTTATGGTCTTATACTAATACTGAAACAGAGCTAACAGTTCTGTTAATGTACACAGGCAGATTAATAAATGCATTAATAGATGCAAGGGAACCTGAATTTTCACAGGCTGTTTGACAGAAAATGTACCATTTCCCTGAAGCAACCACCAATTTCAAGGCCAAAAAGAAGCCTTTCTTGTTTTAAAGCACAGCACAAGAAGGATGAGCCAAAGCAGAAGAATGGGAGGGGAGATAATGGATATCTGATGCAGAAGTCTTGGGATTGGAAGTGCAGTGAGGTCATGAAGAGAACTGACCCTTGAAAGGAACGCAGAGGTGGGTTGCCTTTTTATGTACCATGCTGCTCAGATGTTTGCTTTATAGGGATAATGTGCTCAAATCAGAGAGACAAGCTGTTAATAGTCCCTGCCCTAGATAGGTCTAATGTTTTTTTATTCCCTGAAGAGAAGAGCTAGAAAGTGGAAAGAAACTTGGATAGAATTCCTTAGTTTTGTAATGCAAAGGACAACCTTGATGACATAACTCAAGAAAAAATCACTGTTAACTGTTTTGACCTTAAAATTACCTTTTTTCTTACCACTCTTCCTCAAATTCCTGCCACTCCCAGTAGAAATGTATTATTTGAGTTTCTGTGGAAAGAGCAGCTTAGTTGTGTGAGAAAGTCACTGACAGTCTTAGCCACAAGGACCCCAGCACATAAGCATGTTTGTGGTTAGACCCCTTGCTGTAGCCTCTGATCTGCCAGGTCTGCTGCAGAGGATATGTGTACAAGGCTGTACTGATCTCAAGAGATTTGTTGAACTTTATCTCTAGGTAATCATCTTGTTGTGTTCAGATGAGATTTCTAATCACATTTTTAAATTAATGTCATAGCTATAGGAAAATAAAGCTATTTGGAAATGGTGGTTATTTTGCTGACAGTTTTCTCTGCTTAAATCAAAACTTTCAGCATTGGCAAATGTATGTTCTCGAATGAAAACGAGTTGTGACCCTGACTTCTTCTCAGGGGCTTTTTCTTCTTTGTGGTTAAAAGTTGTTCTTGGTGAAGTAGTTAGAGACGTGAAGCATAAATTGCTTTATATTGAACCTTTAAAGAGGCAGCAAAATCACCTAAATTTTGATTGTTCCCTTCTAATAAACTATGTTGAAGCAAAAGCTGACATTATTAATGTAAAGAGAAGTTTCGAAAAAGGGCAGTTCATATAGCTGAAAAACTGAAGCAGAGTTAAAAAAGAGCTAACTTGAGTTTACTCCCTGGGCTAACAGTAATTTCAAAGTTAACATATTCTGAAACGTTGCTTTGACAGCAATCTTGGATTTAATTCTGCAGTATGCAATTAGAATTGTCATTCCCTGTGATATTTAAAATGCTGCCTTGAGTTTAGCACAGAAAGTGAGTATGGTTGAGTGTTTTTTCAAATGACATCGACTTCAGTAGTTTCTATGTGTGCAGTTTATCTAGTGTTAACAGCATTCAAATGTCTAAAATTAGGAATATATTGCTATAAGAAACAAGCAAACCACAACCCATAGGCTTCACTCACTGCCTTTAATTTAAGCATGGTGTTACTATTGGGTGCCTTGCTTTTGTGGTTGGTTTGGTTAGAGTTCTGAGTCCATTGGAAGTATTTTGGTGCACGTCTCAAAGGTAAAATAAAAATTGGTACTGTGACATTTCGAGGTGTTGGAGGAAACTGTCAGTTAGCCAAATGTATGAAATTGATAAGCTGTGTAGTATTGAGGTAATTTTATATTTTTCTTTAAAATTGGCCTTGCCAAAGGGAGGCTTTATGATGGCATCTGATAAAGGTACAAGTAGAAAAAATGGTTAGTGGAATGGATGGACAAGTAAAAAGAAGCAAGTGTTTATGTACAGTAGAAAAAAGTAGACTTAAAAATGCTGTAATAGAGCAGCCATACTGACTGGGCTGAAGGAACAGAATGAGCTGAAGAATGAGGTTAGTATTTTGTTGCAGATACACACAGTTCTAAACAGGATCAAAGAAGTCCTCAAGAGTAGGCTCTTAGGTGTAAGTAGAAAATGTGCAAATAAATACTGTTGTACTCTTGGTGCTTCCAGTGGTTTTCCCTGTCATCATGTTCTGGTCTGACTTCTAATTTGTTGCTTCTAAGGCTAGACATGGTTAATCAATTTGTACAGAGGCCTGCTGTCTGATAATACTGCCCTTTTTCTGTCTCTTTGGATGTCTGTAGTTATTTTCGTATTCCCTGACTTCTTAGAGCTGGTGTGAAAGTTTTTTCCTGAAGTAGCAACTGTATGATGGACTTTACTGTGCTTACGAAAGGGAACCGGTGATCTGACTGGCTCCTGTGTGTTGAAGAGAGTTGAATGTAGGCTACACAACTTGAATTCCTGAGAAAGAGGTCGAACGGGTGTTCTTTAAAATGTTTTTAGTTACTACATCTTTGCCTTACCCTCTAGCTTTCAGAGACATACCTGAATATAGATTCAATTAAATTCCTGTCCTTTATTGAAGTCCTTTGCTTAATGGGTAGCTGATATGCTTGGAACATGAGGGCATCGGTCAGGTTCCAAAATTAATTGCCTCTTGGGATGGTTAGTGCCATGTGGGCATCTGGAAGAACAGTGTCTCTTTCAAAAGCCTTCTGAAATAGTCAGCTTTGAAAATGAGGCACATCCTTATTATGTTAAGGAAGGTACTTCGGTTTGAATCCTGTTAGCATTTTCACTTTGTAACAACAAAAGCAAATAAGTATTTTATCTCTTGAAGATGGCACAAGTTGAAAGAGGAGAGCCATAACTTCCTTGCTTGCTGCCTTCTTGTAGACTCCCTCCCCTCCACCAGTTCCCAAATGTAGGAGGAAAAAGCCCAAACCTGTCATAAAGGGAAGAGGGCATCTCGTTCCCAAACCAGTGACTAATGCGTCAGTCCACAGCAGAACAGTATTGTTTTAATGTGGCTAAGGCCCTGTTCTTTCCGTTGTATTGAATTCCTTCCTGTTAAAGAACATTGTCTTTAAAGTACGCGTATATCAGCTTGAATGGTAGGTACTTTGTGCTTATTGCAACGGTATCTGTATTAATTAGTTGGTGCAGCTATTTGAAGTAGGAAAAGAAAAGGAGTTAAGCAGGCATTGGCTGTGGAATAGCAAGTGTGTTTGTTAGCAGAGCTGTTAAAACATGCTAGCTGTGTGTGGAGGTGAAAGAAGGCAGAACAAGGGAGGAGCTGAAACTGAACTTGCCTATGCATACTCAGCAGGAGAGGAAGATCCAGCAGTCAGGCAAAACCATGCTAGATGACGTAGATCCAAACATACAGCTGTCAGTTAAATATCCAAGAATCTCAAATAATTAACTGATGTGGGGTTTAAGTAACTTGGTGCACTTTTCATGGCCCCTCACATTGTATCAATAAGAAGATGAAGCTCCATTTGCTCAATTAAAGGAAACACATAATTTTCAGTAATACTTCGGCTAATATCCATGCATTTTTGTGACTTGAACTTCAAAAATAAAAGTGGAGGTAGCTATTCTACATGTTCTTTCTGACTAATTCCTGTGACTTGTATTGGACTGGTTGTGGGCAAGCAGGGAAAGGAGAACGCTGCATTTTTTTTCAATAATTGTGTAATTAAATTCATTGATGGGAGGCCAAGAATACTGATCACAAGGGTTGATGCTGAATCAGAAGGAATCCTTTAAATGGTGCTCTGTTGAACAGAGTAATAATTGCCCTCTCTTTCCCCTTCTTGGCTTATTGGATGGCTGAATTGCTCATTTCATACATGACTTTGAGTGTGACTGGAGCTGTGAATCAGTGTTTGTTGGAGTTTTGCATCTGGCTTATGTTCTGACTTCCCTTTTATGAGCTGGAGAGGCTGTCTCTGTTATTACTGTGTAGTGAAAATCCTCTTAAACTCTCCTTCTCGTGAGTGGGTGAAAATGTTTGCCAAACACACGAATCAATAATTGCTTATTTGCTTCAGTGCTCCTTTTCAAAAGCTTCACTGTCCTTTTCTCTGTTTGCACAGATAATCAATGTCTGTCCCCACATGATAATTAACAGGGATAGATAACTTAGGGGCCCTTCCTTTACAAAGTCATCCTTCAACTGTGCCTCTCTGAAACCTCTTATTCCATTTTTGGCCTTTTGTCAGCAGCAGCAAGGCTTTCATTGAAATGGCAATAGCTTATATGCAGTGAGAAAGACTTGATGATTATTTTAGTTAAAGGTATTCGCTGGTTTACCGTGTGCGGAAATGCCTGGAGGTCTGTGTGGGACAAAAAGAGTAAGTAAACTGATGGAAGGCTATTAAAAGGGAGATACACACTTGTGTCAGTATGATGGAAAACAGTGCATGTAGCTTGACTTGGTAAGTTTTCATAAACAAGAGACAGGCTTTTTAATGCCCTTGTCTAACATGTCCATTTTGTTCTGCAGTTGCTGACTGAAATTGAAAATTAAAATGAGGGAAAAATAACCTTCATGATTACAGTTTTCCCTTGGGAACTATTTCAGTTGTGGCTTTCTCATGAGAGAGATTGTGGCTTCCTTTCTATTTCTGTGGCATGAAAATTCAGATTTGTGTAGCCTGTTTCTAAAGTTAAGAATATTCTAGATGCCTGTTTCAGAAGATACAAACATCTTCCAGGTGCCTGCAATTGGAGGAAGTCTCTAGCTGTTTCAGATTGCCGTCTTGATGTGACCTTTGTCAAAAATAACTGCTGTTAAGTAGTACATGCACAAACTGTCTATGCAGTAGAGTAAGGAAAAGACAAAGCAATCTATGTTAATGGATGAGATTTGTTTGCTTTTTTAGATTTGCATTCTGTAGTGGGAAGGCAAGCTTTTAAAACTGTTTTACTTCATTTGCTGTTCAGGTCAGTGGCATCTTACTCCACTGGAGGACTGCAAAATAGACTTGAGCATTTAGCACTGTTCCAGATCAATAGGGCTCTCTGTCACTGGGTGACTTGCTTCATTGCAGTGCTTGGCTTTGTCATCCAGTGAAAAACTACTCTTGGTGCCATAGTTTATGCCACTGAAACTTTCTGCTCTACTTTCTGGTACCGCTCTACTTTCTGGGGATGATAACACAACACTTGAAACTACATTGCTGCATAGCTCAAATGAACCATAGATGCAATATCTGTACCTGCCTAAAACTTAAAGTATGTTCAGATTGTTTTTATTTCAGTGATACGATCTAATGATCAACAGAGCTTCTTCAGTGGACAAAAAGTAGCGGGGAAAGAGGGTGCTACCCCTCAATCCATAGGCCTGAAACTACACAGAATCGGTTTGGTTATTTCGAGCCTCTTAATGGCTGTTCCCATTAGCAATTTAGAAGTGTAGTTTTGGAGTGCATCTTTTGATTGTCCCATTTCACAGTTCTTTGTTTGTTGTGAAGCCTCTCAGGCTCTCAAATAGAATTCCTTTCAGATGAAATTGAAAGGAATTACATAGACCGGTTACAAATAAATATTAAGTCCACAGAAGCAGACAACAGCCAGTCAAAAGTAAAACTTCCTGTAAAACGTCGTTCAAAATATGTAGTTTGGCCACTGAGGTTTCTGCAGCAGGATTTTGCTGTATTGACTCTTTTCTGTTGTACTGTGCAACAAGCTCTAGTGTCGACTTAACCAGAGGGTCAGCAGCTAAGTCCTGAAACTCAGCAGATGCTCTAATGAAGTACCAAAGACCCGATAGTGACAGAGAGTTAATTTACTGTGTGAATGGAGTCATCACTCTAAAAAAAAAAGTGGATTGTGCATCAGAAACCTTTCACATTAACAAAATAGTCCTGGGACTGCAAGGACTTGGAGAACTGAAGGAAGGGAGGAGAGATGGCTGCTAAAGTTACAGGTGTGAGATGAAGGTGTTGCATGTGGTAGAGCAGCTGTTGCATTTGTGTTCTCTCTTGTGGCAAGGCACTTGGGTTACCTGTCAGCATCACCATAATGCAGTCAAAACTGGGACCTGTGCGTCAACTTTTGAAGAGTTCTGTGTGTCTAAAAAGCACAAGTTTGTCACTAATGCTCTAGGGAGGGACAGATATTTGAAGTTCCTCTCTACTAAATGCAACTGAATGGAAGGTGTTTTCTTCCTCCACACGTTCACTCCTAGAAAAACATGGTTGAAGTGTGACTGGGAAAATAACCATACAGGTCCTGCTCCTGTGTTGGAAACTACAAGTTCTTTGGATGTAGAGCTACCTAAAACCAAGAAACAAATAAAATGCTGTAGGAAGAAGACAATCAGCAGGCATGTGAACTGACTCTAAGGTGCAGATAGGCTGGAGAAATCCTTCACATGCAAAAGCTTGTCCAAAGTTATTTATTCAGAAAGGAATTCAATAACTAAATCATCAATAATTGAGCACTGGTCATATCTTTTGAAAAATTTGAAATGTTGCTGTAGAATTCATTATTAGTTGAAGTATTTTGCAACAGGTTGGATAAGTATAACTGTCTAGTAGATAATATTATTGTTTCACTGTGCCTCTTCTGATGAGCAAAAATTGTTAACTCCTAATTCTTAGATAAACTTTTGAGTTGAGTGCTACTAATCGGCCTACTATATGACACATCAGTACAAGACTTAGAGCTCAAGTAGCCTTGTTGTGATAGCTAGAGTTTACTTATTTGCCCCATCTGCCAGCATTTTCATCTCTGTAGAGTTATCTGGAAGAATATTTTCTGAAGTTTCAGCTACTTGATTGCAGCATCATTGCTGCTGGGTCCAAATGTTACTGGCTTACGGGTTTGAAACGTTGCACTTTGTTGGAGGTGTCAGCACTCCCATTTGTCTTCTCTGTGGGTGGCATCTGGAGCAGAAACATGTCAGGGTAACTCCAGAAGAGAATGTTGGAAACTGAATGTAATATGAAACTGTAGGCAACATTGATCAATTTTGATTAAAAATATTGGTGTGGAGTCCTTATACTTAATGAAGATGTGCTGAAGGGCTTAGTGAAGGTCTCTGCTGGCAGTAAGGATTTGTTGAGATGCTGGCTCTTTAAGGGCTGCTGCCAACTTAAAGAAAACCTTCCAAGCCCTCCATTCTTTCATTGTTTTGGCTGCTGAGAGTGTTTGCATTGCCCAGGAGCAGGGACAGGAGACTTAGGCGAAAATTTGGATTTCCGAAGACCTACTGTGAATTCATTTGCTTTTGCAGACTTGTCTGGAGAGGTGATGAGCTCTAGCAGATGCACAAGACGCTTTATTTTTAAATCTGTCATGAGTAAGTTAATACTATCACATGAAAATAAAATAACTCTTTTAAAAAAAGTTTATCTAATCTCTAAGGCTTGAATTAATGACTTTAAACAAATCCTCCAGTTCCTCAAAACTCCAGGTGTAGGCTTCATATTGAGTTCTGGTGTAAAAAGACTTAGCATTGAATTTGAAAAGTTGTCAAAGTCTGTGGTACTGTCAGTAAGATGGCCCATCCGTTCAGAATTATATATGTGCTTGGCAATACATTTGCATCTTTCAAATTTGTGTGTAATACATTTCTTACTGCCTTGTGTTCAGTGCCTTAATGGTGACATAGTTTTGCTGGAGGATGACTCAAACCTTGGTCCTCTAGTGACTCTTTTGGTGCCTGTACATTGAGGCATCAACAGCCAGCAGCCATCTGTTTCCTGTTGGACTTCGACCCCAACCTGTCAGCTCTAAGGAGATCTGGTTGTACAGCTTCATTTCTTGAGGGAGGATAAAGTAATGGTGTGACCTAGCGGGTGTTTGAGAAATACTTGTATTAGTAAATTAGTTTGAATTTTATATAAGTAAGTACCACTAAATAGCATTTGTGGAAAGAATTTTTATAATTTTTAAGATGACAGTATTACCAACGATATTGTGGAATAAAAACCAAGTGGCATATTTTTGTCATACCAGAATCAGAGATGTTAAGGACCATGTACAAAGGGAAGGAGCAAATCTTGTTTTAGTAGGGGATTCAATTTTACTTTGCTTTCTTTAGTAGCATTTATGGGTTGGCCTGCTACTTTCATAAAGCTGTTCATAGCATTCGCCCTGGACTTTGTGTATGTTGTCTAACAGCAATTTGTGTTACAGTTTGAGGTGACAAAGAAATACAGGCACATCTTTGCCCTCTTCCCTTCCCAGGGAATGGAAAAGGTTGTGACTGGCAGTCAGGCTTTTGAACTCTTGAGGCAAGGGGCTTGTATGGTCAAAAATGCATGGATCTCCTACAGAAGAGAACAGATTCTCAGCCAGGCTGTTACTGCACCCCTTTGTTCAGAGAAAGTGAAATAGTGTCTTCAAGGTGTGCTTGCATATGAAAGGAATCTGTGGACTGAAAAGTGTACAGTATATTCTGGCTTCCTTACATGGCTCCCAGTGCTCTGAACTTTGATGCATTTTTCTCTCCTCTAATGGATACTTGTAAGGAGTTGTAGTCATTTGCGTGACTCTGATAATAGACCACTTGTAAAATCAAAATTGTCAGGCGTGATTGAAAACACTCCCTGCAGAGTCAGAATTGCTATATTTGGAGTTGTTGTGGGGTAATTTTCATCTCTCCTAATACAGGCTCTTTCCCACACTACCACTCCATTTTGCAGTCAATGCTATGAGGGCAAAGTCCCTTGGTGACAGAGCTGTTGAATTCTGCAGACATGTATGTCCATATCAAGCAGGAGACCTCAAAAGAGGTTTTGCTGGAATATAGAGCTCCTATGGGAATGTTGACTTAGGCTAAGTTGTGCCTCTTCCAGGTGTAATTCCTGTTACAGATTTTCAAGAATTCAGTGTTGTCTCTTTCAAAAATAACCCTTATCGCTGGTTGCTTATTTGACTAGCAAGTTCATATGCCTAAAAGGCCACACATTGCTTTCATTGCTTTCATCTCAATTATGAACGCTCAAATGAGAGGAGCAGTTGTTCCTCTAACTAGAATACTGTAGTACAGTTTCACAGGTAGTAGTAAAATTACTAAAGCAATCTATTTTGTCAGCGTTCATTTTAGATGATAAAATGTGGACATGAGCGATCATAGAATACTAGTTATTTCATGGGATGGTGTTTGGCTGGTATTCCAACAGGTGCTGTTAACTATGAAACTTGTGATTAGCAGCTGAAATTCCTGTCTGTAAATATTTTTGAAATGTCTTAAGCTGCAGAAACATGATGAACTATTGTCCCTACAGGCCAAACAAAATGTGTATCTGTCCCGTCATCCTACCTCTGCCAGTGACCAAACCAAATCCCCAGGAAACACCCCACAAGGATGGGATAAACATCTGTGAAGCTTCTCCTGTCACTTGCCTCAGCATGTAACTGGGTCTTCCAAAGCTAAATGATATTTCTCTATTTTCAGTGACCTTTGGAGTTTTGCTTTTCTACCAACTTGTTCAGTGTCTCCTTGGGCTTGTATATACTTTTATATCTTGGAAATCCAGTGGTATACAATTTAATCACTTTAATCACCTCCTTGTTGTTTTGAGCCTGCTACCTTCTAGTTTTCTTTGACCAAGCCACTCATGATTTTCTAAACCTTTCTCATGTTCCTACAGTTTTCCACGCTGAAGAGTCTTATTCTGGTTAGCCACTTGTTATGCAGATGGATTAGAATCATTCCTGTAATCATCTTGTTGGCCCTCCTCTGAGCTTGCTCCAACAGGTCCATGTCCTTCCTGTGCTGGGACCCAGAGCTGGATGCAGCACTGCAGGTGGGGTCTCAGCAGAGCAGAGCAGAATCCCCTCCCTGGCCCTGCTGCCCACGCTGCTCTGGATGCAGCCCAGGACACGTTTGGCTCTCTGGGCTGTGAGTGCCCGTGGCTGGGTCATGTCCAGCCTCTCATCCACCAGCACCCCCAAGTCCTTCTCAGCAGGGTTGCTCATCCCCAGCCTGTGATGGTACCTGTGATGGTACCAGGGGTTGCCCAGACCCAGGTGCAGCACCTTGCACTTGTTCTTGTTAAACCTCATGAGACTCCCATGGGACCACTTCCTGACCTTGTCCCGGTCCCTCTGGGTGGCATCCCATCCTTTAGGTGTGTCACCTGCACCACTCAGTTTGGTATTATCTGCAAATTTGCTGAGGGTGCACTCTATTTGATTACTTTTTTTAATCCCTGTTGCTCTTTGTTGAACTTTCTTAAGTTTTGCTACCTTATTTGAGAAGGTGGAATTATATTGTGTTGAAAAAGTAAACTTTACACAGTTGTGTAATGTTTTGAGTGTCATTTTCTCTTACATTGCAGTTGAGTCTGATCATTTAATCTGTTTCTTTAATGTCCTTTTCTCCCTATATGGATGCTTTTGCTTTTAGCTTTATTGAGTGTATCCTTGAAGATACGGTTACCAAAATACTTAGTTAACTTGTAAATCACACTGATGCTTCTACCACATCAGAGCCAGTGTAGTGTAGGCATTAGATGAAGAGTTAAACAACATCCCTGTGTTACAAAAGTTTAGTACTGATAGGCCTAGTTGTCATGAAAGTAAGTAAAAGCATTCATGACCTTGAATTGCTTGATTGATAATGGGCAATGAGCCTCAGGTCTAAGACCATCTTGAAATTAGTTTTTCAATCTTTAAAAGTAAGATGGTTTATTTCTAGTCTCTGCAAATGCTCTCACTCAGAGTTATTAACTTCAGTTCTAAATTACTGACCTTGGGAAACTTTGGGACTTGAGTATGAGATTTTATTTGTGGAGGGTTGGTGTGGCTCCTCATTCATCTCTTTTGCATAATATCTCTAACACAGAATAGCCTGTTTATCTTGCCTTGTATGGTGTGCAAGATGTTGCATCTATTGGTGGAATTGATGAACAAGACGATGATGCTGTTGGTGAATGTAGAAACAAAGGGTTACAAGGTGTTGTTTCATTCTGAAATAAGCTTATTAGTTCATTGTAATGACAAAGAAAAAAACCCAAAATCTTACGTACAAAGACAGCTGTTGTTTAATTTGGTGTTGACCAATGCTATCATAATTTTCTCTTTGTATTTGAGTGAGCCCCTGTGCCTGGTGACACATGCATGTGACAGTGCAATTAATATTGACATTCAAATGGGTCTTGGAAATGGACATTATATTTAAGCTCTGCTACTAGTCCTCAATGCTGAAATTGTTGTGGATGGCCTCAGTTTCCAGAAAGATTACTGTGAAATCTGTGTGTACTCATGGTATTGCAGGTCATTTGATTGCCAAGACTGAATGGAGCTTTTGTGAGTACTGACATTTGTGCATCTAAATATATGTCAATATGTGGACCTATTTGAGGGATTTTTATGCATGGAAGAAAGTAGCAGTAGTAGTTTGGTCCAGTCCATTTCAACTTGCAAAATTTTTCCATTCTATTTTATTTTTCTCCCATTGAGATAACTTCTTGGAGTTTGAATGCCAAACCTGCATCAGGGAAATGTTTTCTCTTTTGGTGAAGGACATGAAACCAGTAGCCATGAATGGTTAGGAATGTGCTTCATGTATTTGGGATGGTGCAGAGGAAAGCAGCACACAGAGGCTTGGAGTCATACTGGCTGCTCTTTGGGAGCTAGAGACAGTTCAAAGAGAGCTTATGATTTGTCTTTTTGGAAGAACCAAGAGCTGATGCTGCACACAAATGCCACTTGCAGATAATGCTTTATGCTGCTGAGATGTGAAAATAGAATTCTTTCCAAGGGATAATAAAATGAGACAATCCTATAATAATATTAGAGCTTATGCTGTGTGTATTATTTATCTTAGCCAAACAGTCTTTCTGCAACAGTTGAATTAACTGGTTATTATTTGAGGAACTTGGTATTTACAACAATAAATAATGATAAATACAGATTATCACTGTTTCATCATTTTATAATTATTGGAATAGTTTATGATAGTGTAATTTGTACTGATATCAGTAAATATAGTTTAAGATAAATTTTCCACTAAATGCCCTTAAAATATAAGTTATAACAGAGAAGCAAAGACTCCTACAATCTTCTAGATTGCTCATATTACTGTAGCCTTTAGGCAGTGTAACCTCTGTTCAGTTTGGTCCTGCAAAATTATTTGTGCAGCCTAATGATGAATCAAAACACCAATAAATTGAGTTTTAATCATCTTTAGACTATTGTTCTTACATTGGAGAGAAGCCAAGAAATCTCTTAAAAGTTCTCATCTAAATCCAAGTTTTTTTATCCATACCACCTGCATTTGGTGATAAAATGACAGTGCTTGATTAGCTGCAGATACTTAAAATTCAGAGCAAAGTTTTCTGTTTCTTTTTTTAGTCAAATATGTCACTTGCTTTAGAAAATGCTGCATCTTTAACTGTACAATACAAAGCCAGTAAGGAAAGTACACTTACAAACTAGTAGTAATTTGGATTTAATTGGGAAGGGGGAGTGGTCCTTTTCACAGTAAACAAAGTGCACAGGATGTATGAAATTCCAGGATTGTAACACTGTAAAATAATTTGGGATGCATGTGTTAAACTGCTACATTAGTTCATACTTTTATCCTGGATGTAGGACAATATGTAGTGACTTACGCTTTATGAGGAAGATGCAAATAACTAGCACTATCTATTTTTAAATACTTGTTCACAAAGAACTTTAAAAAAAAATGTATTATTATCCTTAATCATACTGTGGTCCTCATAAAATAAGCTTAATACCAAAGCTACTGTTCTGTTTGCAGAAGAATATTTTTGGATTTAGCTTGAGTGTGAATGTACATAACTACTACGGAAATGCCATCTCTGGTTCTGTGCAAGATAGTGAAGCTACTGGTTCTGTAAATGAGAGTTTTTAAGACATAGTTTAGGTTACCACCTACCAGGCTTGTGGCTTAATTCTCTTGAGGCTGCTTTTCTTAGGAAGTATTTGGTGCTGATACCAGTTGGACTTCCATGTTCCTCTTAGTAATCATATCCTAGAAAAACTTCTATATGCCCCTCCTGAAATATGTATCTACCAAAACAGAAGATTTTCACTTTAATTAAAAAGCACTTATATACTGAATTTAAAGAAGATTATGTGTCATTAACTAGCACAGTTACAAAGGGGTCTGTTGTATTTATTCGGTGGTTGTGGGTATTTTTCTTAAATATTTTTCTTAAATATTTACTATAAGCTTGTAATAATACCTATAGCTGGGTTGGATTTAGCACAGCATTATTTTATTTCAGATCCCCTTTGCTAAAGTTTTTGTAAGATGGGGTTTAGCTATTTAGATATGCCAAATAACTCAAAATATTGCAGGAAATGTCTAGTTGGAATAAATGGTACCGATCATTCTGTTTAAGTGCCTTTAAAGTGAGTTGTTCCCAGATCATCCAGAGTGAGGGCGCTTTTTTAAGCAGTACAGCAATTGTTCATGCAAGTCACAGTGATACATAAAGGTTGGCTTGTTTGGAGGAGCCACACACCACCCCAGGCCCACACTTTCCAATGCTGGGGGAGGGTGGTAGTATGTGTATGTGTGATTTTTAAAAGAAATTATTATTACAACAAAACAGATATAAGTATGTACCTTTTCAGAGGAAGAGTGTTGTAAACAACTCATGCATAAGTTTGAGAAAAAACTTGGTATATGTGTAGCTCAACATAAACTGTTACTTTGGATGTTATTTCAGTATCAGAACTACTGATTAAGTTTTCATCTTCACAGCACACTGACATCCTCTGTGTCAGGTTTATCTGTTAGTTGAACTTCTTAGTTGCCCCTGACTGCTCTATGTGAAAATGTAAGCAGCTTTGTTTAAATTAAATATTAAATTTTAAATACCAGATGAAGTTAGTAATTTGTTGTCATGCTTGAGTGTTCTCCAGAGGCAACAGGCAGTGTTGTAATGATATATTTGCTAGTTCTAATTGGTGAAAAGAAGTCAAGTAACTAAAAGGCTGTTATTGATTAAGTGCAATGTATGTAGACCAATTTGAATGCTATTTAATTAGAATGATGTCTATATTGTTTTCAAAGCACCATCTATTACTGGGGAGTGTCTTAAACATGGGTGTGCTGTGTGTCATGACAGACACTTCCCCATGGCTGGGTGGAAAGACCATCCCTTTTGAATTGCCCAGACAAATGAGAGTGGGAATATAGCAGAGCTCTCAGAACAAGTCCAGAGGTTGAACAGTTTAGCGAAGTGAACTAAATGGTCGATTTTCAGATGTAGTCAGCCTTAAAATTGATATCTGAAAGGAACAAATGCATATTGTAAATGTAGATCCCCAAAGAGGAGAGGAGCAACACCCACTGGAAGACACAGAATTGTGGAGTTGGATGTGTCCTGCTTAGTTATGTAACAGACTTTTTAGCCTGAAAATTGCATGAGTATACCAAAAGTTTGTAAAAGTTATGATTGGATAAGAACTTATCTTTATTTTTCCTTACAAGTAATGGCCTAAACATTCTCTGAATCCAAAAGTAGTTTTATTTTTATGATCTAGGTGTTCCATGTTACAGGGTGAGATCCCTGAAATTTGCTCTATGGATTTTAATTTTGCTTTAATCAGATTAAATAAAGGCAGACACTAATATTTTTAAATCATGTTTGTATTAGTTTACATCTTCTTACACAAGTTCATAGTAGCATTGTCACATTAAAAAAAAA
>VZRN01006295.1:1152652-1173438 GCA_013397935.1 Dasyornis broadbenti | reverse complement strand
AAAAAAAAAAAAAAGCTGTGTTGTGTGTCTTGGAATTATGAAATTGCCTTTTTTCATGTTCCCAGATGTGGAAAAACTAGGACATCCTTAGTACTTGTCCTTGATCCTACTGCCTAGGATGTTAGCAGTGGATATAACAGTTGATTGTGTTAATCGTGCAGTGGCTTAGTGCAGTCTGTCTGGCAATAGCACTGCTGTAGCCAACACACAAGTAACACTGCTGAGTGGATAAGATCTTATTTAATAGAAGTGACTTAATCCCCCAGGTTTGCTCTAGGGTTTGGATTTGTAGCAAAAATGTTAGTTTCTTAGAGCTGTTGTAGTTGGAACAAGTACTGCTCTTACTAAAAACTCAAACTAAAAAAGTAAATGTGTTTTGTAATGAAGTTTTAAAAGCATTTAATAACTTCAGTGTTTTAAACATTGCAAATAGTTTCTGTTACTTTTAAGATTAATTTTATTTTTGTATATAAAGATAAAATTATTGTCCTAAACATGAAGATCCAAGCCAGAAATTATTTTGAAGCACGCGAGAGGAATTGCATCCCAGTCCAAAAAAGAAATTCACTTTCTGATTATTTCCTCTTGTTGGCTTGGCTAAAATATGTGTTCTACTATGAAGCTTATGTATACTTATAATAAATAAAAGCAAACTGTCCATAGCTAAGAACTTTAGTAAATGGAATACAAATAAGTGTGAGTTTCAATTACTTTTTCAAACATTCAATTTTAAGACAGACTGCATGAAGAAATGAAAATTATGTGAAAACACCCACTTAGATGTTTTGGATTGCAGGGTTAATTAATCTTCAGTGATTTCATATGTAATGGGAAAAGCATTAAACCCCAGCAACTGATGTTAAACCACTGTGTGATTTGTCTGACAAGTAGTTAGTGTTCCTTGTTGTTACAGAGTTTGTTACTCTCTTGGGGTACTTGAAAGTTGGGGCAAAAATCCGCTTAGAAGATACTGCAGTATGCTTTTCTCTTAAAACAGTAAGTATTTTGAAACAAATTGAAGGTTAATTACTGTAAGGAATATCTCTTTGTGATGTTCTACAGTAAATGACATAGTTCAAGCTTTAAAATTTTAGATAGGAATCAAAATACTTACTGAAAATAAGTGACTCCTTTAAAACACAGAATGACTGCTTCTTTGCATCACTAAAAATTCTGTAGATTTTTAATGTCTTACCTGTATTTTTCATTGGCAGACTTAAATGTTCACAGTACTGACATTCTGCTGGCTAAAGTTTTAAAACATGTTTGCAAGTACCTGAATCTAACAGCTCTGAAAAAAACAAGTGTGCAGAATTTTTGTAAAATTTAATCCATACTTTTAAGGGCGATTAATACAATGTAAGAGTCTGAAGTGACTAGTTCTTGTTTTGGGGTGTTGTTTTGTTTTTGGTTTTGTTTTTTTTTTAATTGATACAGATTCACAAACATGTCAGTTGAGATCAGTGCAGCCATGATATTGAAGTAACACATAACTGAAAGCAAGGATGATGATTACTATCTAAGGAAGAATTTTAGTATGTTAAATGTCAGTTTGAACAGCTCCAGATGACATGGAGGAAGAAGAGTTAAACTTGTGTTTGAAATACATGAGAAGGATTTCTGTGGCTTTTAGGAATTAGTACATGACATTTTATAGGTAAAATGAGGGCATTTTGATGACTACTTAAAAAAAAATAGCCAACCTTTCTCAAACTGAACCATTTGGACTTCATGGTACTAGAATGAGGAATGCTTGTCATTGACTTGTCAGACATTGGCAGCTTTTTCAGTAACTGTTGGAAAGGGAAGGAAATAAGTAAAAATCTGTAGCAGTCATTGGTAGTTTATAGCCAGAGAAAAATAACTATATATTAAAAAAATAACCAAACCCGTGTTATTGCAGTTCATTAATAATGCTTTTGAATTGCTCTGTCATGGCATGTGATCAGAGTATTAGCTATGAAATGAAAGTACTGGGAATGTCAGAGTTGCTGGGCTGCTCAAGTTGAGCTGAGTCAGAAAGTAGGTGATGAGGTGCTTCAAAGAGAATAGTTACTAGTGCTTTTAGGGATGTTTTGGTAGCTCGTACTTCTCCCTAGTAACTCTGAGGCTCAAATAAAATGGATGTTGAAGCAGTAGGTCCCCAATGATACACTGTTACCAAACCATGCACGCTCTTGTCCATCCGATATCATCTGGGGAAGGTACAGATCTATGTCCAGGCATTCCTTGCCAAGGTACTGTTCTTCGTCTTGTGCTACTATGAGCTTGGGATTGATGCCTGGTGGTGACTTTTTTCCACTTTAGGGTCCAGTAATTTCTAGGAAACACAGAAGCTGCTCAGTGGTTCAGAAAGTTATAGGTCAGATGTTGTTGAGCTAGCAAGGGTATGGGTAAGGGAAAAATGGGAGAAAAAGAGGGTTAAATTCTGCAAGAGAAATTTAGACGTACAGGTGAATGCATTTCTTGCTGCTCACAGGTACACATGTTTTGTGTTCAATCTTCCTAGCCCCTTCTTTGCCTCGATTTTCAATTTGCAGCTTAAATGTGCAGTTTTGTGGCAGATTGAATATGAAAATATTTATGAGGTTGACTCAGTTCAAATCATCTATCCTATTTCCTCAGGATTTCAAATCTTACTTTGAGATTGCACTAAAGCAGAGTAATGCACACAGGTGACCTACTGGTTGCTCAGACACTTGTGGGAGAGCTTCATGTTAATGTTACTGTGAGGAGATAATCTCAGTGTGCAGGCATGACCAATGCTGTAAAGAAGAGAGGTGTTTTGACTGGAACAGTGGAGAGACAGCTCCACATTCTCAGGAGTTTAAGAAGTGGAACCTTGCAGACTTTTGTTTCTGATAATTTGATTAAAATTTTAACTGACTTGAATTAACAATGAGTTCTTCTTGTTTAATAAGCTCTTTCGTGTCTCCTTCGTTAAATATAAAATAAGGGAGGGAAATTTAAGCACAGGTAATTAGCTGTTTGGCAGGTGGAGTAATGAAAGTGTAGATCTGATAAGGGGATGTTAGAACAATTTTTTAAACAATTTGTTCAACCAAAAATCAAAGGCCATAATTTAGCTTGGTGGGTGCAACATAATTTAATCCCTGTGCTTTCTTCCTCATCTTATACAGAAATTCATAATGCTTGGTACAAAAGGATGCATGAGGTTGCTTCATACAGGGGGAGCGAGTTTTGCTAAGGATGGTTTTTGGAACCATTTTGAATATTAATAATAGAGTTAATAATAGAGTTTGAATATGAATAGAGTATTTGGTCTCTTGAATAAAACATAAACTCATTCAAGCTGGATACGGTAGTGGCTTTTGGAACTGTTATTAAGGGTACCCACTGGTCTCACAGAAGCAGCGCACACAAGGTTTGTGAGCTGAGGATGCAAATTATTCAAGTTGTCATAGGAGGAATATAATTTGACTGTCAATATCTAGGTTTTAAGATAAGTAGTGGTAAGGAAGTAGCTAGTTTTTTAGAACCAGGAAGAAAGGTAGGAGATTGTTGATAAGGAGCTATATTTTTATTTGTAGCCAAATAGCTAGCATTTTGGTTTAAAAATTATGGATCTCACATCCCTTGTCGTGATAAGTCTTCTGCCCACCTCTGAATTGTGTTGCTTTTGATTGTGTCAATAGAAGATTGAAGATTATTGCTGGTAGCTGCTAGAGCTCTCTCTAGTCGTAAACTTGCTCATAGTTCAAAGCAGCTTGTGAAATAATACAAGTTGCTGGTGTTGGTGGTAAGCTGCACTCAAGAGCAGTCAGTAATATTATCAAGGCACTTAAAAATGCTTTCCAAAGGGATTTGGTTATGACTGGGAGGGTTCTTATCTTGTGGATTGTTGTTAAGCATGTGCTAATTGCATTACAGCCCAAGCTACTGGGAGTAGTGATGGTACACCCAGGTTCTGTCTGAGAGAAGACACAATGGAGCTGAAGATGCTGAGTGCTGTAGTCACAGCTCGTGGCTTCCTAGGAAGGGAGGAGAAATATGTGGGTTATGTTGTGAAGTGTATGGGCAACTCGAAGAACCTTCAGTTGCTTTATTACATTACATATTCAGGTGCATGTAGAATCAAATGGTATTAGGTAGCCAGTTTCGATTAATCATATTCAGTATATGCTAACCTTGATTTTTTTTCACCTACATTTTCCCATTGTAGTAGTCTGGTCATGAAACAAAAATACATGCCAGAGTAACCCCATAGAAGGGCTTGGCAGGGGATGAAGTAAACCCCTATAAAATTAAGATTTGGGTGGGAGTAGTTTGGTGCTTACACAACACAGAGGTCATTTTATATCTAGCAGAATTTAATTGTTCTTGTTTATAAAATTTCTCAGCGACCACAGACTTAGGGGGTACTGTGGCTCTTTGAAACTCACCGAGAGTGCAGCAGGGTTGAGGTTGAGCCTGTACTAATTAGTGTGGTTTGTTTCCATGAGGGTGGTGTCTTCACACAAGGTACTTCATCTAAGCGCACAGGGTTCACAGCAAAGCTCAATTTTCAATGGAACCTGCTGTGGTCTGTAAGCTGTCATCAGATAGGCATTTCATAACTTAAAAAGGCTGATATTTCTGGATCTAAGCTGACCCTTGAAATAAGTGAGTACTGTCTCTGTGATGATGTGTTTGTTTCATCCATTCTGCACTAGAGCTTGGTCGTGCTGGTTCAGAGCTGGTTCTCTTACCTGTGACACAGTTGATCTGCAATTCCCAGTAACTCATATACAGTGGTGTAAATTACTATTATTTAGAAACTGCTGGTTGGCACAAAAACTGTTTAGTGCAAGAATTAAGTAAGAAAGTTGTCTTCCTTTGACTTTAAGATTGTTTGCTATTATCAAAACCTGGGAAGGTCTTCCAGAAGGGTATTGAAGAGAGCTGTGTCCAAGTGACAAGCTGGGAAGCATTCTGTAGGTAGGAACTACATGTAGTTTGGGAGGCAAAAGCCAGAAAATACTCAATGTCTTAGTCTGTGGAAGGAAATTTAAAGCTGAGTCTTCTTTCTTAAAATTACTGTGATTTGTAATGTGAAGACTCAGTGCAAATCAGCAGTTACTTGGAAAAAAATACTGAATTTAAGTGGCTGAGTGGAGTTGAGGCATATGGCTTATCATGGAAGTGTTGTCACATCGAACTTTGAGTTTTGTGTTAGATGGAAGTACCTACAGATACATCAGGTCTGAGTTACTAGCAAACAGCATGCTAGAACTGAGTGAAATGTTTTCCTAAATCCAAAGAGAAGGCAATATTCAGCAGCAACTGGTTTACTGAATTTTATTAGCCAATGAAAACATATCTTTGGCGTTGGGGGAGGGGGAAGCCAAGCATTTCTTAGATAGAATAGAGTTACCCGTCTGAGATCCTTACGCACAGGCATAGGCACAGTTCAGGTACAGCTGTTGGTGTTCTGGCTGCAGGTAGCATCTCCTGCCTCCTAATCCTTTGTATCCTTAAATCTGGAAACCAACCGAGCACTTTAATTAACTAAAAGTGAGTATTTGGAGTAAAAATATGGCTGGACTGTTACCTGTTAAGAAACTACTGCAGTACCAGTGTGTGGGGAGTTGTTTACAGTGGCTCAGTGACAATTAGTAAGTCAGCTTTTCTAATCTTGCAGTTCAAATTGTAACACAGCAGAAAAACTGCTAGCAAATGGGTAAAATGGTTTAAATATTTAGCATTTATTCTTGTAAAAGAGTAGCCAATCCTTGGAAAAGGGTAAAGGGTTTCATTTCTTAGTTTTAAAGGTGTGTAGAAAGCAGGTATTTAGTCTTCCTAATGCAGATGGTTTGGTTAATTGGAGGTGCTTTAGATTGACTAGCAGCATTCCTTGTTCAAGTGGAACTAAAGTTTTGGCAGTGTGATTGAGAGAAAACTTTTTATCCTTCAGGGCTTTGAGAAGCCTTCCGATCTTAAATGACTTAGTTTACAGACAACTGCAAGAAGTAGTTAGCCATGTATCAGTTCATTCCTAGGATAAAGTAACTTTATATCACCCTGTTAGCTATTTGGAGCATGCAAGGGTGATTTGCTTGGTTTATTTCCTGAGTGAGTACCCTTAGAAAAGACTCCCCAAGACTTAAATGAGTTGCCTCAGCTTGTCATTTCAAGGCATTACTCTTCATATTGCTAGTCTAATAGGGAAACTTGCAGGATTTTGGCTGAAGATGTTTGACTTCCTCCTTATGCCCTGCTGTTTGGATTTGTTTTAAACTTTCTGTTCTTGGTGTTATCATTGATTCAGAATAGTGATTTTTACTCTTGGGTGTGTTTTTTTTTTTTTTTTTTTCATTTTTTTTTTTTTTTTTTTTTTTTTTTTTTTTTTTTTTTTTTTTTTTTTTTTTTTTTTTTTTTTTTTTTTTTTTGCATTGTATGGGGCAGGACACTGAAGTTCTTACAAAGAAAGATTTTGTTTAAATAGAAACACTTGCAAGGACAAAATGAGAGTTGTTGAATTGTAGTACAGAGTTGTCTTATTCCTTGTAGGATGATGAAACAGCAGCAGAAATAAGCACAAGATAAGCTTCATATTTCTCATGAATGAAACCCCAAACAAACAATCATTATCACTCCGTATTTCTGACTTTACATTTTGTTCCTAGAATACGCAACTGAAATGGAAATTTATGAATTAAATTAAGACCAGAACAATAATTTATTGTAATGGAAGAGAAATCTGAATATGTGATACAAAGAGTATTTTTAGAATTGGTTGATTCTAAAGAGCTGACAGCATTTTCTACATTAGAATTATTTTAGTCTGAAGAAGGAAGTAGTGTGTTTTATTAGTGGAACAAGCCTGATGCGCAACTCAGATTATTGCTCTTAAAAGTATTTTCTCCTGTTGCGCCAATATATGTTCTTTCTTCCAGTAGGGTGGTCTTCTCGGAGACTTATTATAAGATGTGTAAGGAATTCTAGTTTTGATGTAAACAAGAAGATATTCTGAAATGTTTCTACTCAGCCTTTCTGAAATAAGGAATTTTACATGTGAAGCAGAAGAATACAAGCCTGAGGTCAAGTATTATCTTGCACAGTAACTTGGAAATACAGGAAAACGGGAGAAATGTGGTAGTGCCTGTCAGATACTGAAAATACTAGCTTGTGAGCCTAAGGCCAGCTAAAAAACGAGGCAGAAACAAACCACAATTGGAAATACCCAAAACCATCACCACTTTACAACCTAGGTCTTTTTGGCATCACACAAGATACTGCTGAGCAGCAAGAGTTCTGTCGAGGCTTGACTCAACATTTGCTGCCTGCTCTCACCCCAACACCTTCAGTTTCTATGTACCCCCTTCATGCTTGACCTCTTCTGCCTCTCTTCTCATGTACTTCACCTGCCCTGCTGCACACACCCGCTGCTTCCATAGCACTTTCTTGTCTTGCCTGGATGGAGGCATACCTACAGCCCTTGCCTCGGCTGCTGCTGAATGTCTTCCTGGTGCTGAACAGGAGTGCAGCAAGGGGAGGTGGCTGCACTGCTCACAGAGGTGAACCATCACTCAGTGCTGCATTCTTCTCCCATCACTTACTCCTGGCTCTTTTTCCGTGCTTGAGGGGGACGACTTCTTCTGTGCCTTTCCTCTCACTGTGGAAAAGCATTCAGCACTGGGTGGGTGCACTGGCACAGCGGATATGATACATGTGTAGGTAAAAGGACTATAAGGATCCGTTAATGGCAAGCTGATGTGAGGGCTCTGAGGCAGTCCAGGGGGACTGCATAGGGTATGGCCTTGTGATGTGCAGGTCTGTAAAGAAATGGGGAAAGCATGTGGCCCTAGATTTTATGCTTTTTTTGCTCTTCCCATAGGTCTTGAAAGATTTTTCCTTATACTTCGTTGTTTTAATTTTCTTACAAAGTGTTGAAAACTTATTCTCAAATCTTCTCAATACTTCCTGGTATTAATTGTACTATCCTAAAGTTGTATGCTGCTCAGCTCTTGGCGGGGCTGCATGTAGATACTGTTCCTGTGATCAGTTTCCCTAGCCTCTGGTGATCTACTCTTTTCTTTCATAGCACTTCTTTCATGCTTGCAGGAATGAAAAGAATCTGCAATTTTTCAATGCTACTTGAGGAATAAATGGCTTAAATAAAAATTGTAAAGATTTCTGCTGACTAGTAATTATTAAATCTTTGTACCAGCAATATATAGTTCCAAAAATTAAGCTATAAATATCATAAGTTGGATACTTGCAGTCATTTGCCAGGGAGAGCTGTAACTGAATTTTGAGCATTGTTTTTGGATTACTGTTAAGTATCCTAGCTGAAGTCACCTGCAGGGAAAAGCATTCCAAAAGCTTTATGACACTGGCAGGAAAGCTATTGGAAGGATTTGGTTAGCATAGGAGACAAGAGTGTGGCCTCAACTAAACCAGCTCTCCTAATTTAGGGTGGCAAGAAGTCTTAAAGCTGATTTGGCACTCAGCAGAAAGAGCCTGCTGAGAAAGAGGATAAAAAGGATCTTCACCTTAGGCTGTAATTCAGTTTGCAATTTGGAAACAGTGCCAGATTGAGCTTCCTGGCCACTCATGCTGGTTCCTATGCATGCTGGATTTGAACAAAACTGAGTCAGTATAAGACCTTCCCCCCACACCCCCATCTTTTCAGCAGATTTACTCTTTGGCTGGATGAGTTCCCTGCTGCTTTTCATCATGCAGCTGCACAAATACTTCTGTTGGCACAACAGTGGGAGCAGTGTAGGGACAGGAATGAGCAGCTGGGAACATGGGAACTTTGGATCAGCTTAGGGATCCACCAGCCACAGTCTGCATCTCCACTCTGTTTAAGTAGAGGAAGAGTCTTGTGATGAGGTTTATGTGAAAGCTTGACTCCCAGGTCTAAGAGGGCTGTGTGAATAGTCAAGAGTTTTAGCTTGCACAGGCTTCTAAGATATCTATGTATTTCAGCTGACTCTCCTTTTAGGTGGAAGAGGCTGGACATCTGAAAATGCCATACTGTGGTGGTGACCACATTGCGACTTGATAATAGGTTGAGATGCCCTCTGTAAGCGTTGCTGCAGCCCATGAATAAAACTATTTGTGGCATGCAGAAGGTATTTCTGATTCAGTCTTGTTTGCTGCAAAATGTCCACAAATCTCTTAGTTCCTCTGTAGACAGAAGAGCTGAAGATAGAACATTGGCTTCGTTTGGGTGCTTTCATTCTGCTTATGTAGTGAAAACTGAATTGTTTAATTGTGTGGAAAGCTTAGCTTGTCTGAGCATTGAGGGCAGTAGAGACTGTGGGATTGGAGCACCGTTGAGTGGGGCAGACAGAAGGTATCTAATTTCTTCTTGCTGTAAAAGTCCTTGTAAGCCATACTTATTAGGGTGAGGTCCTTCTGAATGAGTTCAGCTAAACAGACAATCCATTACTCTATCAAATTATGCATTTCGATAAGATTCCGTGATAAATGATGTCTTCAATAACTTTAACAGTTTTTAAATAACTGGCTTTAACTTGTTTCTGCACCATTGGTGTCCAAGTGTGTTCCCATTTTGTTCCTTTAACACTAGGAGGACTTTAGGGGTATTACTCTTTTTCTGTTAGCATATTCTTGCTTTTTTCAGTAACTAATGCATGGAGATACTTTCAAGGGATGAAGCAAACGTCAAAACACATGGGTTTGTCAGTGGCTCAATATGGTGAAAGTAACGAGAGGACAAGACAGATACGGAAAGTAACAATAGTGCATCTGACAGCTTAGTATCATCATGTCGAGTGGAAGTAATATGTAACATGCAATTGGCAGGAATATGGCTGGTCAGGTACCCAGTGAAGAGGCATCTTGCAAAACACAGTTTCCAAAAAGTCACTTGTAATATTCAAGGGAGCTTGTTTAATTGCCTGTTGATGGCTGAATTGTTGCACCTCTTTAGCTGGTGCTTAGGAGCTCGTGAGAGCCAGTAGCTGTGACACTTCTACTTTCTTTGCTCTCAAAAGGCATTGGCTTTCTGGAAATAGATTTTAGAAAGAATGTTCCATGTAAATTTTAAGTGGACTCTTGAATGGTATCCCTACAGTGATGCAAGATGTATTTTAAGAGACTGACTCACTTTTGAAATTCTGCCAACATTCTGCAAAGAGGAAGATCTGAGTAATATTATCAGTTAGAAAGTACGTCTACAGGGACAGTTAACAGCAGAAAAAATTTTTCCCTATGCAGTGTATCTCCAATGGTAGGGTGTTGTCTGAGGATGAAGCTCTATCTACCAATGTATTTAGAACAGTTAAAAGAAGAGAGCCAAGGTTTTTTCTAGAAAGTTTTTTTTCCTAAGAGTTTTCAGGGTTTTTTGAAATTAGGTTGTTACTGAAAAAGTATGGAAAAGTAAGAAAATTAATTACTTTTTACTTGAGAAATCTCACCTGTAAATAGAGTCTAAGGAGACTAAAGAGTTTCAGATAAAAACTAATATGAAAGCTGTTCTAAGGAAGGTGACAGGATATACCTGCAACACAAAACGCACACAAGAAGACTGGATTCCTTGGCAGTGCTGGAAGCTACTCAAGCCAGTGCATGAAACGAAAAGTAAAGTGATTGTCAGTTAAGCTAAATTGTGAAATTTAGCTCAAATTTTGTATTTCTGCCAGCCTGAAGAGGAAGCGGAAAACGGTTTTATTTTTCGTGTTTCGTATTAAAGCAGAAGCATAACTAATACTACCATTGCCAGGTGCTATGAGCATAATTACCACCGTGTGCAGTTTTGGATGTGCTCCTGTCCAAGTACTGGCCTTCTTCATTTTCCCAAGCTCTGGGCTGAAGCAATTTGTAGCTCCCATGTTGCTACATGCTATGGGAGAGAAACACACAGTTTTGGCTTTGTGACCTATCCAGTGTATGATTCATGGACAGTTCTTTTGGCTGTGAAGCCTTATTTTCAATTCAGAATTAGAAAGGGAGAAGACTTTGGTGCTGTACTTCGTGACCCAGAACTGTACCCTAGTTGTTATTAATAAAAGGAGAGCTGGGTCAGCCTTATTCCCTCTGAGAAGATATTTTCATGTCTTCCTCATTTAATTTTGTGTTAAAACCAGCTTAAATATCACTTTAAATGAGTAAACTTTCTTAGGCTTTATATAAAAGAAAAACTGTTAATAGCTATTTATAATGATCACACTGGTTAGCTAGAAGATGATTCCTGCTCATAATTAGATACGTATTAGTCAAGACAATGAAAATTGGGGTGTGGGGAGTGGTGAGGAGGGGCTAAGGAGTATTTTTTGTTTTCCCAACCCATTTATTATACCTCCAGTTCATGGCCTCTGTAAGTTCCTCAAAATGAGAATAGTCTTCATGGAATCGTTGACATTTTGGCTTTGAAATTCATGAACTCTTATGCAGTGGTATGGAAAACTAAAAAGATTGTAGTCCATATGTCAAGATTTGCTCTATGTGCACAAAATGTGTAGGTAGGGAGGCAAGAAGAAAAGTTGAACCAATGTGTGGATTGTGGTGTTTAACTTCTGCACCGAGATATGCTGGGTTGGCAATTTTGTGTGTTCTTTATCAGATTATATCTTTGCAACCTGATAAAGCCTCCTAAATAGCCTCCTAAATAAAATTGTCCAGAATGCTGGTTGTGTTTGGAAGCTTATATCAACATCAGGTTTAAACCTGTTACTGTGAAGGGAGCTCTGATTCTGTTAAGAGCAGCTCAACTTCAACACACTAAATGATCTAGGAGCACTGTGAGAATTTGGAGAAAGCCATGGGAACCATTGCTGTGAGTACTTTAAGTTGTCTGGCAATAGTAGAAATTTGTCTCTTCTAGGCAGGTGTAGAAGCCTAGAAGGATAAGTGTCTAATGTGTATTAGTACAAATATCCATTGATACCCGGATAGCTGTGGAGCCAAGCAAGGATTGTCGATAAAGAACAGGATGTGGCTGGAGAAGGGGGCGGCCATATGGAGTAGGCCAGTACTTTTCCAGGATAAACACCCTTGTTCCAGGAGATGAGCACAACACAGTACAGTACAGGCGCAGGAATGAGGTTGAGAAGCAGGCATGGACTGTAGGGGAACATCAAGAGCACCCAAGACTCCCAAAGCCAAAGCCCTTCAACCCGTCTCCAGAAAGGTCTAGAGGAATGGACTGTGCATGATAACTAATTTGCATAGAAAGCAAGAAACTTATCTCTGGGGTGGGGAAGACTTATCTATAAAAAGGTTGAAGCCTGGGCACATGTGCACCCCAGGACCCTGGACACCCCAGCTGGATTGACCCTGGAGCCAGGACTGGTGATCCCTTTTTTTCTTTTTCTTTCTTTCTTTCTCCCTCTGTCCCACCCTCTAATTAATCTCTCTTCCATTTTAGCCAAACTCTTTATCCAAAACCTACTGCCATGTGCTTATGTAGGAAGTCAGGGACTAACATACCAATTTCCATGCCGAGTATGTAATTACTAATAAAACTTTTTAAGCTTTTATAGGCCTTCTGACTTTCACGTCCTTTTCAACCACGAACACCTATGAATCTTAGGTGCTCCCATCCCCGTAAGGGTGGGATGTCCCAGTGGGTTGACAATAATAAGGAAGGCTTCCAAGGAAACCAGATCTTAACTTAATTGTTCCGGTGTTTCTTTGATCACACTTCAGTGCCTCTGTATAGTTTGGTAGGGCAGGCCTTGTTTTACTTGTGGTGTTTCAGCCTAGCTTGAGCACATTAAAGCTCTGTATGTCTAGATAGCTTAGCTGGGCAAACCCTTGGTTGCCTGTATCATGAGAGGAACAATAAAAAGAAGTTCTTAGGATTTTTAAGTCTAAACAGAAATATTTTAAACTCAAATAGGATGAAGTAAACAGCAGCTGCTGCTATTACACAGTTGCTGCATAAGCTAAAGCCATAGAAGATGCTAAGAGTTCAGAATGCGTTCAAGTGTGAAAGACATTTAAAAGTATAAAAGGAGGAAAAGACTGAAGTCTCTGGTTGGGCTTCACTGTGTCTGGTGGGTTTGTGTTTGCAAGATTAAATTTAAGCTTGCTGCTGGTCTTGCTGGCTGCTAGGTGCATGTGTGACAAAGCTGCTGTTGAGTCAAACTCACGGCTGAAGGAGACTGAGATGCTGGAACTCTCTGGAGTAGTCAGTAGCAATATTGTCAAGTAAATAAGTGGCCAGTTCTGGAAAAATGAAATCCTTTCCTGTGCTTTTTGGCTTGTGTTATAGACAAACTTTTGAACAATGAGAAGATAAATATTGAAACTCCAAGTCTCTCCTTGGCAGAAATCTAGGTGTTCAATGTGTATATATGTGTGTGTATATATATATATGTGTGTGTGTGTGTGTGTTTGTGTGTATATATGTATATGTGTATATATATATATGTATGTGTGTATGTATGTATAAATTTTTAATTTTACTGTTTTATATTGGAATTCTCTGGACTATCTTGCTGCTCTATTCCTGGTCTCTAAGGTCTCTCACTCAAACAGAAAAGGTATGCACCCTCTTCCTCTGTATTCTATATATGCTATTACTAATAATCGGAATTCTTATTGGGGCTTAAATAGAATAGCTTAGAATGAAGTTTGTAAACAAATGCTGTTTATCAATTGAGTGTAAGAATGTATAAGAAGGAATGATAGATAACAAGCAAGAGGTGAAAAATTCTAAGTTTGTAAGTGTGCTTTCCACCTGTTCATAATCCATAAATTCAGTCTTACTGAATTTAGGCTTCAACTGGACTTTGTGTCCTGTAACCAGGAGCTTTTTAATTCTTGCATACATCAGAGAATTTTGTGTGAAATCCATTGTCTTAAAAGGAATTGTTGGCTATTTAGTTCAGTTAGGAGTTTATGTAGGTTATCTAATGATTGTCTTGATGACCTACACAAGGGTCTGGAAAGGTGCATTCTGGCTATAGGTGAATAAAAAGACACTATTGCACTTGTTTTACAAATCTTCCAGTCTTTATAAAAGAATATTTCTGTAGGTCTAGAGTGATATGATTATCTTTTTCGTCAGTGAAATTTCAGAAGTTTTTCACTTACAACACAATGGTTGGTAAGCCGATGAAAAAAATTGCTAATAACTCAAGTAGAAACTGTTGGGGGCGGAATATATTTGCGTGAAGCTCAAAGGTAGGTGTTTGGTTTCTCCTTGTGTCCTTTTTGCCATGTGAACCCTTTGAAATGGAGTTTAGTTTTTCTCAGATGTATCTTTGTGTAAGAATTTGTCATGTTGAAATAGCTTTGTGGATTGCTTTGATCAGGTCTGACCGTCTCAGTTGACGGGTGAAATCTGGGATATGGAGTTGATCTCTCTCTTCCAGGAGTTCAGAAAATATTCCAGGAATATTTTTTTCGAGCCTCAATTTGCCTTAAGCAGTCTTGGATACCACAAAGTCAGGGTATGGGCTGAACCACAACCAATTTATTAATTGATAAGTGCGCATTAGGAAAAACATCAATCAGTCCAACCAGTGACAATTATTTGCACAACTGTGAAGTCCGTTTTTAACTGGGTAACCTTTTCCGTTGATGCAGTGGCATGAGTTGGGTGCTCTAACATGTCAGAAAGAAATGAAAGCATCTTTCAGCTCATGTCAGTGTGATTGCATTGCTGTTAGCCTGTCTAAAAAGATTTGCTCTCTGTAGGTTTGCTTACAGTACATGCATAATTTAATGAAATGGTGCAACTGGCAGAGCTGAAAGCTGAGGTGGACATAGAGGCTGAACTGACCTCTTGGCTCTTGATGTACCTGATACTACCAGAATTGCATTTATGTTACAGACTGTACTGTGTGCTTAATTGTTGGGTGTGGAATGAATCTACATAGTTCTCAGGTCAACCCCATTCTGGATGACTTAAAATGTCCTTTAAGTTGATGGTTCAGAGAAGAGTCTGTACTTGGAAAAACAGGGATCCCTTGTAAAGGTTAGGAAATGATTCCAAGAGTATATGAAAGTTACGTATTGTGCTGCCGTAAAAACATAGGAAAATACTGTAGATTCTGGTTCTCTGCTTAAATCTCTCCCCCCTCCCCCCATTCAAACAAATAAAGAAAACCCCAAACCAAAATCAGATATTAACTCTGTGAGTATGACATCTTCTTGAACATGATCTAATACGTGATAAGGTGGAGGATACCAAAGGCATTTTATCTTGGAAGTTTTTTTAATTTGACCTAAGATTTGGTTAAATGTCATGGAAAATTTCTAGGTATGTTTGCAGAGAATTTTGCATGTTTGAGAAGTTTTCTTTGAAAAACTGGGAAAGAATTATATAGAACTAAGTCTTCACAGAATTGTTGAGCATTAGTAATATATACTGATCAGGCATGCAGAATGCCTGAATGTTAGATTGCACGTATGTTGTGGTTGGCATTTCACACTCCAAAATTAGTCTCTCAAAGTTCATTTTAAGTGTTCTGTATGTTATGTTTTTCAAGGCTTTAAAGAACTTTGTTAATGTAATTTTTACCTCTAGACATAAATTAATTTTCGTTGAGTAGGAGTTTCACAAAAAAATTTATGTTTAACTTCATCTCTGTTACAAAGTATACCTTTTGCCAAGAGGGGTGTTTCTGGGTGCAGGTGGGGGAAGAGAAGTCATAAATCATTTTACTACACCTCTGCTCTTGCCACAAATAGCCAACTTTAAGACATTCCTGTTAGTTTATCTCCTTATGTGTTTAAAATAAACAAACAAAGCTTTGCTAATTTCCTTGAAACACATACAGAGACAATCTGTTATGGCAATTTGATCTGAAATTTACAATAAAAATAGTTCAAACATTAAACAGAAGAAGCTTTAAAGGCAGAGAGATCATTGAGAGATTCAACTGCAGTGTTACACAAAAAGTGCTGCCATTATCACTTGGCATTATTTGATTTTACAGCATTACTGTAAACCATGTTCTGGTGGCTGATGTTAATTTTCAAAGTTAAATATATATCACCTCAATGGGATAGAACTGAAATGGCTGTTTCAGCCCAATTAAAGTAGTTGTGATGGCTAAATAATATATATATTTCTAGAATCATATAATATCTACATGCAATTAACCAAAGCTTAAGCTTCAGGGTGCTAGAAACATTTAATGTGAGAAACAAGGTCAGCATTTTTATAGCATTCTTACAGTTGACAAGCTAGTTTTAGAAACTGAGTTATTATCAACACTTTTGTAAGTCAGGTCCGATATTGATGTTTGAAAATATTTTAGCTGGACAGAAATCGTATTTCCAGTTATATAACTTCTGCAGAGAGAGATGCATTTCAATGGCAGATGAAATTGATTTTTTAAAAAATAAATCGAATAAATGTTTGTGACTGACTTGGTGGACTGACCTTCTTATTGTGGATCATTGTCATTTTAATGGAAAGGGAATGAAATGAGGTTAGTTGCAAGTGGATGAGGAGGAAAGCTATATGATGGGAACATTTCTGCTGAAATAGAAGGTTTCAAGTATACAGAAGTTGGAGGTGCATGACGTGAAAGTTCATCATTAAAAAAGATACTGTATATTGCAGGCAGGATTGTTATACAGGGCTGACCCAGTAGCTTGCTGTCAGTTCTCAAGGAATGCAACTAAACTGCTTAGTCACCCATCACCTGAGCATTGTAGGTGAGGATAATGTCATCTGTTAGCTTGTCATTACACTTCTGTGCACTTGAAATGGATCAGTTTGTCAGATCAGGTAACTGGAATACCAGTGACTATATCTGTGTTTAACTGGCAGTGTACAGTGTAAAAGCCCCTGCAACAGAGCCATTGGAGTAAGGGAGATGAGCTCCCTTCCTTTGCTTTGGGCCAGAGCCTACAGTTGCTGCATTGTAGGGATGACCACGTGATGGAAAAGGCTTCCTTTAAAAAACTAAGAAGTTTTACACTCAGATGATCTCTTGAGAGGGTGCAAAAAGTTGAGGAATGAAAGGAAATGTTACGTTTTTGTACTATTCAGAGCTGTAATAGTTATCACTTCACTGACATCCAAAAATTGAGTTAAGTGATTTTTCATGGGTGGTTTTTTGAAGAGTTTTACAACCTAAAGTCTGTTACCATGTGCTCTCTGTGATAATCAAACCTGCCACATATAAATTAGTTTGGGTATTTGCTCATCTGCAATGAGGAAGGATTTTCCCAACACTGAATTGCAGTATTTGGAAGACTGAAGTTTCTCTCCTGTAGTGGCAAGAGGAATCTGAAACCACTTGAATCAAGTGCAGCTAAAAGTGCTATAATAAGCAGAAGCATTTGTGACATTGTTTTCTGTGATACCTGCCCTGGTTAGTGCAATGTGATTAATTAGGAATGGCAGTATCAGAACTGGTGCATCTTGGGCTACTGCTACGGTTTGACATACAGGAGTAGTAGAAGTCACTGTGGTCAAAACCAAAACAAATGCTGAGTTTAGCACCTAAGTTTAGTTGTCTTTATTTAAAGAAAAAAGTAGTTTCACCTATTTGGTGAAAGCCTTTTTAGAAGCTGTTTAACTTTGCTTCCAGTCAGGGGAGATAGATGTGTTCCTGGAAAGATGATTTATTGTGTGCTGTAGTTTGCAAGCATAGCGTTTTTCATCCAGACATCCATTATGTTTATTGTATTTCTCAGCCTCTCAAGTAGAATGCCCTATTTGTCTGAAAATTCACTACAATTCCCCTAACAGGCTATGACTGTATCTGTTGGATTTTTGGCTTGTTAAATATGTAAAAAGGGCACAAACAACATTTCATACACGCACCTCCAGGACTGGCCAGTTTTCTTGGAATTACAGAGAGCTGCCGTTCTCTGTTAACCTTTGGCAGAAAGATTACTGAAGGGAAGTGGATGCAAGTGGCTAAACTGTTAGGTTTCCATTGACAGGAGTAAATAATCCTACCGTTATTTATAATGTTTTACTACAGCTTTACAGTTTTGCACTAGATTACTGGTTAGCTCAAGATTTAATTGTTGAAAACATTGCTATGATTTAATGGTCTAAAAAAGACTTTTTAGATCTTCTTTATATATTTACAGTGCTAGTGTTTCCTCTGTCACTTTTTTTTTCAGAGATCAAATTATAGACCTATAATACTGTTGGCATTTAACTATGCTAATCTATTACTAATAGTGCCTATCTACATCTATTTAACAGCTTGCTGCAGTCACCTGGATTTTTGACAGGAGGGTTAATAGTGTGAGAAACACATGAGGTTTTCTGAGTTGATTCACCATTTCCTCTGATTGTTCCTGTTTTAAGGATAAGATTGTTTCTGGGTTAGCTAGTAAGAATAGAATAATGAGAAACACATTTAGGAAATAAATGTATTTCTAGGTGCTCAGTGGTAACTGTAGAAAGCTTGTCTGTAGACTTGGACTGTTGGAACAGGTTGTGAAAGCTGAATGGGGCAACAAGGGCTATCTCCATGCACAATGAAATGGTCTTTAGGTAACCAGGTCCAATCATAAAATAGACTTTAGGAGCAATCAGTTCAAGGG
The DNA here is from genome assembly GCA_013397935.1 of Dasyornis broadbenti. Classification (NCBI taxonomy): domain Eukaryota; kingdom Metazoa; phylum Chordata; class Aves; order Passeriformes; family Dasyornithidae; genus Dasyornis; species Dasyornis broadbenti. The sequence goes on along the minus strand of VZRN01006295.1, from coordinate 1,154,994 downwards.
GAAGGCTCTTGAGCCAGTGAATTGGGTAATGTCCAAGGAAGTTTGTTAGCAGTTTATCTGCAGGAAAAATGCCAAGTAGCAATGCAAAGGAAAACAAAAGTCCAGCTAGACTTGAAATAAGAGGTGGATGTCAAGGGCCACAAGTAGTGCTGCTGCAACATTAACAGCAGAAGAATAAAGAAGGAAGAAGTCCTGCTGCTAGTGGGGTGGGTGGTTTGGTTGCCACTGATGCGTACAAGGTTGAGTTCATCAGTGCCTTCTTTTCCACCACGAAGATCTACCAGGTCTTTGTACCTACAAACAGGATTCAGGGAGGAGAGGATCAACCAATAGTGGAAGAGGCTTAAGTCAGGGGGCTCTTGAAAGAGTCCATGGGACCAGGTGGAATGCATCCAGAGATGCTGAGAGATCTGCTCGACATTAGCATAGCCATCATCTTTGGGAGGTCATGAAGATTGGGTGATTTTCTCAGTCACTGGAGAATAGCAAGTGCTCCACCTGTCTTCAGGAAGAACAAGAAGCATTATCCAGGGAACTTCAGGGTGGTCAATTTAACTTTGATATATGGAAAATCATGAATTAAGTCCACTTGGAAGTCAATTGTGAGCATGTGAATGTTGTGTTGTTGATTGGAAAAAGCTGTCATGAGTTTACCGAAGGTAAAACGTGTGACCAACCCAGTCACCCTTTGTGATGAAATGACTGAATATTCAATAAGACAAAGAGCAGTGGATATGATCTGTTTTGATCTCAGCAAGGCTTTTGGCATGGTCTTTCTACAGCAACAACCTTGTATTCAGGTTGGGAAACAGTCATCTAGATAGGTGGACTGCTTGTTGAGTGAAAAACTGCCTGAATCTTCAAGCTTAGAGGGTAGTGGCCTATGCAGGGTTGGGTTACATGCTGAGCTCACGGAATCCAGCATGGATAGTCCTGGAAGTGGAATGGATTAACTCCCTGCATTGATACGGTGTGGGGACTGGGTGGCTGATAGCAGCTCTGTATAGAAGTTGGTGGCTGTCCTGTTGGACAGTAAGCTAAAGATGAGCCAACAGTGTGCTCTAGCAGTGAGGAGGGGTAGCCGTGTCCTGGGCTATGTCCACAGGAAGTTAGCTAGTAGATAGAGATGATCAATTTTCACTCAGTATTCACTATCTGGAGTATTATGTTGAGTCCAGCTGGTGAGCTACCAACATTGTTGGGTTGGACACGTTACTATGTGAGGAGAGGCAGAGGTTCTGTTTGGAGACCAGGCAGCTTCAGGGGGACCTAATTGTAACTTTCTGATACCAAGAAAGAGGGAGCTGAGAAGTCAAGTTTTATATGCATGTGGTGGGAGGAACAAGAAACAGTCATGGGCTGAAACATGTTTTCACTGCAACGGTAATTGAGCTCTGGAAAAAGTCGCCCAGAGAGACTGTGGAATATGGCCCTGGGAAATTTCCAAGACTCAACTGCATTAAATCCTGAGCAACCTGATCTGACCTCAGAGCTGATCCTGCTTTGAGCAAGAGACTGAGCTGTGAGCCTCTGAAGATTCCTTCCAATCTGAGCCATTCTGAGTTTAGAGCCAGCATCCAAATTTCACAGAGCCAATGGGAGTTGCTTTGGCTTTCAGGGCCCTTAAATGTTCCAGGTACCTTTGTCACCTGAGAATTTTCGGATTGCTTGTTTGAAGTCACAGGCTTCTGTTCACTTAAAGGATATAGAAAGAATCTGAATATTCACTGATGTTTAATGTTTTTAAGCAAGAATGTACTGAGAGTTACATTCAACTAAGATCTAATATTATAAAAAGATGTGCAGAATGAGAATTGTTTATATGACTAGTAAAAAGTTTACCCATTACCCCCAAATCTGAATTTCTTACATATTCACATAAACTAAAAAGAATGATTTAGGAATTTTATTTTGAAAAATGGAGCTTGATGAATTTAATACTGCAGTGATGCTTCAAGAAAAAATAGAAAACTAGCATGGGAGTGAGATTGTATGAAAGGATACAGAAAATGAGGACAGTGGTCAGTTTGTAACTTCACCACGTGTGCCGCTGCTTTCTCTAGGTATGCAGGCTGTTGCAACAGGATGTGAGTTTGTGCCTTGGAGACTGGTGTGTGCTCAGGGGTGAGTGAGCGGGTGGTGGTGGTCTCTCAGGGTTACAGGCAGATGCAGCTGGGCTCCTTCCTCCCTGTCCCCATGGTGGGAGCACCCAGGCTGTGCCAGGCAATTGCTGGGGAGAAGTGAATAGTTGCAGGCTTGGCCCAAATGTGCCTTCTATTGCAAATGAAAGAGTTTGCTATGTGATCTGTGTTTAGCTTGGAGTTAGGTAGTGTGTATTAGGC
>VZRN01006295.1:1064652-1152627 GCA_013397935.1 Dasyornis broadbenti | reverse complement strand
CCCCCAGTTCTTTGGGGGAAAAGAGTCTCTTTGATAGGTTTGCCCGCATGATGTTGGCAAGGCCAGCTGTAGTACTACACAGATACTTACTGGCCTGTCACAGTGAGCTGCATTCATGTTCAGCAGTAAACCCTGGCACCCTGTTCTAAGTTGAATTGCTTGCATAGTTAGCATAGTCTTACTGAAGTAATTGCTGATGTATGGAGCAGTGTTTCGTGGTCAAACACTCTTTCAAGTGCCTGAGTCATGTTAGAGGCATGTTGTCTGGAAACTGCTGAAAGAGATTCCTTGTGGGTTTCCTTTGTACTCTCATTTCCTGAAGAAGAGTGAGGGGTTTATTAATTTTCTTTTTTGTGTAGACTGACATGGAATTGTGGTGGCCCTCAGCTAAGACAGGCTGTGTCCTAGGTTAGTTGGGAAAGGTATTAGTGCTGGGGATTGTCACGCTGACTGGGACACAGATCAAATGCTTTCCCCTTTGTGTAGCTGACTGCTAGTGACACACTTTCTGATACGTGCATCAGGAAGCACTCTGCTACATGATGAGCAGAGGAAAATGGTAGAAGGAGATTCTTTCTTTATTTCCTTAAAAAAGGCTTTTCTTAGTTAAGTTTTTTTTTTTTGTTTTTTTTTTTTTTTAATGTTTTGGGGGTGCNTTTTTTTTTTTTTTTTTTTTAATGAGCTAATCTGCCGTTAACTGTTTTAACAAAATCATGCTGCTTTGTTTGGAAGTCCTGGAAACCAAAGGCAGGGTTTGCAAAGTATTGGCAAATGCATGCAGGAATTATCTGCCTTGCTCCTAATTTTGCTGTATGAGTTGTTAAACAAGTCTGTGGAAGACCAGTGCTGACAGAAGGCTGGAGTCTTGAAAGACTTCTGCTGTACTTCTGTACAGTACAGCAGTAATATTTCACTGAACAGTGAGAGAAAGGACTGTCTTAATTTCAGGTCATCATCTTAAATGTCTTTGAGTTCTTAAAGCAGCGAAGTGGCAATGCCTAATTTAAAGCAAATAAGTGCATTTCTTTTTTTCCCTAGTGTAAACTGGGTAACTTAGCTAATGCAGAGGCCAAATCAGAATTCTGCTTTTCCTGAAGCATTAAGACAACAGCCTGTGAATAGGGCTTAAGCTGTAGTCTGATAAGATGTGGCATTTCACAAGAGCTGTCCTGGAGTAGAGAAGTAGAGTAGAGACATTGAGTCAGTTCGCCCTGAAATGTTCCAGTTATGGCCTGGATTTCTTGTGCTAGCACAAGTGTGCCCTGTGCTATACTGTCGATCGCTCTTGTGAAATGACTGAAATTTTTACATTGTTTTTCATGTTCTTTCTTTGTCAACCCACCCAAATGAGCCAGTTTCTTTTGTCTGAGTGCAGCAATCCCTCATTCTTATAGATGGCATTAAGAATTTTAAGTCCATAGGTTATATTATTCAGGTATGTTGGTTTTTTGATTAGAGATGATGAAAGAATAAAACATTATCTTTAAGGTGAAGTCAGGCAGAATATTTTGTTCTTCACTGTAATTTTTATGTTTTATCATCTGGTGCTGTAGGCACGAGTTGTTACTCACCCTGCTAATGCTTAATTTGGTCTTAATTAAATTGCTGATGTAGAGTGTTATCTAAATCTTAGGTATGTCTTATGGTGAAATGGTGAATTTATCAGGCAGTTAATAATTGTGCCTGTTATTTGTTTATATCTCAGAGTAGTAACTAGACGGAATACTGGGGTGTTGGTAGGGATTTTTTTAGTTTTGCTTTGGAAAGGAATTTCTTGCGTTTTAGAGATCAGGATAAACTTTACATATATCACTTCAGTTTTAATTTTCTAAGGTAGTGTGTATGTTGACTTTCATTTAGATTGTGGCAGTATCTTCTTCAGGAGGATAAGCATTTCAGAAACTGGGGTATGGATGTTCAGGGATAATTGAAGGATTCTGTTTCAAGTAAATATAAGAGATGAAATGATTATGGAAATAATTCTGGATTTAGTTATATACTTACACAGGATCTCCTTGCTAACAAGTTTTCATGTACACTGAAGTATTCTGAGTAACAAATCTAGATCATATAATTCATAAAAACAAAATGTAAGATTAAATTTGCAGCTGATCCAAATACAAAAGAAAAATTGCAGATCTTTGAACTTGACAGCTCTAAAGGTGGCAGTAGTAACTGAGAATTGTTAGTGGACATCCGGCTAGTGTTCAGATTCTACAATTGAAATCATAGGCTTTTGTAAGATGAGTGGGTTGACTGTTGAGTTTGAATTACATTGCGTGTTTTGCTGTTAGTGGTGGGTGGCTTAAGTCCAGACACTCAGGTGGTGAGCTCTGTTACTCAGTTTTACTGCAGTGTCATTGCCTGAAGTACAAGCATTAGAAAGTTCAGTTTATTAAACTGAAATTTTAGATAAGGAGTAAGGAAACGTATAATAATAATATTTTTCTTGCCAGAGATAACTATATAAAGATTAATAGCTTTTATTTACAACAGTGGTTCTTTCTATTACTGAGTTCTGCAGTTAAAAGATTTCTAGCACATGACTCCAGGCTTGTATGTAGCCAGGAAGGAGACTGTGTTTTTAAACTGTACTCTGATCTGGGAACAGTTGCATCTGGGTATTACATAGGATTAAATAGCAATCATTGTCAAAGCCTATTTGGTGGTAAATCCAGGCAGAGCAACTGTTAAGCAAACTGACAGTCAAGCAAACTGTACAGGCAGAAGATATGCATTGACAAAGATGACTTGGATTTGGAACATGAACTGCACCTTTTTTCGTCTGAGTGCTCAAACAAGATTGAAAATGTTTTGACTTGGAAATAGAAGATAGAAACCTAGCATTTATGGAATCTACATCAAATTTACTAGGGTCTTGAACTCAAATCTGAATGTTTTGTAATAGGGATTCATTTTTCCTGATAAAGGGATAAGGGTTTAAATTGCTGTTGTTCCCAAGTGTCACTTAGCTTATCCATTCTGTTGACCACAGACGTATTGAGCCTCCGGGGGTATGAACAATGTGTTCTTATAAATGGGATTCAAACAAAAAAACTGGTGTACTGATACTTCTGAATGGTAAGTCACTTGAGCATTTCTTGAACTTTGTGTTGTAATAGCATATTATTGTATAATACTCAAAATGAAATTGCATGTGTAGCTGTAATGTGGTAAAATCATCTCTACTTCTTAGTTAATGACCTTGTAAGATGGAGAAACAGAAAACATAGCTATGGTGGGTGAATCTTGACAGTGCTTGACAATGTGTCAAAGCAATTCTGTATTCTTTTACTCTCCAAATAGATGTGGGTAACACTTCATGTTTTAGCATGATGTAAGTGATAATGGCAGCTATGGTATTAGGTGTCAATCAAAATAGTGTGCTTGTAATATTAGTCATCCACTGAAGGGAGCATAAATGCAGATACTGAACTCATTATGAAGAAGGAATGCCTGTGGTGTGTTCAGGGCAAATAGCACATCCAAGTAAAGGAAGGAGATTCTATTGATACAGGGTGTACACAGATAAGCAAATGGCTGCCTGTGTCAAAATAGCATTGCTCACCTGACAAGTATTTGTTTAGAGATGATCTTTGAGCCAGTTGTTTTCTTGCTCTAAAGCTGCTATTCTAGAGAGCGAAAAATTCAGAGGATGGCATTGTAGCTGACTGGTGTAATGCAGTAATTCTGGCCTTTGTAATTTGATCCATAATCTCCTGTGGCTTTCCGACAAGTGCTCTTGTCTGCTATAGGTTCATATTATTGTAATGCTGGGTTTCCATGATGCTTCCCTTAAGCAGAAATATGGATATCTTCTTGGAAGCAAATGGGGCCACTGAAGATCTTTCCCAGCTGAAGACTCTAGCTGGCACATGACATTCAGTTAACTTTACAGGTAACATACTGGGCATGCCACAGTATGTTAAAATCCAAACTCAATTGAGCTGCTACTGTGTGGTACCCCTGAATAAAAATATATGGGTGCAGTTGGGTTATCTCACTTAGCTCATTTCCTGTGCATTTAATGGGCTGGAATTTCAGAACTGGATCAGCTCAATGGTCAGTTACTAGAATCGGCTCTTAGTAGCTAAAGCACTGCTGGTCTGCTATACTTTATCAGTGTGCAGAGATACCAGGCATGTGTTGAGTAAGTAGATCATGTTTTTCTCTTGGTTTTTTGATTGTAAGTTTAAGGGACTTTTTTTAATAAGTCCACATTATATGTATCTTTTGCTGTGTGATATATTATAGGCATATGTGTTAATTAGAGGCAGTCATTTTGTTGATATGCTTCTGTCTTCCTAGTGGAGGTGCACGTACCCATGTGGATGGAGTGCCCTGATGTTGACCAGTAGCTGTCAGTCAGTCTTCCCTTAAGGAAGACAAAGATGAGTATTTCAGCCTACACATTTTTAACAATATAATATGTAAAGTGAGCTACAGGTATTTGTCTTAACATGGTAGTAGTAGACTGTTGACATGGTACTGATTAATCAAACTAAGAATCCCCAGCCTGCTTTTGGTTAGTATTGTAAAACTCTGGCTTAAGCTGCCACTGCCACCAAAAGGAAATGTTCACTGAATTTTGCCCTTAACAGAGCAGTTGCACAGAACTTGACAAAGCCCGTTCCTTGGCTTTTGGTGTGTGCCAGTGCCCGTGTGCATGCATTTGCCCTGACAACCATTTCATGAGCTATCAATAACTGTTTTCACAGACATCTGTACCAGAAAAATTAAAATATTTTGGTTTCATAGTGGACTTCTGAGTTAGCACCTTGGTTAAGGCTTAATGCTTAATAATGAATTACCTCCTTTGTAGAAAACTATAAATAACTACAAGTAACTTTCCTCTAAATCTTTGTCCACCAGCTGCCAATATTTACTTCCTGCTTACCCTGACTGTATCATATTGCATTAATATGTTTGATAGAAGAAGTTACAATTTCTGGTATAATTAAGCCTTCAATTCAGTTGTAGTCAGTTGGCAGGTGCTGATAAACTAACAGTGACACTGGGCTGAACTGGTGAAATTGAAGCAGACTGAAAGGTTTTACTTCCTACCTAGAGGCTCTGTAGCAATTCTTTCTTGCTATAACTCTAATCTAAGAGTGAATCTATTATTTGGATATAGCAAAGCAAATATTCAGTGGAGATAAAGGGCTATTGCTCAGAATCATAAGCCATTTCAAACAGTTCAACAGCAACAGAAAACGGGAAATCACAATAAACTTGACTGTTACATTTAATTGGAAACCTTTGTGAGAAATCAAATTTTTAAATACCAATACCTTTTAATGTGGAATAGTATGCTCTAAATTGGAAAGGTAAAAAACGTCTGATAAGGTCAGGGAGCTTACATCCACAGAAAGTCATTGAGCCAAAAGCTTGAAGGATGACAGTTCAAAAAAATCTGGATGTAAGAACAGTCATTTAAAAAGTGATTTTAATGGCAGTCAATTACCCAAAGAGGTCAAAAGCAGGCCTTCTGTAAGGATGGGATTATCTCACATCTGCCAGCAACCCGCACATTTGGTAGGCAACTTAAGCTTCTGATATTTGCTGTCTCAGAAGTCTTTTGGACTCATTCAAGGTATTTTCTCATAAATCTAAATAAACTTCAGCTTTCTTGATTTTGAATCTTAAGTGAACTTCCTTTACAAAACAAAGCTATCAAGAAGGCAAGTTGAAATGCCGGATTGTGGTGCTGTAACTTGGATTCTTAATGTTATCATGCATATCATTATTTCAAGCATAAGTGACAGAGTAAGTCCTTTTAGTTCAAAGTTTTGCTTTTTATGAGTCTCAAGTACTTCAAAATTGTTTTCCACAGATGTTGAGATGGTAGTACAATTTTTAGTCTGCTTTGAAATCAGGGCATTTTTGTTGCTGCTTACAGTATTAGTGTTCTGACTAATATATCCTGCTAGCTTGCTTGCTGCTCGTTCTTTCAAGGGTTAGAAGCCATGGAGTTTGTGCTTGATGCTCAGTTACTGAGTTCAGAACTCAGTTGACATTGGAAATGTACTGATTTGAGCCAATTGGGATAAATTTGTATACAATTGAGTTATACGTGGTAATGGACTAATAAGTCTTGTTTCTGGTTCTCATGAGAATGGAAACACATTGAGTCAGAGCACCTTCTGGAGGAAGGGATCTCCAGACATCTTGTACTGCTGTACATATACTTCAGGTTCTGTTAAGTAACTTCTGAAGAGGACTAGTCCTCCTGATACGTGTTGTGAAGAGTAAATGGATAGTAGATAAAATGCTCCATCTACTTTTATTACCCTTATAGTGAAATAGTGCCAATGAACTGACCTGTTGTCAGCATGAGCAAGCTTGATGTAGTGATAGTGAGGATAAAGTGTATCAGGAAAATCGTGTGTAGAACGGACTTGGGAAGAATGTTCTTAAATATCAAATGTATTACATGATGCTGGTTGTATACACTTGTGCTGAGTTAGGGAAGCATCAAAAAGGAAGCTGTTAGATGTATCAGCTATGAAAACTTTTGGGGAAGTCTGTTATGGAGAAGTTGCAGATCAGGTCTTGCAATCTAACTATGCTCTGGTACATAATGTTGGACTCAATACACTTCCCCTGTGTTGAGTCCTGAATACATTCATTATGTGTCTATACCAAAATGACTAGCACTGCAAAATGATGGGATGCTTCCTCCTGTTCAAGCTTACGATAGCTGCCAGGCCAAAAAAGACTCAGTAAACCTGACATGAGTTAATATCGCAGATTTTTTTTGTTTGTTTTTCTTTTAAATAATAGTAGATATGACAATTTGAGTGGGATGTCAGGGTATTGGAGCTCAAAAGCAAGTAAGAATGACTGCGTACAACAAAAGTGGCCCTATACCAAAAGCACTTTAGTAAAGAATGCTTCTTATTTAATAATGTGCAAAAATAAAAGTATTTGCCAAACTAAACAATATAGCAACTGTTGCTGTACTAATGCCATAAATTTGTGTTTTAACGTGATGAGAAGGGATGGGTGTGGAAATAATAAAATAAAGATGAAAACAGCTTAAGAGAAATCTGTTTCCCCTTTTGTTACTGTTCTACTCTACAGAAGTTAATACTTCTAATTAAGCTTGCTAGGTCACTTAGAAGTACACCTATGGACTGCTAATTGGTTTTAGAGTTTAAAATCTTCAGAGACAACTTTGTGAATCTGTAATGATGTCAGGAACTGAAGACATGAAGGCAGAGGCATTGTTAAAATCTTACCTAGTGCTTTTAAAATACATTGTAGACTTCTGAAGTAATGGATTCGTACTCATGCCAAAGTACTTTGCTGCTTTTTAATGCAATTAAAATGTTAGCTCCTATTGTTGTCTCAAAGAGCTTTTCCAGGAAATCATATGCATTTAGAATTTTTTGTAGAGTAAGTCAGTGTATTAGAAGACCAACAAACACGTTTTAATTGAGCTTAAATTAGGCCAGTTTTGTGAACTTAATTAAAATACTGTAACTTCCAGTGGTTGAATCATTGCCGTTATCCTGATGTGCAGATGGTATCACATGGTATCTATAGGATACTGCATAACGCCTGGTAAGTCTCAGCATGTTCGTTAAAGCCATGGATCAGAGGTGCTTGAACATGCTCACGTGAGGAATGCCCTCTATTGAAATAAAATAATACAGAAAATATTTGCTAGCATTGATATTTAGCATGTAGTGTTATGGAGGTGAATGGCTGGATAGTTTGGGCATATAGCATCTTTGTGTTATCCATGCTCTAGAAGACTGAAGACTAAAGCTGATGGGTGCATACTTGCTGTCTGTGGTAACAGAAAAGTAACTATCTTTTTTATTTTAATGGGAGCAACCAGATCACCGTTCATAGTAATGGTGTTAAAAATTTGAGCATGCAGTAGTGGATGCTCACAACTATTAGGCTGCATTTGTTGTGCTGGCTTGTAGTAGGAAGTAGGAAGTTGCAGTCAAGTTTAAATAGCTTTTTACTAGTTTGGTCTATAAAATGAACAAGATTTCATATGTGATCTTTTTTTAAGTTGAAGGAGAACTTGATTAGCATGCTTGGGAGTAAAATACAGTACCCTTACTTTAGAATAACTGTTGTTCTCAAAGAAATATTGTTGTGATTAATTGTAAGAAACATTATTGTAATAGATACCAGTTGTTTGACAATGCATGTGAATATTTAAGCTGAAGAAACAGTTATCTGAATGTCTTTGGAACGTTATGTGTACAGGTTTCTGTCCTAAATAGCACTGGGAGCTGCTTGCTTTGTCTTGTATTGGTATTGCATATGCTACATATCCTTGATAAAAATTTTGAAGCTTATTTACTCATGACTTGAATATAGGTGAGCTGCTGAGAAGTGCTGGATTTGGGTGCTGAGTTTGGGACTGTGCTTCTGACCAGAATCGTGAAAGTGCGCATGCTGCATTTATAGTAACATGTACCTGGTTGCAGAAATGGAAGAAAGTGAAGGCAAGATGTCAATCTTTTCTCATTGCAGTAACGTAGGAACTGAATAAATTGGAGTTCACGAAGAAAACCCAGTCTCGATTTAGGTTAAATTTGTGTACTTCAGTAGGTATGTTAAATGTAGCTCTAATGAGATTCAGGCTGCTTGCCTTTGTCATCTGAAGGAGATAATCTGCTAGAACAAATTTGCTAAATGAAGAATGAAATCTCCCTTTCTTAGTCGTGACAATCTGCAAAATCCTTTCTGTTTATTCTTGTCTGCAATCCGTTCATAAGGCTAGACGTGCTAAGGGTCTTTTTCTTTCTAATGAAATTTCCCAAAGGGATCAGATGGGGAGGATTTTCGGCAGGGCGGGGAGAGGAAGCTTGACGTGACTCCAAATCGCTTCTTTTTCTGCCTCCGTGCGGTTCGGGGGATGGCTGCGGGGATGCAGCTCTGGCAGCGCTCCCCCGAGCTGCACAAAGGCGGTGATGTAATGCAGTGCGTGCTGTAATGTGCCGTGCTTGCTGCGCGCTGCCAGCGCCGTGCGGCTCGGGGGAGCCGCGCTGCCGCCCAGCCCCGCGTCCCTCCCGCGCCTCCCGGGGCGGACATCGCTTCTTCGCCTCCTCTGCCTTCTATTGTCTTAAAGCCTTCCTTTTAATTAGCGCGGCATGTGTGGTGAGAACACACACCTGCTCAGAGTTGTTCGGGCTAGAATTTCTAACGTAATGCTTGAGCAAACGAGACGTGTGTTGGACATCCCTTTTGGTGTTCCGTGCTAATCTTGCTCTCCCTTAAAGGGAGGGAGGGAGACAGGTTGCTGTTAGCAACCGCTCACATACTAAAAGTGAAATACCCAAGCTTTAGTTCCCCTGCGGGCTCCTCATCCCTACTCTTTCTTTCTTTTTTTTTTTTTCTTTTTTTCTTTTTTTTTTTTTAACGAATTGGTTCATTCTAACCAGTAGCTTATGTTAATCAGTGTTTTAAGTAAAATCAGCTCAGTAAAGAGATAGAACGGGGAGATGCACTGATGTAAAAGTTTATTTGCCCCCTTCTAAATTCTTCTAACAGCCACACATCTGAAGTTAAGGGCGGTATACAACAAGCTGAGGACAATTCTTTTTCTCTGTCGTTTGGCTGAATAGGAACTTGACTTTTTACAATGCAGGATGAAGAAAAGCATTTCCCCCTACTTCCTCACATAGGTCTCTTGTATGTGCATTGTAATGTGTAAGAGAAGCTGGGATTCATCCTACATTTCCTGTGTCAAGGCTTTTGGAGCTCCAGCTCCTTACAGCTGCAAACTAATAAAATGGGAATTTGAAGGAATGAGAGCTGTGCACAAATCAGGTTATTTGGCAAACATCTTGTTGCAAATGGCTAGTTTTTCCACAGAAGGAATATGAAATATCCTGTAAAGAAAGGAAGGGGAGGGAGGAGGAAGATTCAACAAAAAAATGGTTGTTTAAGTACCAATGTCTCAAAGTATGAATTTAAGCGAGTCTAATTTTTGCATATGTTTTTCCACAAGGTGATGAAAATGTTGTAAATGTGTGTGCCTATTTAAAAAGGAAAAAGGGTGGAGAACAGGAAAAATACCATAATCAATAAATGCCTGATCTTGGGGTGTGTGAATGTTAGAAAGCCCAAAAGTAATACTTTGTGCTATAAAAAGGTTTTTTTTTCTGAAGAATGCACAATCTGGTTTTTGGTATTTTTGATTGATTTCAGGGCTGATGGAAATAGTTCTTCCTATTGTTGCTCAGGATAAAACAATGCAGGATGATTTTCAAGCTGTTTTAAGTTGCCTTTTTTTACTGCCCTTGCTGTAGTCTTCATCAGTTTCACTGTGGAAAGAGATTTCTCCAGATGGTGGTTTGGAACAAGAGCCAAAGGACATGATCTAAAACGTTATGTTCCAGCTGTTGCTGCGCAGAATTTAGAAGCTACTGCCTATCACTTGATCTATGTTTTAAACAGAGAAATAAGTAAGATTGTTTACAGACCTTGTTTTTAAAACGACTGTGTGTTAAACGAGTCTTTTACAGGAGACTGGTTACCCTCCTGATAGCCCTGACAGTGTAGACCCCTAGGCCATGAGTGTCTGTAGCTACAGTGAACAGGGAGAGTGTCTGACTGCAGTGAGAGCCGTGTGCTACTGCTGGATACCCTGACAAAAAGGTTTGCTACTTCAGCAGGGCAGTGAATTGAAGTATCACAGCACTTAGAGATGGATGAGCGGTTCCCACCAAAACAAATGAGCTTCCAACAATGTCGGCAGGACAGCAGGAACAAACTGAACATTGTTAAGGGACAGAAAAATTTAAGAACACAGTTCCTCTCATTTAAAAAGGGAAAACTGGTCAGATTTTGATCGTTTCATCTGAAGTTGCAGTTGAAAAACAAGCTCTTGTACTTGTGTCTCCTCACACATTTTATAGGATCAAAGGGTAATTCAGTTTGAAAAGGACCTCGCTACAACATAACTGTAAGGTTCTTGTTACCCACTTAAAAGGAAATTGCAGGGTTTTAGCAATGATTTAGCATTTGGAATTTTCTTTAACTTATATTCTTAAGATAACTCTTCAACAGGTTTTGCGGTATACACCTGGGGTGACTAGTTTCCTGGTAATTGCTCCTAACTGAGGAATAGCTGAGTATGCTGGCTTCCAAGAAAGGAGAGGTCATTCAGTCAGTGAATTTGATCTTGTCTGAATATTTGCTGTCAACTACACTAGCAGTCTTGTCTTGTCCCACATCTCTATGAATGACTTTGTGCTCCTCCCATAATTTGCTGAGAGGGGAGGTGTGTCCTGCTGTCAGGACAAAGCAGAGAGCTGTTAAAATGGTGAGAGAGAACCTCCTAACACTTAGCAAAAATGCCAGAACCTGAAACTAACTTAGAGCTAGTAACTTTCTAATGAATCTCGTTTTCTTATTTCAAGGCAATTTCTCAGCTGTCTGCTCCTGTGAGGTCCTGGTTGCCATTGCGTTCCAGCTCAGTGCAGATGTGGTGCAGTGGCATGCATGGAGAGTGCATAGAATGCAAACCAGAATGGGAATAGAAGGGACATTGCTGTAAGCTGTTGTGATTCAAGTGAGAGGAAGGTATATTGTTTTTTGATGAGTGAGTCTTGAGCCTGATCATAGTTGAAGGGAGTCAAAGGTGTACTCCTGGAGTTGCTTTGAATTCAGGACTAGGTTCTTAACATTAAATGAATACAACGAATACTTTGCTTGAGCTCATGACTGTGGCTGCTGAAAACAACTCTGAAATCATGCCACTTTGATGATATGCACCTAAACTGTATCCTTGTTGGAGTCCCCCAGTGATTTTAGAATCTGGATCGAGAAAAATGAATGAATAAATGAATGCCAAGGTTACTAATGTTGGTCAGTGATCTGTATGCCATTAAAAAAACTGATGATAGTTCCTTGGCTGCACTAGGAAGGAAGATCCACTAGTCTTAAAGATGCCATAACAGGTGTACTTAAAAGTTAGTGTTCCTGAGATGATTTTGAAACTGGTCATCTGCAAGCTCATGGAGCTTGAGAAAAGCGAATTGCAGTCTTCACCATAATTTTCCTGAATTCTCTTGCTTTGTTGCAATGTGAAAGATGGTGTGAGATTGCTGAGCAGCACTGAATGTAGGCAATGTCTATAATGGGAAGCGATAACAGTGCAGTTGGTGAATTGACAGCTCTGATTGCTCTATGAATCCTTTACTTGCATCCAGAAGTTAAGCCTACCATAAAACTGAAATAGGCACTTAAAATACTTGAGTTAAAATCAAGGAAAGCTATCAGTAATCCCATGCATGCACTAACTTTAATTACCTTTTGCGTGCCTTTGCCACCCCTTTGGGGTATATTCTCACTTACTGATGGTTTTTTGCCATTTGCTGCTTATGAAAGTTCAGTTTTCTTTCTCATCGTTGCTTCAGTAGTCTGATCTCATTTATAAACCCAAAGACTTACAGAGTTCAGCAATCATTTTTTCTGAATCTGATTTTTAAAAAAAATAATCTAATGGTTCTGCTGACTTAATTATACTGGTTTCTCTGTAGTAACTTCAGAGTAAGAATATACAAGTCTTCACAATGGTTGCTTGTGAATCTCCTCATGTCCTGTTTAAAATTATTTTTCATTTAATACCTTATTTAGAAATTTACTCACTGACTGATTTTTAAAGTCTCTTCATATTAAAATGGAGAATAAGAACCTGCTTTGTGCTCTCTTTCTGGACACTTGAAAAATGTGGGAAGTAGTGTGTAAATTAACTTGCAGCTGAGATTTATCATATACAGTTGTTAAATGCTAAACAAAGTTGAATAAACCTGTAGGATTCTGGGATTTAAGCTCATCTTTAAAATCATCCAGGACGTCATCATTTTGCGGTATGGGGAATGAAAAAGGGCAAATAATGAAACTCGAATCAGTTTATAATACACTAATTTTATTACATTTGAGCTTATGCATGCCTCCTTTTTTTTTTTTTTCTTCCCTCCTCTTCTTACTTGATTAACTAAGAAGCAATTTCTCTTGAAATGTAGCTAGAATAGTTGTACAAATATGGGGGGGAATAGCTCAGATTTCAGAGTAATGTCATGGATAAAAGTCATGCTGTGAAATAGGAAAATGTTAAAACCAGCAACATCTTGGCTTCTTTTTGCTTAAGTGTTGACTAGCTACAGTTTTGAGATTTTCTGTTCCAAGATAAGGCTTAACACAAAGGGACTGACCAGTGGGTGCAAGGAGTTGTGGAGAACAGTTTGCAGTTGTGGCTGCCTTGCCTGGATGAAGGACATGGCTGCTTTGGTTGGGAAACAGTGTCTTTTCCACCCATGGAAGTTGTTCTATCTCTCATCTTCTAGCAGATATTTCTTTTGACTTAAGACTAACCTAAATCAGTCCAGTTCAGACTAACCTAAATCAGTCCAGTTGTTACCTCGTCATAGGTAATTAGTAGTTCCTGAGCACAATTTCTGTGCATGTTTTCTTTTTTTCCTTCCCATAGAATTTAGCATAGCATGTGGATTTTTGAGCAGAAGTCTATTGGAGTAGGTCCGTTGAAATGAAGAGAGTACTCTATTGGAAAGTAACTCACTGAAAGATGTTTCTTTGATTCAGCATCGGATCTCTGTCAAAGAAAAGGTGAGGGTTCGAAGTCTGGTGCTAGAGTGAGCAGCCTGGCAGATGAGGCACTTGCTTTCTGTTGAAGACACCACAAGG
Organism: Dasyornis broadbenti; assembly: GCA_013397935.1. NCBI lineage: Eukaryota > Metazoa > Chordata > Aves > Passeriformes > Dasyornithidae > Dasyornis > Dasyornis broadbenti. Next base: position 1,138,947 of record VZRN01006295.1, on the reverse strand, counting down.
AGTCATTCTGAAGTCTGAAGAGAGCCGAAAGCATTGAAGTAATCAGGGTTGAGTCTGGCTTTTTTTGTTTGTGCCTGTTCAGAGGTCTTGTTTATATGCTGAAAGGTGAAAAGCAGTTGTGTTATTAAGAGTGTGAGTTTTCTGGATGAGAGCATTCCCTTTTATCTTTTGTTTTTCTTCAGCCACGTTTCAGAAAAATTTCAAGTCAGTTGTGTGTGACAGCAGTGGATGGGTGCTTGGTCAACGTCTTGGCTAAGAGATGCCGCTCTTAGCCTCAATTTCTGAGTCTTTTTGTCGTCTTAATTTCTGTTCCATATTTTATGCTTGTTGCCATAACTGAATGATGCCCATCACTAAAGCTACCTCTGAAGTAAACACTTTAATGTTCTTTGGATAGCAGTGCTTCTTGGAGAAACTGTTTTCAACATTGGTTTGTATCACAGTTCTGTAATCAAATTGTTACCTTAGAAAAGGTGTTTAAGGTAATTTTAGCTGCCCCCCTTAATTGTGTGGCTGACTGGTTACTGATCTTCACAGTGCAAGATGATTAGCACAGTTACCTTGTTTCCTGCGTGTGAAGGAAGTCTCAGCATTAGGCTAATCCAGCATTTGTCTGGGTTATGTGTGAAGTGCCGCACTGAGTACCCATTTCCTGTTACCCCTCTAAAGGTGACTTTCTTATGTATTTCAGTATCTCTGGGACGTTTCAGCAAGCTGGGTATCTGGGGAGCAGCAGTTACTAGAATGCTCTGATTTCCCAGCAAAAGGTGGCCATGTTACACAGGGTTACTCTCTGGTCTCCGGGGTAGGTGGACTTGCATCTCTGCAGCCAGGTCGTCGCCATGGGATTTGGGAACACTTGCAGTCCAAATGAGAAGGGCCATTCAAGTAAAGGGCTGTCCTGGCCATTCAAGTAAAGGGCTCTTGGAAACCTCTTAGGGTGATACCTCTATCCCAAAATGCTGTCCTTTCATGGATCTTTTAACTTGGATGGGTTAATATATTGCAGGAAAATATCTTCGCTTCATACAGCATGAGAAAAAGGGTTAGTGTAGACAAGTTTGTTAAATTTGATTAGTTGATGGTGTCTTTGGGCTCTGAAGTTATGAGGGCAAAGAGGAAATGGTGTGTTTTTGGAGAGGACTTCTTAATTTTCCAAAGTGTAAAATGTTTAGGTGACTCTTTCTTTCTTGTTTGTATGTTTTAAAGATCTTTAGTGGTGTGATACATTTAAATAGCTGTTTTTTGATAAGGCTCTGTTTAGTAGAAGACTGTATAGAATTCAAGGGATTGTGTAATTGTGTAATTCTTTGTGAGGGGTGGAGGGGAACTTCTTATATTGAAATTGGCTACATAATCGTGTTTTACTTACTCGACTGAATATACTGAAGTTAAATGTTTGTTATGCATAATGCATAATTTGAGCTTCTTCCCTCTTTGCTGGTAGTTAGGGAAAAGCGCGTGTATGGTGTATGTTACAACAGAAGGGCACATACTACCTATTAAAAATACAAAACCGTGAGATGAATATTCCTTTAATAGGTATTGAAAAAGTCAAGGATGGTTTTCCTGTTTAAGACTGAAATAGTCTTTAAAAGAGGTAGGATTTAATACGGAAAGCAACACTTTTAAAATAAGAGTGCCTTTTTTTTAGGCAGAACAGCATAAATATATGCCAGAGGTGCATATTGTGCTTTCTGAAGAGGAGCGTGTGCCATGGAAATGGTACCCGCTGGAATTCCGAGCTGCCCCGTGGATCCGCGGGGATCTAGCTCCCGGCACGGGTCCCCCCGGGGCTGCGCAGGGCGGGAGCTGCGGGCACTGCGGCGGCACCGCGGCGGCGGGAGCTGCAGCCGGCCGGCCCGGCAAGGATGACATCACCCCCAGGAACATGTGATGCAGCCGGCTGGCGCGGAGGATGCTGAGCTGTGGAGGGAGAGATTGGTGCAGATATTTATGGCATTTCATTTGAGTGTGGTAAATGCCTTTTAATTTTTTTTTTAATTAAATCCGCAAATCCTCACATCCACAAATGTTTTGTGGAGAAGAGGCTTTAAAAAGGGGGAGGGAGGACCCACCCTAAGCCCTAAGAGCTGCTTATATTGCTGGTTTTTGTTTTATTATTGCTTCGTTGGAGATAAAAATGATACTTTCCTGCCGTATTCACCCTCTTTGCTCCCCAGCATTCTTTCATCTGTTGTAATCCCCACAGTCTTTTCAGTTAAGCTTTAACACTGCAGAACTGGAATAAAAATAGGCTGTTTAGAGCAGCAGGAATATGATAATCCAAGGCAGTCAGCCTTAAGGATATGCAGATGCAGAACATGAGCCAAGCACTAACGTATTTGCTGGGGTGTTTACCTTGAGCGGCCCCTTAATAGTCAGAGAAATGTTAGCTAAATGTTTCTCGCTTCTTACATGCCACAGGCAAAGTAAAACGTGCAGCTACTGCGCATCATCATCCAAGGTGAAGTAGTTTAAGGGCTTAGAAATCTGAGCAAGCAATTGCGGTAACATCAGTGTCTTGGGTAATTTTGAGCTAAGAGAGACAGCAAAGTATGGCACTAGTTTCTGCATGCTTTTTAGACGAGGATAAAGTGTTTTCTACCTCCAAATTTACTGTAAAGAAAAGGAATTGCCATGGTTGATATGAAAGCTGAGCATGCTAAATCGGTATTAAGCTTATGGTGGGTAGCTCAAAGCACATACAAAAAAATTTAACCCTGGAAGTGTGCCTGTATGCTCTAGCAGTCAAATGGAGCCCAAATATTTCAAGGTGGAAAAGGGTATTTGCTGTCTTTTTAGGTGATTTATTTAAGCCCAGGCTTTTTCTCAGTGTTGTTTAGAGCTTTAGTCCATAACAAACAGAAATGCAGTAGGAACAAAACTGTAGGCAGTTTCAATAACAAGCTGATAACCCATAGACAGTACTCTGGAGGAGTAGTAATGCATGAGGTTCCTTTGGCTGTGTCTTAGACTCTTGAGAGCCTAAGCACAGAAATGAAAGTAAACCCTGCACTGCTTTGCCAGTCTGGAGTTGCTGTGCAGTTGCAAAATACTGTCCATCATGTGGAAACCCTCCATGCTGTGTGGTTACCCAAGGAACCAGTTTTCCTGGTCTAGCCTTTCTGAGAATGTGTACTGAATTTTGGGTTTGTTTTTGGTCTGTGGTGTTCATGGAAAAACAGGGAACTAGCCAGGGAACTTCCATCTGGCTCGTAGTTGATTTGTTTTATTTTCTTTTGTTTGCATTCTATGAATGCTGAGACAATGCCCTGGTTGAACACTTCAGTTAGAGTGAACTTGAGGGACCCATTGCTGGCAGACATTTGTCTGAATACACGTTTTAAAAATCCCCAGTCATGGATAGGCCATAGTCTTCCACAGGCAATTCTTATGTGCTGCTTCACAGTTCTTTCCTTTACAAAATTTCCTGCCATCTAATAAACCTCTTCCTGTAACCCTAGCAAGCTTCTGCCACCACTAGTTTTATGTGTTCTGAGGACTGCCACCTCATCTTCCTGCAGTTCTTCAGTCTAAACAACTTCATAGATGATAACATGCAAACACCTGGCTGTGTCTCTGACCCTGGGGTGTTGTGTTTGGTGCATCCTAGGTCTGTTTTGAAGGATAGTGCCCATGACTACATACTGTAGTGGCACAGAAGTCTCAATATTGCTGCCTGGAGTAGAAAACCTGTGTTGTAATTTACATATATAATGCCCTTAAGTATAGATCTTATGTTACTTGATTACACCAGTTTGATACCTTCAAGTTTTAGCTCAGAAATGCACAACTTTTTCGTTTAACCTCAGAACCTGAGACCAAAGGATATGAAACATTTGGATATTTTTGAGGAGGAAGAGGCCTCCATGATGGACATCAGTTGCAGCTTCTGCTGGCCATCCGTAGAGACACAGGGGAAGAACGATTTGTTTTAGGAAGGACTGCCACATGTGCACCAGACCTTGTTCTTGTACATTTCCCCAAAACTAAAAATAATTATGAAACTTATTTTACCTTCTATATGGCTCTAACTGTTGCTTTTAAGGAACACAGCTGCTGTGTCATAGCAAGCTCTTTAAGCTGTCTTAACAGCACTTCTGTGCTTCGACGGTGGTAGAGAAGCAACGCATTTCCCCCTTACCCTTGCAGAGATACTTTCTTTGGATATGGGATAATTTTAAACAACACATGAATGCAAACAGACCAGAAAGGGTTGTACAGATAAGTTAGCTGAAGATGTGTTGTGTGATCCAGTTCATGTAAGATGAACAAAATTGGCCTAAACATGACCAATGCTGTATTGTACAGGTGAAATGTAAGGTTAAAAAATGCTTCCTAAATCTTCCTTATCAAAGAAGGAAGAACTCTAGAATCTGGCCACAGAAATAAGAATAGTAGAAATAGGAAGCAGAGAGGGGGGACAAGCTGGTGACGTGCTGCTTTACAACATTGACTGTAATCACTCACTATGGGCACTGTTTCGTACTCCATGCATGTATAGAGTTAGTATGACAAAACCCTCTCAGTTGCAAAACGCTGCTCCTGTCAGGCAGCAGAAAATAAATCTGCTTACAGAAGTGATTTAAGGAAAGTTGCATGTAAATAGTGTTGAGGATTTTTGGTGGGTCTTTTTGTGGTTTTTGGGTGGGGTTTTTTGTTTTGGTAGTTTTGTTTGTTTGTCTTGTTGTTGTGGGGTTTTTGGTTTGAGTGGTTTTTGGTTTTTTTTTTTTTTTACTGGTAATTGTTGTAAGCATACCTATCAACAGCTTGATACTCTTCCTCCTTGCTGAACAAAAAATGAAAGTGGGATTTGGAATGCATAAAAGCTACAGGATCCATCTGATAGTTTTTATTAACTGACAAAAAAGGCTAATTCTGGTGTCTGTTTTCCACTGAGGCCATGCTATTTGTGTCAAGTTAATCAAAGTGATGACTTGTCAATTAATATGATTTTACAGTTTAGTTTATTTTTTGGCATACTTTTATTGTAAGCTTATCTTAATTCCTGTAATCATAGCATTCAGAACGTAGTCCAAAGGTAAATGTTTTTCAGTGCATTCATTAAGTGTAGAAGCTGGGCTTGTCAGAATTTCTGAGTAATCATCATCTCTTTTTCTTCTTTTCAGGGTTTCGCAAAAATGATGAAATGAAGGCTATGGAAGTATTGCCAATTTTAAAGGAAAAAGTTGCATACCTTTCAGGTACAGTCATTTTCTCTTGAAAAAGGCCCAACTGTATCGTTAGTAGCACGTACAATGGTATTTTAAATACTTTAAATATCATTACAAAATTCATGGAGAGGTAGACTAGCACTGGCTCCCATTGGATATCGTAAACATGACATAAGCATTTTGAAAGGGTCAGTAATAAAAGAAGGTATGTGTTTTCTTGAATGTGGAACATTGCTAGTTGTCATCCTGGTCATGTTAAAGTCCTGCATTCCCCCTGGCCTGTATATCTAACAGCATTATTTACAGCAACGTAGAACCTGCTGTACCAAAGTCATATTCCTTTTCTTATTTCTGGTTGTTCTGATGGGGAATTTTACAGAGATGCCTTTGCTATTGGCCCATCTGCAGCATATTCTGGAGAAATATGTCTTGTGGAAGTGAACTTCAGTTGCCTATTTTTTGTAGCACACTTAGTATTTTCATGGTGAACTGAGTTACTGTGTAATTATAGATAGTTCCAGTATACACATTGAATTTGGTTGGTTACTGAACAAGGAATAGAGGATTTAAAAGTGGGATATATATGAGTTAGTATCATAACAAAGTCTATAACTTCGTAACTAACTTTACTTGATGGAATGATGGGCTGAGGTGCTTATTTTTGTAAACTGCATTTTGGTGTAACTTTCTGTTGAGATTAAACACCATCATTCTGCTGGCCATAATCTTAGTGTCAAATGATTTAGAGGACAATCTCATATTTGAAAGGGGTTTTTTGGATAATTTCTCAAGAATGCCAGAAATAAACTTCTCGTCTGTAAGTATTAAAACATACAAAATTATTCATGCAGTTGTACTCTTTAAGAGATTTGCTGCACATGGATGCTGATGCTTGCAAGTACAGTATGAAGTATGTAGTACTTCATCCTGTCCACTCTGCGGAGTCAAGTAGAGGTACAAAGCAAAAAGATATGTGAGTGGGGGTTTTTGTTTGTTTGTTTGTTTGCTTTTGGTGTTTTTTTCTTAAAAGTTCCTGGCAACTGTAATGAATAAGATTGCCCAGAGCCAATCTTCCTGGTAGCATGGTAACTCAGGAATTTCAATCCCTCATTACTCTTTTTGGGACTTCGTTTTATGGCATTGAATGAAAATGAAGTCAGTTTTCATTCCAAAACCTCTTGATTTCCAGGTTGTCGAGTACTTAGTTTAGACCCCTTAGAAGGACCTGAAAAATGATGGGCTTTTCTAATGTAAATTTGTAAGCAGATGGCGTTCTGAAAGGCATTAATTCAGTGAATGTGAAATAGGCCAAATGAAAGATGAAGACAAATTTAAGGGGAGATGATAGATTGTGAACCAGAACAGAGGACATGTCGGCAGAAATAAATGGTTGCCGACTTGCCTGTGTGAAGGCAGTAACTCCTGATGGAAGAATGGAGCAAACAGCTGTGGGCAACAAGACTGGCCAGAACTGATCTGCCATAATCCATTTCACATCTCCATTGCAAGTGAAACTCAAATGGAATGGGATACATTACTAGTGCAAATGATTTAAGAAACCCTTAAGTACAACAACCTACAACACACTGTGCAGTGTGTTCTTCCCCTTCCCCCAACAAAAGTACCACCACCACTAGGACTTAACCATTGTGGAGCTAGTTATACCTGGGAACACAAAGATAAGGAAGACCCTTGGTTTACTGAACAGATTTTCATCCAGCTGGGAAATAAACTGCTTGAGTATTGGGTGTCTTACCACCTAAAATAGTTCCATCTCTAGGCTTTCCTGTGAAGGACAGATAGAGTCTTGGATGCAAGCTTAAACTGAAACCTGTCAAACTACAAATACTCTTACATCTCTACACATGCCTAGGCAAGGAGAGCATTTTCTTACAAGGTGCAGTTATCTTGGTTTCATATGAGGAAATAGCCTTTGGTAACTTGTGTTGCCATAAAAGCCAACTGTTTGGCTTTCTTTACCTTAGAACTTTGTAACTAGGTAAAAAGGCATTTCTTAAAAAAGCTGCACTACTCACTCAGCCTGTTGGATTTTAGTGCCATTTGGAGACCATTGAGAATACTGCTGTTAGTGATGTGCACTACACAGAAATTATGTATGTTAGGTGACTCATGTGGAGATGTTTTTGTGACATACTGGCATAAACAGAATATCTCAGTAGTGGGGTGGGACAGTGTATCAAAGGAAATGGATTAAAATGGAAGTCTTACCGATGAAAGTAGTAGTAGCTTGATATGTTTTTGTTAAACAAAGACTAATAAAGGATGGAGTTGGATAAAGACTATTGCAAGACAGGAAATTCCCACCTGATGCCTCATGCATTGTTGCTTTTAACTTTCCCATTTGTGTATGACACAGGAGCATCAGGAACAAAGGAAATGAGAGTTAGTTATTGTAAAAGGCCTAAGAAAGCTGTCATTAGAGCTGATGAAAAAACCCCAAGTATTAGGGACGGTTTTTTATTATTATTTGAAATTTAGCTATTTGGTTTAAGACTGAATAGTGAAGTTCTTTTCATAAAAATCAAGGCTGTACTAATTTGTTCATTACTCATCTAGACCTGGAGTTTGTACAACACAGTTTCTGTGATGTACAAAAGTTTCAGGATATGATTTACCAGAAATTTAGGCACCATTTTCAAAATATTTTTTTTGTGATATATGTGGGGCTGGAGCCAACTGAAGTGGCGTCCAGAATGACATAAAGAATAAGGATTTCTTTCTTTTGCCATATTGAAAACCTGCATTATACAGGAGTTTCAGTGTTGGAAAGGCCCGGAGGACAGATCTGAGGTGTCTGCATGTAACAAAGCATTTGTTTAAAATGCCTAGGGAATGTTAAAGACAATTCAATGTATGCTTTTACCTGCTAGCTGCTGCTTTTTAAAGAATATCCACCCTGAGCAATTGAGTTACTTTTTCTGGGGTGTTGGATCAGTAGCACTTACCAGTTGAAACAAATTTTTAAGATCTGAAGGTGTGGCCTGTGGTGCAATGAGGAGAGCATTAACAGCTGTAGCAGACTTTCAACTCTGCTTAGTATCCTTGGAGCCCAGTTATGGCTCTGGAGCTCAGCAGGAGCCTGGGCTGTTGGGCCCTCACTCTTGTCATTTATCATTCCTCTCTCTTACAGCTTCTGTCTTGTTTTTCTTCTGTCATTTGCTATGTAAAAACCCTCAAAGCTCTCTGCTTGGCAAGTGAGTCAGGATGGTCAAGATTTGCCTTTCTCCATTAGAGTGAGACAACTCTGTTTTTCATCTTATGTCCCACTTAAAGAGCCTTGTGGAAGATAAGGATATGAATTTCCTTTATAGTTTTGGGTTCTGGCATTGTAGCTTGATGGAAATTCAAAGATGCTTTTGCCTCTTCTGAGTTTCATTTGGTGTCTCACAGGGAGCCCGTCCAGTATAGAAAATCTCTAGAGATTTTGATGGCCAGGCTTAGTGTCTCTAAGCACATACAGGCTGTGTTGGAGAGGAAAGTGATGAATTTTTGAGTGACTGGTTGTTTATTATTTTATATTTATTTTTATCTTCTCTTGACCCTACTTTCTAAGTGATTTTTTAGAAACTTTGTTTAGTAATATGGAATTACAATGAGAAGCTGATTTAAAATGAGAAATTCTGGGCTGAAGATGGTGTTTTTCTGCGTTTCCATGGGACAGGAGAAAACAGTCCACACATCTGTGGTTGAGAACATATATGTGAAATTTATCTTGCAAGAATCTGTCTGTGCTATTATAGATGTGTTGATAAAGACATCCTACTGGCTTGAATTTGGTGTTTAGTAACAGTAACATTTTGTTGTCACTAGCAAGGGCTTGGATATAAAATTGCATTTTACTATTCAACTACAGCAAGTCTATGCAATTTTATGACTGAGATAAATGCACTTAAGTGGGACCACTTAAGTCAGATTTTTTGCCTTATATATTAAGTGGATTCAGAATTTCCTGCATTACTAACAAAATTAAGAACTATAAGCTGACGATTGGGAATCTGCAAATCAGAACAGGATAAAAGTACAAATTAGGTGCTTAAATAGTTTCCATCTGCTCAATCTAATGTATGTATTGAGTGTGAAATATCATACACCTAAATTCTGCTAGTAATTAATTTAATCATAGAAGTACAAGATTGCATAGATTGGAAAAGACTTTTAGGAGCATTGAGTCTAGCCCCTAACCTGGCACCGCCAAGTCCACCACTAACCGTGTCTCCAAGTGCCATATCTATGTCTTTTAAATGCCTGCAAGGGTGGTGTCTCAACCACTTTCCTGGGCAACCTATTCCAATGCTTGGCAACTCTTTTGGTGAAGAAATTTTTCCTAATGTGCAATCTAAATATTCCCTGGCGCAACTTGAGGTCTTTTCCTCTAGGTCTGTTGCTTGTTACCTGGGAGAAGAGACCGACAGTCACCCCACTGTACGCTCCTTTCAGGGAGTTATAGGGAGCAGAGCGGTCCCCATGAGCCTTCTTTTCTCCAGGCTAAACAACTCCAGCTCCCTTCACAGGCTCCTCATAAGACTTGTGCTCCAGACCCTTCACCAGCTCCGTTTCCCGTTTCTGGACCTGTTCCAGTACCTCAATGTCCTTCTTGTAATGATGAGCCCAGAACTGGACACAGGATTCGAGGTGTGGCCTTACCAGTGCTGAGTACAGGGGAACAGTCACTACCCTGGTCCTGCTGGCCACACAATTGCTGATACAGGCCAGGATGCCCTTGGCCTTCTTGGCCACCTGGACACAAATTCTAGATCCTGATCAGTGCTGTCAATCAGCACCCCCAGGTCCTTTTCCACTGGGCAGCTTCCCAGCCTCTCTTCCCCCAGCCTGTACTACTGCCTGAGGTTGTTGTGACCCAAGTGTAGGTCCCAGCACTTGGCCTTGTTTAACCTCATACTACTGACCTCAGCCCATCAATCCACTCCTGCCCAACTGGGTATCACCTGCAAACACCCCCTCTGTTCTTACCCATAAACACACAGCTCTATCGGCACTGTCACTAAGCTCTAGACAATCATAACACTGCTAACATTCAGGGCTACCTTGCTGACTCTCCTTCCTTGCCTATCCCCCTCTGAAGATTTTGCAGCCATCCATTGCACCACCCCTGTTGTGCAGATCATCCCACCATGTTTCCATGATGACAGCTATGTCTCAGTTTTCCTGCTGCCCAATGGCTTCCAGCTCCTCCTGTTTGTTGCCCATACCACGTGCCTTGGTGTAGGTGCACTTCAGTTGGGGTATTGTTTCTGTCACCCTTTTTGGGGTAGAAGCCCTAATTCCTGCTTGACCATTCTCAAGTGCTTCTGTGCTTTCTGACACATCGGTATCTCTTACGTCTTGGCTGCTGCATGGATCTCTGTTCCTACCTCCAGTGAGATGGCAGACTGAAGGACCCTGCTAGTTCACCATTCCTCAAACACTGGTGTGCTGCCCCCAGGCTGATCTCTAGTGAGCGTGGTTTTATCAAGTTTAGTTTAAAGCTCTTTCAGTGAGCTGCTAGCTCTGATCCCTTTGCTCCTTTGAGACAGGTGTACCTTGTCTGTCACCAGCAGGCTCAATATCATGTAAACAAACCCATGATCAGAAAACCCAAAAATCTCCCGGTGACACCAGGCTCAGAGCCAGGTATTGTTCAGATGGCTCTTTCCATTTCTTCCCTTAATATTCCCTGCAACAGGAAGGATAGAGAAAGTACTGCCTGTGCTCCTTATCCCCAACCAGTCATCCCAAGGCTTTCAGGGGAGACTTCAAACACATCTCTCTTGATTGCCCTTGGGCTTCTTATTGCAATTTCTTGCTGCCTCCCTGAAATATGGGTTAATAATAATGGGTTTCCCCAAGGGTCATATCAGGATAGGAAGCTTTCTCCTTTACCTTTATCTTTAACCTTGGGCCCAAGGAGGCAGCAGGCTTCATGAAGAAGTGGGTTAAGTCAGCACACTGGGCCTCTGTTCCCTTTGGAAGGGAGTTTCCTGTGCCAGTGATCGATCTGCCTTCAACCTACTCACCTCCTCCCAGAGCTCTGTCACTAAGCGGAGGAGCTCCTCTACCTGGGCACACCTCCCACAGCTGTGCTCCCTGCTGCCATATCATCTAAATACTTGCCTACAAAGTAGCATAATTCTATATTTAAATCAAATCTTTGCAATTGCTGAGTCAAAAATTAAATACATAGTAAAGTGCCATTGCTGGAGATGTCACATTGCCAGTCAAACTTGAAGATGACTGTAGTAAGTAAGTGTAATGCTCTGGTTATTCTTTGTTTCCATTTTTTTTGGCATTTGCTTTCTCACTGTAGGAATTGTGACAATATGCTGATTGATACTCCCAAAATTCAGTCTTAAGTTGATCTCAAAATGACCGTGTTGGCATTTAAGTTGAAATCACTTTTTTCAAAGTAGATACTGAAGACTAGTTCTGCAAGCAAGAGCTATTATGTTATGCTGTTGGGTCTTCTAACATTTTTAATTTTTCAGGTGGCAGAGATAAGCGTGGAGGTCCCATTCTAACGTTTCCAGCTCGTAGTAATCACGACAGAATACGGCAAGAAGACCTTAGAAGACTAATTTCGTATCTAGCGTGTATTCCTAGGTAGGTGATGATCTGATAGCCTCTAAGGCTGTATAACAAAATAAATGGATTATGTTGCAATACTCCCACAAGCTAGCAGACTGAATGAGTTAATAACATGAGCAAATCAATACCAAGTTTTGTCATTTGCTATTTTCAAATTGCTTTTTGGAAGAGAAATAATTTCTCTGCCTTGTAAAAGGAAGGCCGCTGGCAGAACGGCTGGTGTGCTTTAGCTGGAAGTACTTTGTGTGTTGGAAATGACACTGTGATGCCACATTGCTGTGGCTGTGTTGAAGACTGCAAATACAACTCAAAGGCTTTCAGTACTTCAATAGTTAGAAACATGCTGGTCATCATTCCCCATATGCCTTGTGTGGAGTGCGGTCAGCACAACACTACTAACTGCTATTTGTGTTAGATAAGTCATAGTGTTCTGATACAGCACGGAAATAACCATGAGAAAGGTATGTAAAATTGCTTGTAAAGGTCTCAGATAAACCTGTGGAGTGATCTGTGAAAGTACTGATAGCATTGCATTATCAGCAATTTAAACTGAATTGCAGTGTGCTGTTTAAATAAATTGGCAGGTCAAATCCAGTGCTGGTATGTGTGTGTATGTATACACTCCCATAGATGTATATCAAGTTTTATATATATGTGAGATATTTTTAAAAAAGTTACATATTTTGTATGTATCTAAAAGAAGTTCCTTCATATAGAACTTTGCTTTTAGTATTAACTGAGCTGGGGACAAAAACAATCCTAAGACTCTGACTTTAGGTCCATCTTGGAATCTGCCAACATTTGTTGCAGGCTGGAGCAATGCTAACTGTACTTGAGTATGTTTATGACTTCAAGCAGCAGTTGTTATTACAGTTGAAAAAAATTCCTTGGACAATATCCCTGCGTTCAGTATCTTCTATGTTTCTGTAATGTGTTAATTTACAGAGAGTCTTTGTACTTGATAAAATAATACGTCAGTTTCAGACCGAGAAAGGTGGTTTCATAAATATAAATTCAGGGCATATGGCTGAGAATGTACATGGCCTCCTTTTGGTCAAATTAACTGGGAGACTTGGGGGACATAGAGAAAGGAGAACAGGAAGAAGGCTTGAGATTTTTACTCTCAGTTTCGAATGGTGAGCTGTATTCTAAACATCTAGAGCTTCAAGTTGCTAGAGAAGTTAATAGAGAAATATGCATCCAAATGTGTCCAAGAATTTTTTAGAGATAATCAGGGCAAGATACAGTGCTCCTCAGGCTAAAGGTGTATGTTAGTTCAGAATGAATGGATATAAAATTAAAAGAAAGTTAGCGCATGTTTTATGCTCTTTAAGCATGGCAAACCTTTGAGAATAAAGGGAGCTTTATTAAAAGCAAGACTTGTTTTCATACAAGTCATCTTTAAAGGACTGATTATGCAACTCCAGCTAATTAGAAGTCCCAGCTGGTATAAATATCAGCAAACTTTTGGTATGTCTGTTAGTTATTGCAGTACTGTTACTTGATGTAGCTGAAGAACCACAGGTATCAGTTGTTTGGCAAGAGATATAAAAGCTTAAGTTGACTCAATCTCACAATTTTACTGATTTAACAATTCATCTGATTTAAAAATATAGCTAAACTTATGTCATCACCCCGAAGTAGACCAAGTATTTTAGAGTAGTTCGGGTTTATCAACACATGACCTTGACTGATGAAAGCCTCCCTAGAACAAACCTTGTGATCCTTGACCAAAAAGGATTCAACTTGTGTGAGATGATGGGGCTCCAGGATGGAGGACACACCTGCACTGTATCACATGATGAGGGACCACTCTGGACACCCCAGTAGATGCATGCCTTGTGAATTAGTGGCAAGCACTCCTCATGCAATCCTCAGTTTGGTGCATGGATAGGGATGGGCTGAGCAGCGCTTCGATGTTGCCATTTGGCCTTTCAGTAATGAGTCTATCTTTAAAATCGTAGTTGTTTTTGTCCTTGAATCCTGTGAGGATCTTAGAAAACATTTTCACTGTGGTGAGAAGATTGTGTGTTGTAGCCTACATGTATGCCATGCTAGTTTCTTTTAATATATTTTGCTTCTACCATTGCCATTTTTGGCATTCCTATGGGCAGGTGGGAAAGCCAGCATTTATCATGATAAGCTCCTTTTTTGAAATGTTGTAGGATGTTTCTTCTTTCTTCTTGTCCCTAGCTATAAACTTTTCAAGTTTAAAAAAACCTTCCCCTTCTGAGGAACTCATCACGTCTTGCAGGTCTCCTGTATCAGTCATAATCCATCTTCCTGCAGTGTGGCCAATAAGACTGTAAAATATGCTAGTGAAGCTTCCCAGCCTCTTGGACACTCTGAAAACCTCACCACATGAACTCTAGAATGGCATTTGAATTAGTCACATCCCTGAAAGTGACTCATACACAAACAATGGACATTTGGTCCTTTTTGATAGTCTATTGGCTATGATGCGTTGATTTTGAAATATTTTCCTTCCCGTGGTCATGCTACAGGGTCACGTAGCAAATTCTGCTGGAAGAAAATCAGAGTTTCTGGTGGTGGTGGTGGTGATTGTCACTTTTCATCAGTGGCAAGAACTAAGTGTACAGAAGATATTGATGAAAAGAAATTAAATCTTCCATTCTCAGAAGAGATGACAGAGAATTTGAATGTAAGGTCTGTCAACTTTTGGACAGCAAAATTGATTTCAAATTTTGTAGAAACAGATTTACATGGTTTTCTTCACAACCACAAAATATTGTGTTGTCCATTAACTATTCACAAATTGATCCTGTTACAAAAGAAATTGTCAATAAACAGGTGTTTTTCCTCTACAGAATCTTAAATCTCAGATAAGGTTCTAAATCTGAGACAGTTTGAAAAGGTTGCAAAGTGATAGGTAAGAGCAATTTGCCATCTTCTGTCTTGTAGAGGATCCCCTCAATCATTAGAAAGACATGAATATTATCATTCAAGTCAGTGTGTGTGTTCTGAAGAGTCAATTGTAAATGAATTAGATATTGCTGCTTTAGGAAATGGTATGTTTGCTCTGTGTGTAAGGTGGGGGAGAAACAAGTCTGGATGATGAATCATCATAAATATAAACAGTGAAAATGAAAATGAAGATAATAGCAGAATATCAAATCTGCAACAGGTGTAAAGCTATCACATACAAGGAGTTTGGCATGGGCGTGAAAGAAGCCTCTTGAGAGGTTCGTGAGATCTGCTGGGTCAGCTAGTCAACAGTGAGACCCTGAGGAGACCACGTTCATTAGGCAGTGTGGTGCAGTAGAGTGCTGTGTTGGAAGTTGTAATGCTTTCTTGATAACCTCTTCTTCTGTTTTCTGCAGCGAGGAAGTATGTAAACGAGGATTCACCGTCATTGTAGATATGCGTGGGTCAAAATGGGACTCCATAAAGCCTCTGCTGAAGATTTTACAGGAGTCCTTTCCATGTTGTATTCATGTTGCACTGATAATCAAGCCAGACAATTTCTGGCAGAAACAGAGGACTAACTTTGGCAGCTCTAAGTTTGAATTTGAGGTAATTTCCCCTATGGTTTATAAACTTATATTTATTTCATGGTTTTAAGTGTACTCATTAATGATCAGCACCTTGAAAACTCTCAGATAAATTATATTTTGCATGGAAGGAGAGGTACTTTAGATCAATGATGGTAGAAGGAATGTGGTTTTCTTCATGTACTTAGGCTAGATAGTTGTACATGTTGTTTATATTCTTTTTCTAAGCTCAAGAAAGATTGGATTAGGTTTTTCCCCCTAATGGTAAAAACTTAAGTTTTGTCTCTTTGTTGTCTTGGTCTGCATTATGGTAATTGTGATACCTCCAGTATCCAGAGGAAATCAGCTGAATGAACCTTGCTGTTATCCTTCTGAAGTTTTGCAATATACAAAGTCAAAACTTACTCAAAATAGCAGTCAAAAGAGTGGTTGATGTTTTCTTCTTAAGTGTAGTGAGGTAAGAAGGAAATGAAATCTTTCTGTAATGTAGGGAAATACCTGCAAGGCCTCTTGTCTTCTACTGATCAGAATTGATACTTGAAATGTGTGAGAGAAGTTGTCGTGTGGCGTTCATGAGCAAAACGATCAACTCTTACAAAGAGAAAAGCAAAAACTTGAAAGGAAATTTCAAATTCGTTTCAGTAACGGCATTTTTTTCTTTCCGTTTTTATATTTTAGACAAATATGGTGTCTCTGGAAGGCCTTACCAAAGTAGTTGATCCTTCTCAGCTAACCCCAGAATTTGATGGCTGTTTGGAATACAACCATGAGGAGTGGATAGAAATCAGAGTTGCCTTTGAGGACTATATTAGCAATGCAACCCATATGCTGTCCAGACTGGAGGAACTGCAAGATATATTGTCAAAAAAGGAAATGCCTCAGGACCTGGAAGGTGCTCGCAATATGATAGAGGAACATTCACAATTAAAAAAGAAAGTCATTAAGGCCCCTATTGAGGACCTTGATGTGGAAGGACAAAAGCTGCTCCAGCGGATACAGAGCAGTGATAGCTTTCCCAAAAAGAACTCTGGGTCAGGGAATGCAGACTTACAGAACCTTTTACCCAAAGTATCCACCATGCTGGACAGGCTGCACTCAACACGGCAGCATCTGCATCAGATGTGGCATGTGCGGAAATTGAAATTGGACCAATGTTTTCAGCTCAGACTGTTTGAGCAGGATGCTGAAAAGGTAAGGATTGACCGAGGAGAGTGTAAATGGCTGGTACTTGACAGACTTGAAAGAAGTACCAAGGGTAACTGAAAACAGTAATTTTTTTGTCTTTGAAGTTTATCACTAGCCTTTAATGAGAAATATGGGACTTCTTGTTTGAGAGGCATGGAAGGTCTTCTGGAGTAAATGGCATGGGATAGTACTTCTAAGCTGTAAGGAACACAGGAAGCTATTACCAAAGGAAATTTTAACTGCTAATGAGTTCAAAGTGCTTATTTGGTTAAGCATTTGTTCAAGACATGCTTTTGCATGCATCAAGTAAGATGAATGCTGTATATTTTATAAATACATATGATTAAGGACTACACTGGCCTTCTTTTGAGTGATCTTTGGGAAGTGAGTGACAGGCAGTCAACAAAGTTTGAAGAGGCTGACATCGGGAACTGCTTCATTGATGCAGGGTTTAAAGTCCCAGGCTAAAACCTGATGTATCTCTTCTGACAGTGCATATGTCATTAACAGGGAACTGAGTGATTTCAGAATGTTTCAGGCTAACCAGTCCCTTCAAATGAGTAAGCCCTTGATTGTCATGGAATTTGAAGAGGAAGTATGGCAGTCAGTTTGCTTTTAGATAAGCTCAAATAAGGTCTATTTTCATGTAGAATGGTTTTGCAATCACTTACTATGGACTTGTTACCGTAGAACAAATAGCTTTAAGGAGGTGTGGGTAGTAGTAGTAACTAGAGTATGCAGTCAAGTGGTAAGTATGGTCTTTGTGAGAGTTCTTAAAGTACTCAGATTTCTTAAAGTATTTTACATAAGATTGCCTGAACTGCATGAGGCCAACGGTCCATGTTAAACCAGTATTCTGCTCTCCAGCACTTGTCCCAAGCAGATGCATGGGGAAGAGTAAAAGCAGAACAAACATGTAAAACTTAACTTCTTCGTGCTTCTTCATTTGTATTCTTCACCCGTACTTTCCCTTACCCTCATCATTTCAGCTCAGGGACTTTCTTTACACTACTGTAACGTTTTCTGCTGTGTTTAATATATAAATATTTTTTTAAAGTACCATTTAAAGCAAATGTTTACTGGATGGATATAGATGAAAATAGTAGGGACATGTAGAGAGTTGAAAAAAAGATAAAATTATTATCTGTTTCTAAAATTATTTAGAAAATAATGCAAGCTATTGGTCTAGTGTTGCTATTTCAGACCCAAATGCTTTTAATCAACCTTGCAGCCACTTCATTATAGCATGAATTATTCTGCATTATAGCATATCTTTCAGTAGCATGTGAACACCATCAAAATATGTTGTGTTCATTTTCTTGTATTTTTTTATTTTCGTGTATTTTATTAAATTGCTTACATAACTTGGGCTTTAAGACACTTCTTGTGAAATACTTGAGCCTGTGGGATTGACCTCTGTCCTACTATGTGGTTGCATAAGCTCCTATCAGTGTTTTCTACGTTTCTGATTCCAAGAATAAGTCTATATTAAATTAACACATCTTTCTTTCAAAAGGGAAATATTATACACCTCAAAATGAGGTTGACAGCAGCTGCCATACCTGAGACTTTTTTCTCTCATTAGCCAGTAAAAAAGATTAAAAAGAAGGTTTGTTTAGAATCCCAAGTCTTGGGTTAAGATCCTTGTATTAATCTGCTTGCAGCTCTTATTTTTACTGCTTGTGTCAGATTAGATGTCACTGCTCATGACTTTTTTATCAGCGTATGTCTGTTTTACTGAAATGTGGGAAAGGATGGGATCTTGGTTGGAAAGAAAAAGGGTATTGCATGGGGAGAAATAAACATGTTCCTTTTGGAGAACTTGCTCAACTCAGTGAAAGAAATTTGGACTTGTTCAGCAGAAGAGAAGGCAAAAAAATGGCAAGGTGGGAGGGAATTTGATTGGATTCTTTAAGTATCTGAAGGCAGCAAATTCAGGTGACCTAGAGAAGGGTGGTCATGAGCAGGACCAGTGTCTATTTTGAATAATATCCTAACACGTCTTCACTGAGTTCTACATAAGAAGCTTAAAATTTTAGGAGTGTGTGATCAGCTGTCTCAGTTGTCTGCACTTCAGAAGTTTGGTTTACAGTTCTTACCATATTGTGGTCTACTTATAATTTAGTTTGTCACGGACTTGGGAAAAATAGTGGATTTGATAATGTTCTGTTAGCCAGCATATTTTGAAAGATCTTTAAATGAGTTCTTACTGCTACCATTTTTTCCTGGACAATCTATTTCAGCTTATCCAGAGAGCAGGTGTGTCTCTTTTGCTGAGATACAGCAAAGATCTCAGGGCTGTTGCGAGCAGGTGGGGTGTTAAATAGCTCTGTGCTGTGTTGCTTGGTCTTTGAAAGCTTTGTCTTCCAGTGCCACTGTTAACATACCTGTGTGCCTTCATTTATGGCCATTGTCACATAAGGTCTTTCCTAAAATTTGTTGGCATATTTAAATACTCCTTTTTTCTTTTTAAAAACAATCATATTTAAAGACTATTCTTAAATTTCTCTGGAAGAAGGTAATATGTAAGTGTACTCACATATATTTTTAATAATTCATCTAGAAATAGAATAGTTGTTTTCAAATCTGCTGTAAAGTTACTATCTAAAAATATTAAACTTGCTGCTGAAGTACTTGGTCAGCATGAAAGAATTTATATTTAATTTCCATGAGTTGCCATTTTCATTCTAAACTGCTAAATTGCTGACGTCAAGAAGTGCTGACACTAGACAACGTATAAGCTTGGCAACTCAGGGCTGTGCTCCAAGTCTGTTTGTTTACTATGACTTCTTTGTAATAATGAAGTTTATGATTATGACATTACTGCAGCTTGTTGAAATAAACACCTATAGTAAAGATAACAGTAATAGCCTCAGCTGTTTGATCCAAAAAGGCAGATTTCAGCAATGATTGGATTAAAATGTACAGTAATTTACAATGGAAGGAGCATCAGTGTTAATTTTCACGGACTTAGACTTTGTATTCTGTGCTCACAGATATCTTACATGACTTGTCCGTGATTTCTGCTATAACAAATTATTGAACTTTCTTTTTTCCTTCATATTTTCATGTAGATGTTTGACTGGATCACACACAACAAAGGTCTGTTTCTGAACAGCTACACAGAGATTGGAACCAGTCACCCCCATGCGATGGAGCTGCAGACACAGCACAATCACTTTGCCATGAACTGTATGGTAAGAAAAGGCCTCTGCACAGCACAGACATGCTGACTGTTCTGTGTTAAGGTAGAATTTGTAACTACATAGACACAGATCCTTTACAAGTAGTGCAAAGTTGTGTTTGAGTGGTGAAGTTAGAAAACACAACAGAGGAAAGTAAAGGGTAATCAAGTACAGGGGTACTGTGATAAAGCAACAAAATCGTTCTGACAAATGGCAGTGTTCAACACAACCTCAGCTCCTCTCAAATATATGCATCCAAGCTTCTAGAACTGAGGATGTGCCTTTGAGGGCTACTTTGGGTCTTGTAGGAAATTTCAGAGAATCATGTGTAATACAGATTTTAGCTCTCCATTCTGAAAGAAATAGCTCTCAGGATCTTTTGAATAGATTGCAGCTCAGACAAAAAGTTCTGAGAAGTGACCGAGCCTGGTGTAATAATTTTTCATGGTTTTAAGAAGACACTTCTCATTTCTGGCACAGTAGAATGGAGCTAAAACAAACAATTTTTTTGGTCAAATATCATCAGTAGACTGTAATAAAAAAAATTAGATTTTAACTGGCAATGAGTGAAAGCTATTTACTTTCAGTTTCATGAATTGCTGTTTGAACATGGGGACAAAATTCTCAAGTACGTTTTAGGTGCTTTACACATTGTAGATGTTTAAATAACCTTGGGAGTCTGGGCTTAAATCCAGTTCCTGTTTGTCAGATCAATGAAGGAAGAACACTACCAGTCTTGTTACAAATTAACATTCTTGGCAGTCCAAGGATGAGAATTGAATTAAAGTATGGTTGAAATAATCAGCTCTTGCAAGAGGGTTTTTTGGTAGAACAGGACTGCTAAATGTGGAGAGTGGCAAAATAAACTTTCGTAGGTTATGTGTCTTGCTGAAGTAATGGAAGGACTAGTAAAGTAGGTCTTGTGTATGGCATGGTTGGAGGTATGACAATTGAAGACAGGATTAGAGAAGGCACATTTTCTTCTTCTGCAATTCAGCTCTGTTTCCCAAAAGTTTAAAAAAATTAAAATCAATGCAAACTTTCTGAAAAGAGTAAAGCAAATGCTGGGGAACTTTGTAATTAAGTTATGTAACATCATATATGGTTTTGACCATTAGGTGTGGTTCATGGCATGGGGAATTGCTCCCTTTTGGAGCACCTTGTTGTTCCTCACTGCTCTGCATATGAAGTAGAGCAGAAAGAAACACAGGATGATGATAGGTGTCATTGACATGAGATGACTTTTGGAACTTAGTAATTTTGAGTGGCCTTCCAGGCAAGTCTTGAGCTTGTATTCTAAAGGTTAAATTCTTTTTCTATAAGCCTGTCCTGTTATTAGTCACTGTTGTCCTCTTTTCTTCAAATTGGATGACTTTTTTTATTTTTTTCCCTTCTTTTAGGCTGTTCAGATGCTATCAACAGTAGGGAGCACTTGAGCGATGGAGCATAATCCTTCCTGCTCTGTTTGCTATTAGTCTTTTCCTGTTAATCTCTCCTTTGCCTTTAGTTGTCAAATGCATGAATTACAGGGGACTTTTTCTCAGCCTGCAAAATGATTTCTTAAAGCATACAAGACACAACTTAAATCTGGGGCAAATTAAGCTATCTGAACATTCAAATGGGTAAAAACAAGCTGCATTTTTTTCAGTAGCATAGCTCCCCCCAAAAAGGGTTCTCTGCCACAGAATAGGAAAATGTAAATTCAGAATGATCAGGCCCTGGTTTTGATTTAAGCAGCATTCAGATTATCTGGGTTTTATTTGGTTAAATGGCAAAAGCCTTTCATATAGATTAGGGCCAGAGATTAAACTGAATGTGACACAAAAAATGACGTGACCTGATTGAATTTTGGCAGGCCTTATTTTTCATTAGCTTTTTACTGGAAAAATGTCGGACAGTCTTAACTCCTGCAAGTATGTTTTGCTTCTCCCTGACCACCCTCCACATATGCTTTGTGCTTAACAAGCTGCTGTTTGTTCACTCTTGCTGTCAGTGTAACTCTTCAGTAATCAAAGTGGATTTAAGTCTCTTGTGTGAATATAACACCAGAAGTGGAATTTAACTTTTAACCTATCTACAACCATGTGAAATGATTCATTTGGATAGAGTATAGGAAGGGAGGAAGACAACTATGTATAAGCTTTATTTATTGCAGGAGATTTTGAAGACTTCTCATTGTGGCCCCAATTGGACCTTAATAGATACTGCTTTCTAGTCAATTTTCTTAGGCTCATTTGAGGTAGGGAAGGACTGTTCAAAGGATAAATGCTCCCCAAGCAGCTAAATGCAACCTCCTGCACTTGCTCACTGCTTAACTCTGATAATTGATGTTGCAGCTGCTTTTCCCAACACATTGTGGTTGCTGCAGGGCACATGCTCCCCTCCACAGCAGGTGCTACCCTCTGTCAATAGCTGGGTCTCTCATGTCCCCTTCTTTCCCAAGTAGCAGTTTGTTTTCAAGAGGTGGAGGGCAACTTCTGCAGCTGCTTGTGCCAAACTTGGCTGAGAAAGAGTGATGGCTCTTGGCTGAGATGTCAAAATTTTGATCTAGTCCTCCAGTCTGAAGCAAGCTACCTGGATGTAAATCATTATTGTGAAAGCTACTTAGTTCCTGTCATGATCAAGAGTTGCTTATGTCAAGGACAAAGAGGATTTGTTGAATTTTTTTTTAATTTTCTTGTAATGGCTTTTTGCCATTTTTAGAAACTTGGTTTTGAGTAAAAACACAAAATAGTTGAAAGTGTAAACCAAATGCTATAAAATAGAAAGATAAAGAATGCATCGGGGCAGGAGATTTAACTTTACTTTCACCAGTTTCATTAGCAAATGGTGTATCTAGCAATCTTGTGTATTCATGTGGTTGCACTTCAAGATAGCAAGAATAAGTTCATGCAAGTCTTAAGCTTAATCCAGACTGGTTCTCACTGCAGTGAATCTGTCCCACAGAAAAGCTGGACAGATGGAGTGCTGTGCACTGAAGAGGGGTGTATGTTTAGTTACCATGGATTAACACACAGGTTGATGTGGCTAAAAGAGCTGCTGACTGAAAGATAGTTCACAGGTGCAGCCATAGGTATATGACCTCCTGTTACTGAATGTGAGAAGCTCTGTACTGATAAAAGTCAAGGTGGTCTCTTTATAGGGCAAGTAGATCCCATGTTCCATAACTGTGGGGAAAAACAAACTCTCAGTGATTCTGGTCTCTAAAGATGAGAATGGATTTTCAGTACAGTTTTGAAGGCCTGTGTTCAGCGTTCAGCAACAGTAAATTGCCGTTGTCAAGTCCCAAGATTTATTTGAGTTAAGCAATACTCAGTTTCAGTTTGATGTTACTATTTGGGTGACTAAACTAATGCTTCACTTCTCAAAACAAGTTTTTAGTACCTTTTAAGGGAGAAACTTTCAAATAAGGCATCATAGGAGTTACAAAATTTATGTATTGAGTTTTTGAACTGCAAGAATAAAATACCCATATTATACGATTAGTCTACTCCATGCAGGAGTGGAAAAGACTGACACGTGTGTGTCCACTCTTTTTCCTGCCATTTTCTATACATCTACTGGGACACAAGGAAGACAAGAAGTCTTGTGAAATACAGGTGAGGTGAAAGATGTCTGCTTGAACATTTTCTGCTCTTGTGGCTAGATCAGATGGCCTTGCTTTCATTACAGTTTAACTGTGCCTCTCTCTGTACTGGGGAGGGTTAAAATGCTTGAAGAGTGATGTAGGCAAAATGAAGCTTTGTTTGGAGAAAGCTGACACATGCTACTATTAAAGGATGTGCTATGACTGCTTCTTGCCTCAGTGTTGATATGACCATGAGTAGAAGTTACATTTATTAATCATAATCCAAAAACTCCTATGCCAGTTGTAAGCATATTGCTAAGTTGATTCATGTTCTCAGAAGAGGCTGTTTGCATACACTAAACCATTTTATCAAGGTAGTAATCAAATATTGAATGGTATCCAAAAAGAGACTGTCAGAGATGAGCACTGGTCAGAGCTTTGGGGTATTAAAATAAAAGTATGGGCATGATGATTGAATATCACTCGGTTTACAGAGTTAAAAGTTAAAAAGATTACTTGCTCAAATCCAGCTACAGAGACTGGTACAAATAAAAAAATGAAGAAAGTCAGGTGAAGTAAAACCACCTTAGCTTAGAGCTAGTGTAACTTTTTCCTCCTCTTTTGTACCACTGACATATTTCACCCTCAAGATACTTTTTACTTTATATTTTTGTAACCATACAGATTTGTCTCTTGAGATAGACTTAAAAACCATGTGAATTCTATTCTGCCCTTGGTCCTCAGGATTTGGGCAAATGAGAGCAAGACCACAAGTGTACATCCCTAAGAGAATCTTCATGGTGCCAGAGCAGTTAATGCTTAGACACAATGTCTGGATACCACCAACCTGAGAATAGACTGAAAAGGTAAAATGAGTTCAGTCTATTTTCAGCTTCTGAGGAGCACTCCAAAGTCAACAAGACTAAATAGAACAGGCTAAGTGTGCAACCCTTAAGAGGGAAGAAGCAAATAAACATTTTTTAGAAAGCACTCAGATACTGAGGTGTTAATACAGCAACAAGTACGTTCATGTCAATGAATCACAAACTAAAGGAATAATCAGTGGTGTTACTGAAAAGAAGCAAATCTTATTTAACTCTTGGTACTTACTGGGGTAGCTGAACTTCAGATTTGTAAAAAAGATGCTCTGATTCTGTTGGTTCTACTATAGAACTAGGTCCAGTTTAGAGCCCCATATTTAGTGTTGTAATGGGAAATATCTATGTGAAAGTGACATGGCTTTAGGGAGAGTGTGAAGGCATGGGCATTTACTATGATTAAGTAAAATAAAGATGAGTGAAAAGTAAAGGAAGAAAGAAGATAGTGTTGGTGTTGGACTGTATAGTCTTGCAGTGAGATTCACCAAGTTCACTATGAAAAACGTAGGAAAGAGATAAGAAATTTGAACAAAGTTAGAGTGAAATTACATTGCACATGTTTGAATGCTGATAGCAATGATTAAATAGTTACCTGAGAATATTTAGAGGATCTTTGTAGTTCAAGAACAGGTTAAACACTTCCCTTAATTGCATGTTGGATGTTGCCAAGTTCATAATTTTTCAAGGGAATAGATCAGGTTATACCTTTAGCTGTTCTGCAGCCCTCATTGTTGAAGTTTGTATTCCAAAATGGAAAATTTTACCATTGCTACAAAAATGAGACTAGAAGAAATGTTAGAGAACATGTAGATCATTAAAGCAGGTGTTAATTCATACATTAATACTACACCATGCTTTGGTAACCCTTTGCATGGGAAGGGGCAGATGATTTGAAAATTCCATTGCTAAATTATTTCTATCACAGTGAAATAGTTCAAACTCACTACAGTCTATATAGAGGTTCCACTTATGATGCTTATGGACCATGTCACTGAGTTGATAGCGTTTAAAACTGAATGTATAATAGTCTCTGTGTCAGAAAACACAGAGACTATTATATGTCTCTGTGTTTGAAATCTTGGAGCTAAACAAACATTTTCTAAATGGGTCTGAGAAAATCAGGAAATAAAATGGAGCCTTCAGGTCACCAGCCTGATAGCTTTATTTTGTGTGAATGTGATAGTTCAGTTCAGTTAAGCTAGTAGGCTGTCACCTATATTTTTCGCCTGTGTACTTGCCTTTCAGGCACACACCAAAGAATGACACAGTGCAGTACAGCTTGTGTTAGGCTACTAGTCTGTGTTGCTTTCCTGAGCAATACTTTTTTTTTTATGTGTACTCCCTTTAGAGAAAAAGTGTGCAATGGGAAGCTTTCCAGATATTGTAAGGTGTCTTTTCAGCTTCTGGCTAAAGAGCATTTTGAGAGAAAATAATCTTGCTAAGTACATTTGTATCCTTACTAAACACACTGCAATGCAGTAACTTGAATTGTTCCCTTTTTAGTGCTGTTGCAATAGTCTTGTGTGTAACACAATGAAAGAAATGCAGTATCACTTTAGCCTTTCACCTTTGAGACAGTTGATACACATTTACAAGCTGCAGGTGCTTCTTGCAGATTCACGTGGTGTAAATGAGGTTACTAAATAAGTGTTTTATCAGTTATTACCTCATGGCTGTTGCTTCCGTAACTAAAACCAGGATGTAAATGCGTACAATGAATAAGATAGTCCCTGGTAAATGAACACCAGCTCACTTGTAACAGTGTTTCTCATCTCTCAAGCAGTGTGCAAAATATGCAGTTGTCTAATAATAACGACACTGGACTTTCCTGTCCTTGTAGGAAGTTGAACAAAGTTTATTGACCTTCAAGGTTCAATTAAAGACAGTCTAATTGTAGTGAGTTGCTATTGGAGATTGTTTTCCTCCTTAACTAAATCTGTCTCATTTGAGTCATTGCATTCCAAAATAGTGACACTTAAAACTTTGGTAGATACATCACATAGCGAGGTAAAAGGTTTAGATTATTGTAAGTTGATTTTTTGGTTGTTCTTTTTTGAGGAAAGGAATGTGGTGAACATAGCTTGGAAAGTGTTCAACTGTCAGCATTTTAATTCATATTCATATTGCTACAGGGTGTATTCTTTCACACGTGTGAAGCCTGATTGCCATGGGAAGATGAATATACGTTAACCACAGCTCAGTTTTAATTTGTTTTACATCATGTTTATAGTACCATGTCCTTCATTTTTAAGTACTTTTCCAGAATTTCCAAAATTGCTTTATTATGATACAGAAAGAGTTCAATTAGCAGTCTACTATAGCCTTTATTCTTTTCTCTTTTGGCACTTGTTTCTTCTGACAGCTGTAAAGACCATGTAATGGCTTTCTGTCTTCATTTAGCAGTCTTGTATTTATGCTACATACACTTTTAATAGGCCTAAATGCTCTCCAGTCTTTTAAAATTTGTTTGAAATAGCAGATTTGTACTCTGCCAGTTGTTCGGCTGCGCTTGAAAAGCAGAACATAGATGTGTGGGTTAACCTAAAAAAATAAGTAGTATTATGCAGAAAGGAAGAACAGCCATCACAACACTGCTGTAGTTGGTTTATTAAGTGGACCAGCAGAGGTGAAGGCTGTGTGAGGTATGCTCCTGCTTGCATACATGCATACAGTTTACAATCAACAGGAACTTCTCCTAATTGCTACTCAGATGAGTCTGGACACTGAAGCCTGGAGGAATTGCAACACTTGCTCCACCCAGTCAGTGTCAAGCTCTGGGCAATGGCTGGATGCCAGCAGGTCATGGTTCCACCTGATTTGCTCAGTGTCTGGTGAGTGGAGTAGGTGATCTCCAACATCAACAATCCTGTGATTCTAAGAATTTCATTCTAGATGTATAGGAGTCTGCCCAATAGAAGGAAGTGTCAACTCTGTATTATACACTTGTAACTCTGGAAGAGAAACTCAGAAAGCTTTTGGTGGCAAAGTTGTTCTTGTTTTACTTCACAGGAATCAAACTCTTGATTGAAAATTAGAGTGACCAAGAGCTATCAATGACTAATGCCACTATGCTAGAGAATACTTCCGATCTTGGGTCTTATTTGTCTAATTTTCAGTGCTATCTCTGAGGCAATATAGTGGCAAGCAAATAAAATGTAAAACTGTTGAACATTTTGCAACTCAAAGTTCTTTATTTTCTTTCTTTAAAAATTACTATCAGAAGTTGATATCAAGGTTCATAGATGTTGCACACAAGCATACTGTGGATAGATCAAGAGCTTAGGAAAACTGAAGTATCATTACTATATTGTGTGTGTCTGAATGTCTTGTTGACTTGAATGTCTGTAAACATTTTTCTTGAGGTTGCTTTAAAGTATGGTTATTTCTTCTTCTTTGTTTTAATAATGTGTCTTCATGTAATATAAATTGGCTTAAGCTGATTGTTAACATGAGTTTTAGATTGAGTGTTTCAAGTCATCATTCTCGCTTGTCAATTACGGATAGGCTGTTACATTAGACACCTAGATTCCGAAGTTTGGCGTGTATAAACTTGCCAAATAAAACCAGTCTATTAATCAGTACAGTAATAAAGTAGAATTTTCTAGGAATATACTTCTATATTTAATTGGTCTGCTAACTTCCACTGATTTTTCCCTCCTTCTTTTCCTTAGAATGTGTATGTAAACATAAGCCGCATCATGTCAGTGGCAAACCGCCTGATCGAGTCTGGCCATTATGCTTCACAGCAAATCAAACAGATTGCCAGTCAGTTGGAACAGGAGTGGAAGGCGTTTGCTGCAGCCTTGGATGAACGTAGCACATTACTGGACATGTCCTCCATCTTCCATCAAAAAGCTGAGCAGGTTAGTGTACCAACAGGGAGGGCACCAACAAAAGTTTATGTGCTGGAACGGTGAGTTGTGCAGTTTGCTCTTGCTTTGGACAAAAGTGCAAGAAAGTGATTGAAGAGGTTGACAAGAAAGCCAGAATATTTATTTCTGCCAATTTCAATGCCCAAACAAAAGCTTGTTCTCCTCAGTTTAGCCCACTAGCCTTAAATTCTCCACAAAATGCTTTCCCCATATCAGTGCAAGATAAAACAACCAAATTAGCTATATGAATCAAAATGAAGTGGACAGAAATGCTTAACTATATAAGGCTTTTAAGTATCAATATAAAGCCTTTCCTGCATCTAGAAACTATCACTTCTTCTATTGTCCTCACCACTCAACTCCAATCAGGCCTCGAGTGTCAAGATTTAACTCATAATAATTGCTTATAAAAAACTTAAATTGAACTGGTCTGAAAGTTGAGAAGTTAATTAACTCTCTTCTGAATCTAAAATTGTGGTGGGAGATGTTTACTTAGTATTCCATAAGAGATTCCTCCTATGCTAAAAAAACATTTTCGCTTTAGGCCTATACCAATTATTTTAATTAAGTCATTAACCATGTGTACTGCCAGAGAAGAGGTATATGTAGGGGAAATAGGAATAAATATCCCCAAGTTAATAATCTTAATGGTGAAAGTATGTTTTGCCCTCAAGGGAGTTCAGTTCTGAAGGAGTTGCTGTGTGTGTGCAGTTGAGTCACCCGCTGGTCTTGTAGACTGTCTTCTCTGTGCGTCCCTGGTGTGTTTGGAGAGCAGAGGTTCTTGGAATGGTTACGGCTGACGGAAGCTTTGGTGTGCTCTGTGTAGATACATGTCTTTCAATTTGCCTTGCTAAATTATATCTGAGGAAAGGTCTCATGTCTGATATAACTAATTTGGAATAAATGAAGGAAGCATTTGGGAGCTGAAAACTTCAGAAATAAAGAGAGGCAGTGCAGTTGATTTTAAGACATTTTTTCCCTGATTTCTACTACATGGATATTTAACTTGATAAATATCTCGACATTAGAAATGTGGATGTATTAAGAGGCACGTACACATTGCTTTTCATTATGTTAGTGGTGACATTGGTTTAATGTCTTTAGACAGACTAAAGTAAATTATATAAAGTGATGCCACTGTAGTAAGTACTTTTAGCAGGTTTTACAGAAAAGCTACATAAAAATGAGATGAAGGAATTGTTTTCTGATAGAAAAGTCACCATTCAGCTTGAAGTGTTTGGTAGATACAGTAGAGTACCTTGTCAGTATTGATGCTTTTCTAATTATTTGGGTCATTTGAGTTTACATTTAAGCACTTTCAGCCATACATGTAGGAGAGAGGTGAATGAAATGTGAACAGATATGTATACCTTGACTCAAATATTGTCATTATGCATAAAAATTAAAAAAAAAAAAAAAAAAGTGCTCATCAGAAGTCAGGGGACTAAATTTTCTGTGATTGTGTGCTGGATAACTGTAGTAAGGGTCTATGTTACCTTCTTTACCACTAAATGTAAGTGTAAACAGGAGGAAAGATAAAAATTAGAGAAAATAGTACAGCATCTGCGGGGATTAATTTACTTTTAATTGCTCCTTCTGCAGTTTTCATTTTATGATTAGCTGTGATGGATTGCCCTAGTTGCTTTGTAAGATACCTGCCTGTGATATATTAGCTGTTTCATTAACAGTGGAGAGCTAGTTCAAGGAAAGAGGGTTTGGAATGTGAGGAATGACCCCTTTAGAGAGCGGTGACGCTTGACCTACATAAAAAGATTAAAAAGTAAGCAGCCCAAGAAAAAATATGCCCTTCTTGAATGCATGCGTTCTCTTGCAAGTGACAGGTAAATGTCGCTGCCTACTGTCAGCCACAGTGAAGACTGCACCAGCTCTCAGTGCCTGCTCACTGGTGTACATGGAGCTTCATGTTCAGCGCGTAACATTAGAGATTTTTTTAAACTGGCCCTTAATGAGAATTGTTTTAGAGCGAAGTACTCTGTCACCCTTCTTCCCAGCTATCAAATAATTGCAGAATACCAGAAGTGATCTGTGAATTTCTTTTTCCTCAAAACACTACATGTTCTCCAAGAATTGTATGATGAGACATACGGCTTAGTCTCTTAACTTTTGAGTCTTGAACTTGATATGAATAGAGGAAATTTACTTTACGGAGCTCATGTGTGCTTGGCTGTATGAGGTTTAACAACTATGGAAAGTCCTAGAAAAATAGGTTCTTTTTATCTCTTTCCTATGTGACAGGGGTATAAAATTCATGCCCCCTAGCTGTGAAAAGTTGGCTATGCATATAACTGTGATGGTAGTTTTTTTCTTGTCTGTCAAGGCAGCTTAAACTTCAGAGATAACTTAAGTTGTCTGCAGAAGAGATTGCTGTTGCAGTATCCTCGATTTCCCCTGAAAGGCTTGACTTGAGCAGCTATGCTGACATAGCTGTGTGCTCAAAGTTCAGTGCTAGTCCTAAGAGACCTCCGCTTAAGTTGTAAATCCCTTACATGCTTGCTGCTGTAGTAGCTTGCCAAATGGATTTAGTGCTTCTCTGCATGTAGAAGATAGTTCTTTGGGGACTGGGGTGTGAATTTGCTATGCCCTGACACTACTTTGCCTCCTTGATAACCTCTTTCCAGTAAAAGACAACTATGGAGTGTTTCAGTGAATGGTTCACCAATAACTCTTTGTGTGCATGTGCAAAGTAACATGGTTTTCTCTGAAGATTAAAAAGAAGTGAGGTGATAAACCTCATGATACCATGAATATCTTCACAGGGAGGTGATGGGTAAAAACCGAGGGTCTGGACCTGAAAGTTGTAGCATGTTTTGCCTTCTTTTGTAAACAAGACCTTAACTGGGTTTCGTATTTCTGAAATGGTAGGTGCAGGGTGAAGAAAACGTTTTCTTAGCTGCAAAGTCAAGAAAAGGAGCAGGAGTAAGCTTGAAGCATCAATATTGCCAACAGTTAAATTGGTTCTCAAGATGGCCAACATACAGCTAAGCCTGCTTGTCTCCAAACAGCTCAAAGAGTTTCAGATACCTAAAAGCACAAGTATAGTCAGACTTGAATATGTTTTTCTATTCTGGTATAAACTTTTGTTTATTTCAGAGAGAAATACTGTAAAGATTTATCACTTAAAATCAGTGTCTGTCACACAGATGAATGTCCTTTTGTATGTTACCATCATGTGTGCACTTAATGGTAGAACCCAAAATCAAGTCAGGTGTTTCTTCTCTGTTGCAGTACATGAGCAATGTGGACTCGTGGTGTAAAGCCTGTGGTGAGGTGGAGCTTCCATCAGAACTGCAAGATTTGGAAGATGCTATCCATCATCATCAAGGGATCTATGAGCATATTACCTTGGCTTACTCTGAGGTGAGTGTCTTGTTTGTTTCCTCAGATAAATTTGTATTGTGTTAAGTCTGGATCATGAATTGGTGTTACTTGTTGTATAGTGAATTAGTGGAAACTCAAGTACCAGGCTTCTTTTAAATTTTTATATACTGGATTTTGCTACTGTTGCTGAAAAGTGAAATGTTAAAGTCTTCTCTTAATCTTTGTAAAGAAATTAGAAGATTTAACCATGTGTCGTACAAACAACCCTTGGAGCGTACTAAGTATGTTTTAATTTTCATTTGCATATTACTGCCTTTTAATAGCAGTGTGTTGCTATTGTTTAAACATTTACTTGAAGGGAAGTTAGCTGGGCATTCTTTGGGAAGGTACTCTGTTGGCATGGATTGTTCTAAGTGTGTTTTGAAAATCCATCTGTGAAATTGCCTCACAAAAAAGGCTTAACCATTAAAGGATGTCACTTGAGAAGCCAGAAGGTAATGCACTTGGTTTCGTCATCCTCAAAGACACTTAAATGAGCTAGCATGCCTGTACAGTCAGCTTTTGTAAGATTAGCATATCCTATGCTGCTGCTCTAATCTTGGACTCAGCAGACACTGGAATCATAATATTTGTTAGTATTTCTAATAGTTGTATTTACAACTTAAGATAAAATTCTTGTTCTGAAGGTGGCCTAGAAAGTGATGACTCAACTGTTTCTCTTTTTTTTTCAAATTTTGAGTTTACTCTTGTACTTTACTTAGCTGAAATCAAATGGATATTCACTTTGCTATTGTTAGCTAACAGGTATTTTCTGTATTTCCTGCTTTGCTTGCCTTTCTTCTGCCAGGGTTGTTCTCATTGTGGGGTAAAACGGTTTTTACTATTCAATTGGATTGATGTTATTCTAGATTAAATATAGTAGTTTTTGTACTCATAAAATTATGTGTTTGGTTAAATCGTGGTAAAAATGATTAGTGGACACAGGATAGCTTAGGCCACAGCTTGCACCTGTCTTTCAAAGGCAGTCCTGTGGGTTTGAATTAATGGCTGTGATTTATACATTACATTGAAGTCAAAACTACTTTCTGATGAACCAGCTTTATTATAGGAAGCTGAATCCTAAGTGTGGTCACATTCAAATTAGCAGTAAAGGAGGGTAAGATTAGTGCTAATGGTCTGTCCTATTGTTAGTATGTCAAAACTGGTTTTTTAGAATACCTGCCACCTTAGGGCCTGCATAAACTTTGAGACGATGAGTCAGATGTCCAGAGTTCATGAATTCTTGTAGTTCTGTGTAAAATACACATTGATATCTCTACTCGTGGTCTAAGCCACCCTGCTGTGTCAACTGATCTAATGACATACTATCACATTTGATAATACTTGTGATTTTACTGCACGTAACTGTTTTAACTCATTCTTGAAAGCATGTTTTGTAGTAGGGTTTCTTTTCTGCATTATGAACTTCCATTATTGGGAAGGTCTCTTTAAAACAAGGGACAGAGACATAGGATGTTTGTAATAGATCTATATGAAGAGAGGCAGTCTGGGGTGCATACTTCATGTGAGTGTAGCAAGGAGTAGGAAGGCTAGATCTCTCTAGAATAGTGATTATAAAGCTCTGAGGTTGAAATAGTGGCATTTTTTTCTACTTGATTCTGTTTGGTTTGAGTTGGTTTTGTGTGGGTTCTTTTTTTTTTGTCAGGGATGTGACTGGACGTTAAGTGTAAATAAGTACTGTGGATTAGCATGTTAAATACTGTTTGCGTGCTGGTGATGCATAAAGAAAATAAATCAGACGAGTAGATTATAGGATTGCTTTGGCAAATACCTTGAAAATTTATTTAGGATTTCAAAGCTGTAGCTTTTGACTTTGGGGTAGCTAGATATTTTAACAAAATCTTCACTGGTACTGCTTGAAGAAAAAAAAAGCACACTAAGTGCCGTTCTTCTGATTTCTGGTCATTACTTTTCCCCATCTGGTAACAAACCAGCTTTGTCTTCAGCAACCAGAATGGGTGCAGAAATAATAACTGTATGTGTATATACAAGTTGTGCTCCTCCTCTGGGCAGAAGGTTTTATTTTGCGTTTCTCAAACGTGCATTCCTTTTTGAAGATTGATAGAGGCGTCTTTCTGTGTCAGGATATTACAGTACTATTGCTTATCATTATTAGATGTATGACTTCATTTCTATTACAGTATGGAGCTCCTTTCATTTTGTGGTGAATGAACAGTGGGGACGAGAGAGAGGAACACTGTGGGAATCACAACACTGTCATTCATTTTAGATTGCAATGTCTTGACAGCACGACTTGATTGCAAAGTAGAAGACAGTAATTTTAAGAAAGTAAATGCTTTTAAGACTAGACAGTCTGATTTTACTGAGGTTAGTTACTTTATATTGCTAGTGAAGCAACTTACTAGCTTACAAGCTGAGATAACTGGTGTGCCTGAAAATCCAGTAGATGTGCCTTAAATGAAGTTGTTTATAAACAAAGTTACACATCTCACTTAAATCTTAAGGTAGTTATGCACTAGGAAGGAAGCAAATTTTAATATATTAACTCCAAAGGAAAATCTGTGCACAGTCATTTGTTTAAAAAGCTAATAAACTAATTGGATCAAGGGGCTGTCACAAGTTTTTTTTTTTTTCACCTGGATTTTATGGACTCTGAATAGATAATTGAAGTCCATTATCTTGAAATATTTGAAGGACTTACTAGATAATTTTTTTGGATATAGAAAAGAAAAAAGATATCATTATAACTATGCTATGGACTATGCATTTTTTCTGCTGACTTGACTTTACAGGAGCTACTTTCAGAAGTGAGCTTCATTCTCTATGTTGATACTCATTACTAAAATGAAAGAGCTTGAACTGGAACTGAGAAATAAACCCCCTTGTAATCTAATTATTTGGAAAGAATTTTCATTTGGGTCTGTTTGATTACTGAATAACAAATTTAAAATGTACCCAGACTTAGTAGAGAGTTGTTGAAAATAGCCACTGGGGAAAGGCCTTGACAAGCTTGCTGTTTCTGACATGGTGTTGATTTGATGGAT
This sequence comes from Dasyornis broadbenti, assembly GCA_013397935.1. Taxonomy (NCBI): domain Eukaryota; kingdom Metazoa; phylum Chordata; class Aves; order Passeriformes; family Dasyornithidae; genus Dasyornis; species Dasyornis broadbenti. The sequence continues at coordinate 1,104,563 of VZRN01006295.1, read as the reverse complement.
TCAGACTATTGTTTATACTCCAGTCATGTGGTTTCAGATGATTTTTTTTTTTTCCCTGCCTGCTAGATGAGCTGTTAGAAAAGCTCTTTACAGGTAGTTGAATGATACTGAATTATAACAGTTCTCTGAGCTTCATGCTAAAAGTAACAGAGTAAATGCCAATGAAAAGTGCTTTTAACACTAAATGTTAATAGTGACCAGATAAGAGAGGATTATTGCTTTTTAATTAGCATACAAGGTAAATCTTAATATTTCTGCTGTGATTTTAAATCAGAGAATACAACAGTTAGAAATTACTAATGTCTCCTGTCAGTATCAGTAGTTAAACACATTTTGGAAAACAGTATCTTTCTGTGCTGCATGGGAAGGGTTTAAGGGATTTAACCAGAATTAAGTTTGCCATAACAGCAGTTTGCCCTTGGCTTACCAGTAACAGTAGTAATTTAGAAGTTGTAAATCGTGTCAGACTGAATCATGTACTAAGTTTTATATCTGTTAGTTTAAATGTATTTGTCGAATTAATATTAACCTACAGAAAGTAAGCTCCCTGTTCAACTTTACAGTAAATGAAGAGAGAGACTGTTTTGGAAAGATAATTCTGGACAAACGCTTAATTTTAGGTGGTCTGTTGACTAGGGAAAGAGCTGAAGAATATCTATTCTAAGTAAGATTCGACTAGTTTTTTGAAAAAACTACAGCAGCAACAAAAAACCCAAAACAAACAAAAAATCCCCAACACTTTAACGGAAAATCACTCTTAAGGTAATGACAAAATGGAAAGACAGGCTGCTATTTAGAAGAGTGCTACTTCTTAAAATTATTTTAAATAGAAAGAGAATGTAATTTCCTTTCTTTTCTATAACAGCTGCATGTAGGTAATCATGCCTGCAATAAAATGAGCCTTCATCACTTCTCCCTGAGTTCTTAAAGACATCTAAAACTGGGGAAAGGGGTGGGGTACAAAGTAGTAGCCCAACAAGCTTTTGGCAAGACGAGTAATTCTTCATCCTTTCTGGTGGCCAGGTGAGCCAAGATGGGAAGTCACTTCTTGACAAACTTCAGAGACCTTTGACTCCTGGGAGTTCTGATTCCCTCACTGCATCTGCCAACTACTCAAAAGCAGTTCATCATGTCCTGGATGTCATCCATGAAGTATTGCATCACCAGCGCCAACTGGAAAATATCTGGCAGCATCGAAAGGTCCGCTTGCACCAGCGTCTTCAGCTGTGTGTTTTTCAACAGGATGTTCAACAGGTAGGTTTATTTCACCTTGTCTAAATGCCTTTGTATTCTGTCAGCCTGTGATTTCAAGCTGATTGCACTGACAGGTGAGTTTTGAGTGCTAAACCCCATGTTCTTTCATTCAACAATTGAATAGTTGCATGGGATTGGCTGAATGATACCAAGTTCTGTGTATTATCAGAACTTGAGTGTTGACTATTATAAATAATAATTGTATTTGTAAGTTAGCTCTACTTCATTTTTTTCTGATTTTAAATTAATTTATTTACTTTAAGTCATATATGATGAAAAAGATTTTTAGTGCAGACAGCTACTCTGAGTTTGTGCTGGAAGCTGACATATATGTTCTAGGTAAAATTCTGGACTCAAAGTGTCAAAAAGACTTGTAACATGCAAAAAATAAATAGTATTATTCTGTAAAATTTTTAGTTTCGAATCCTCAGTGATACTTAATAGTGTTTCTTTAAAACCTGAGAGTAGTATACTAAGGAGTTATAAATATTACAGATGAGATTACTTTCTGATGATTACACTGTTCTTGAATTAATGGTTATTAGCCGCTATTTTTTTATTGTTATGACAAAAGTTAGTAGTTATGTATAGACATTAGTATCTCTGATGTAGCTTTGCCTTTTTAAAGTAAACCAACATAAAATTCTTTGGTTGATGGATTTTTAATAAACATAGTGCCTTTGGGCTGCAATTAACAGAGATATTAGTATCTTTGTAAAAAAGTGAAGATGGTCAGTATTTGCTGATCACGTTCTTTCATTTCAGTGTAAAAGTGTTCACAAATCACAACTTCTGAATGGGGTTTTTAGATAGATAGCCATACATTCTGGTTAAACTAATCTTTTTTCTTCAAAATTAGTTGCATTTTAAGCTAAATTTCATGTACTTATATTTTTCAAGAAGATACTGGATGTGAAAAGTTGGGAGTGAAATAACTGATTTTCGTCATTTGCAGTAGTTGAAAAAGATAATTTAGGCAGATCGTGGGGAGAGTGAGCAATCTTGATAACTCAACCTTCTTCTACATCTGGTTACTATTGCTTCATGTAATTACAGAAAATAACTTAAATACTTAAGCAGTAAATTACATAAAATCTTCAAAACTTTATTACTTAATTTTTTATCTAAAAAGAGCATAGATGGGCTGTTATCCAGATTCTCAACATTCAGATATGACAAATAATTCAGAAAGGCATAAAAAATACTAGCTGACAAAGCAGAGGGAATGTTACGAGTGGTCAGCAAGGGCACAGAGAACCGGACTCCGTTCATGATTCCATTGTATAAATCCTTGAGGCTCTCCACCAGGATTACAACATTAGTAGTGGCTAGTCAGGAGGGCCCAGTGCTGGCACTTGCATGAGTAGTCAGTGAAGGGCCAACTCAGAATATGCTGTAATTCTGTGATGAGGCACAGCTCGCAAATGAATCACCTCTTAACTGAAAAGGCGTCATAAGGAATCTTCAGAAATTGAAATTTACACAGCAGTTTGATTCTCCGGAAAAAATGTAGGTCCTCTCAGTAGTCTGGCACCAACAAGTACGGATTGGATGGTGGAACTTTCTCCTCTAGTTTGAATTCAGTTCAAGTAGGACCTACTTTGGCAATCTAGGCCAAGTGATCTCCTGAGGTGATTTGCCAGGTGCATAATTCAAGTTTCAGGCCTGTAGGCCAGGCTTTAGGTAGTTTATTTCCTGGGGGAAGGTGTTCATAAAATGCTGCAGAGAGTCTGACTATGCTGCTCCTACTCTTTGCCTTTAATATCTTGGGAGTCATAAAATGCTTGTAGGAAATTTTCATTTTCTGCTCCTTCCTAAATCGTTGTTCTCAGTGTAGAGGAGTTAGCTCTCAGACTGCTTTGTCCTTTGAAGTTGACAAATAACCCTTCATTAGACTCAAGTCATTGTGCAGTCACCACCAGGTTCTTCAGCAAGATGCTGCATTTTCCTTCTGTATTAGACTCATCAGCCTTTGGAACTGCTGCATTTAAGATGAAGTAGTCACAGATTTGAAAACAACAAAGTGGACAACTTTACATATTTTTATAGCGTCCAATACTAGGAATGTGTTACCTAAATCATACATGTGGATTGTAAGTACATCAGAAGTTTTCAGTATGAGTCAGCTGGCTCAAGAAGGTTGATCCATATTGACTTACTATTCAGTACATGCCTTACCTGCTGGTTGTAGAAATTTCTTTCATCCTGTTTATGCCTGTGGTTTCTTTATATGCTTTCCAAGACAGTCATTGAATTAAAGTAGCAGGAGATCCTCTTGACAGTTTTAAGGTCCAGCCTTTTGTCTTAATGCCCACCTTTATCAACTACATGAAATTTCAAGATAGGTCTGTACAGAGGTACAGCCCTTGCTTGCAATGTTCCTAAGCCTTTACCTTAATATCCAGTAGTTAACACTGCCAGAGATTGAGCTGTCCTTTGGTTTATCCCCGTAATGACTGTTAATTTCTGAAATGTTGAATGTGGAAGTATAGCTCCTTGTTATGTTGCTTTAACTTAACTTTATAGATATTGGGTATTTTTGGCACTGCCTTATGAACCACAATGTGAATTTTGGTCAGTGTTCCCTTTCATAATACAACTTTTCATACTTGGATTTCAGTGCAGGTCAATCTGTAGGACAATGACAATTCAGCATCAATACCAGATAGATTAATCCAATAGCCATAGCAGGTGTCTTAGAGATTGTAGTTCTCTCAGGTTTGAAAATTTATCTGGGGAAAAAAGTGATCTTGAATAACAAGGTTCTTTTTTCTTGCAAAATGAAATCAAAACAACATTATCAGATCATCTTAATTTATCCAAGAAATGTTAGTTTTTCAGTTGAATAATCATTAGCACCATTCAGTGCATGAAATTACTCTGGTTTGAGGTGTTAGTTAAATTTATATCAGAGACAGTTCTGGAATGGTTTATGTAGAACTCCAAATCAACTTTCTAAAAGTACTTCAGTTTTTGTTTGCACATTCTCTCTTTGTTCAAACTTTAGAAAAATCAGTTAAGATTGATTTAATAACTAACATGAAAACATCTTTTAATTACTGTCAGTAAAGTTAAATGTGGTGGGGCATTTTTCATGTAAAAATAAACTAAGTCTGGCTCTATTCCACTGTTCATGGTTAAATTGCATGTAGTGGCAAGCAACCAAGTGCATTGTAAGTGAATCTATAACTGTCCTTTAGCATGAGTCTGTGATTTTCTCCTCTTCCCTCTGCTGGCTTAATGAAATAACTCAGTTCATGGAGGTGTTAAGTGAGTGACAGAGCTGAGTTGGAGGAGGGAATTGGCCGTGTTGAGCTAGTACTTCACTTTGTGTTACTTCCACCTTAGAAAGCTCAGTGGGTTTTTTCTTCTGTCCTGCATGTTCTTGAAGCTTTCCAAATCAACAGTCTGTGAGTGGAGCTATCTGGGTACACCAATAATCACATGCTGATCTTTTGAAGCAAGTACTAAGGAAGTAGCCCATGAAATAATAAAAATAGTAGATGAGAAGCGAATTACAGAAAATCTGAAATTTGAAATGTCAGAATCTATGACAGTCTTAAACTGAATGGGATTCTGAGTTTGACCTTAGGTAGCAGAAACATGCTGGGAGATCTAATTCCTGGTTTGTATATTGACATCTAAAAAGAGGGGTTTTATTTTAATTTTTAAAAAAGTCTGGCCACTGGCAGTTGCACTCAACTTGTATGTAGCCCTTCCAATACAAACTATGCTAGTAAAAGTATAATTTTATGCTTGAGAGTTAATAAGCTTATCAAAAAGATAATATAGTCAGCCTTTCACCAAAGGAAAGGAGCTGACTGATTCTGATATGAAGCAACAAAGCAGATTTGGAACAGCAACATGGACTTTTGATCTTCTAGGCCATGAAAGGTCAAAATTGAACATAAAGATAATGTTTCTGATTGAGTGAGACTGCTGACACTCGTATGATCAGACTTTTGGTGCCTGAAAATGTCTCCTGATAGCTTGTGAGCCAGAAGTTAGTAAAACATGCTGGTAGGAGGTTTTTTTGGGGGGGGAGGGTGTTGGTTGGTTTTTTGTTGTTGTTTGAAGGGTGTGTGTTTTGCTTTGCTTTGGTTTTGTTTCTTTTTCTCCAAAAAATACGTTTATTTGGTCACAGTGAGTGTCTTCTCTGTCCATTTTGGATAAATGTGCTGCTTCTTCCTTGATCTGCCTGCCTCAAGACAGGTTACAGTCACTAGTTTCTGCCTTGACTAATGAAGGGCGGGCCATGAATGCTTACTACTTGCTCAGCATCACCATGATTTCACTGTGTGATTCCCATGTGGCTTTTGAAGGCGGTTCCAGTGTAAAATGGTTCTCTTTGCGAGAGACTATTTCCACATTTTAACTGTCCGAAGATCAGAAATGCAGAGATTTCCATCTTCCACTTCTGAATGCTATGTCAGCAGCAAGTAAGTGGTGGAGATCAGAAAAATGAGTGTATGCAAAGTAGGTAAAGGGGTGGGGGGTGAGGAATGGATAATAATGTGGGAAAGACTGCTGAAAATGAGCACAGTGGATCTAAGATCAGACTTACTTCTACAAGCAGCATATACCATATATTTTACAGCCATGAGCAATGATTTTGTCAAAATGAAGCTCTCTTTCCATAGTAGTTTCTTCTGTTGCATATTCTTTTGGGAGCTAGAAGTATAAGCATTTTTCTAGGTCCAATGTTGGACATAAGGATGGTTTTGCTGAGACTGCAGTAGAACTTAATTGCATCATTAAAGCAACTTGCTGCAGTGGAGGATGATACTATTCACCCTTTCACTGAATAGTGTTGAGCCTCTTGGACTCCTGTGTATTACCTAAGTACCAGACTGAATTCCATTTGCTTTCAGTATTGGCAGAAGAGTCCTTACTAGGTCTGTTATGATGATTTCTGTAACTCTTACTTCTCCCAGGAAGAGGCAGAAAATGCGTAAGTTGCTAAAAGGCTAATACCAGTGCCAATTAATCATATTGGCCTTTAGTTGAAGTGGTATGCAAAGCTCTCTCTGATGGCAAGAGCCTGCTTTGACTCTGTCTCTACATGCTGTAAAATTCTTAGGAGTGCTTCCTCAGTTTTGTTAAGAATCAAGGTATGAAGGCTGAACACTAATGAGACTTGTGTTTGTACTGATTTCACATAGAGACAGTAATGTTTCTCTAGTTGAGTGGTTTATGTCATGATCTGTGTACTGGATTTCTATGGCAGCTTCTTCCCTTGAGAAGTTATTCAGCATTATTTGGAGCAAAAATCATTCTCCCTGGGCTGCTTTCTGCTTTTCATCCCATGCTTTCTGGGACTGATTTTGCTGTTGATTTCACTTGTTAGCTTATAACTGTTAGTAGTCTCCAGAGTCCAGTCTAATTATTTCATCCAAACATGTCTCTTTTTAGCTCTTTTTATAATGAGAAAAGTAGTCTCCTGAAACTCGTCAAAAGTATTGGTAATAATAACTGAGGCCATGTTTAGCTCCTCACTCTCCTTTCTCTGATCAATACTTTACCTTGAAAGATGAAAATGAAAACTTGCATTGACCTAAAACACAATAATATTCTTTTGGCAGTACTTACTAGGAAAACAAATATTGCATAAGTGAAGTGTAGAGATTTAATGAAGTGTTGGTGATTTGAAGTGGCTGTATTTTGTGATATTAGGGAATTGTTTGTTGTTTTGAAGATGTCCAGTCGGAGAGTTTGCAAATGGAAAAATATATTCATGGTCAAGATAAATGGGAAAACCATATTTTCATTCTCCTTCTGAAAAAAACATGGGTGTTTTTAATGGTAATAGTGTGTGAGATTACATGTGTATTGAATGTAGTAATGAGTGATGTTGCAGGAATGCTTCTCAAATCTGTTTGGAAGAAAAAAGTCTTTCTCTTTAGTTATATTCAGTTATATTCAGTTATACTTTCAGTACAAGAAAACTGGGGAGAAAACTTTGCCCAACTTCAGGAATCAGAGTGAAGGACACTAGTAGATAAGAAGAGGCAAAGTACAGGCTTTTGAAAGTTATATTCAAACCAAACAAAAATATTCATGTTTTAAAGGAAAAAGAACACTGAAGATGAATGTTAGGTAAGGTGTTTCGCACCACTACATAAGTACTGTATAGAAATGGTTAGCTGACTTAAGAAAATTGCTTATATGCTGTTGTTTTTAATTCTGAATGTTATTCTTGAACCTCTGAGTATCTTCGGAAAAATTAAATACCATATACATGCTAACTAATGTATTGAGGTATGGCTAGGATGTATTAGTTTGAAGAGAGATTAGATGTTTTTGTTCGTGCACTCACCAGAAATTTGGTATGTGTGTAGGAATCTTTTGTGTTAAGTGACAGGAACTTATTACATGTACAGTTTTTACTATTTATAAAACTGTCAGCCCCGTCATTGTGGTAGAAGCATTAAGGTCCTTTTATAGCTGAAATCACTTTTTCAGCTATAAAATTTGTAATAAACAATTATGTCTGATGTTTTGAGGGGATAGATGCTTTTTAAGAACTGGAGCATATTCTTCCATATGCTCTGAATTCAGACATTTATCTCATAATGATTTCAACTAATTTTTCTTGTGTTAAAGTTAGTTACTACTGAATCTTTCTTCTTAATATGTCGAAGGCGAAGCAAGTTCTCATCTAAAGCAGAAATTCCCTGTGTTATTCACCAGCAATGTGCAAGCTTCATTAGTGCTACCTTGCAGAAAAAGGTCAGCTGAAGGCATAAACAGATTAGAGAGACCCTCACAAGGGGTCTCGCTGCTTGGGTCAGATTACTGTCAAATTGATGAATGTGGAGAAATGAGGTTGTCCTTGGTAGACTTCAAAATAAAGATAAAATCTTAAATCATACTATTTTGCTACTTTGAGCTAATTACTGCCTTGAGAAAAGTTAAATGAGGTGTAGTTAATGTCCTTCAATGGCAACACTGTGTTTTAATCCAACAGTACAGTTCTTTTTAAGCAGTACCTTTACAGTTTCTCAGTTTCTTGAATAGTTGTCTCTTTATTGTAACTTTCAATACATCCACTCAGGGCTTCTGTGTGTCACTCTTCTGTACCACAGGTGTTGGATTGGATTGAAAATCATGGAGAAGCTTTTCTTAGCAAACATACTGGAGTGGGAAAATCCCTGCATCGGGCCAGAGCTTTGCAGAAACGCCATGAAGATTTCGAAGAAGTTGCGCAGGTAAGAGCAATCACATGAAGGACTGTACACTTGTCATGGAAATAAATGAAAAATTCCTGCTTTTGCACTGAAGGACTGGGCAGAGGGAGCTCCACTACAAAACATTCAGTTCCCGAAATTGACTGTATTGTTTCTGTTGCAAGTTTTTATTTCATTTCTCCTTTGTGCTCCAGCTTTGAGAAGAAAAAGACAAACTTCCACAGTCCTAAAGTGTGTGAGCCTTAAAGTACAACAGAACTGTTCTGCCATTTTTATTTATTTGAAAGCATAATAATAAATAAATATTGATTTACAGAAGAATGAAAGCTCTTCTTTCAAAGTAGTTTAGTTCCTTTGGATTCTAGGATTTAAGCTTTCATGCAGCCTGTAAGGGAGGATGGAGATGAAATTTAAGTCCTGCTTTCTGACTTAAAGCTTAGGGATGTCCCAGATCCTCACCACAGTCTCAGGGAGAGGAAGGGGGAATTCCTAAGAAACCAGGTGAACCAGCAAACTGGCCAACTTGGCTTGGGTTTTTTTTCTTTAAATACAATTGAGTTTGTATATGCCTTCTTCTTCTGAATCACTGATACCCTTACTTTAGCCCTAAGTGGAACTGATGATGAAACTTCAAAACACATTTTTCTGTGAAAAAAGTCAAGATAAATAGAGATACAAAGGAATACAGGGTGCTTAACAAGGAGCTGGTGTAGCTGTTAGCCTCTAAAAGGAGATGTGAGGTGAAGAAAAACCCTGTGAAGGAAGCTGAAGGCTAGAATCCTCCCCATTAATAGCATGCACTGTTTGTCCAGTCATAATGATTGGTAAGAGAAAACCATCTCCATGATTAGTCAAGAAAAATCTCCTGATGTGGGGTTGATATAGTGATCCTTCAGTCAAAACAGAAGACAACGTTATGAAAAAACTCCTACGTGATGTGCAGGAGCTCAGTAGTGACACCTGCTATGAGGGATGCATCAGAAGTGCTGTTTAGTGGAGGATTAAGCTCTTGATAAAATTGTATTTTAAATACAGTCTTAGAGCACTGCAGTGGCTGAGGACTTGAAATAGCATCAGAAAACTTCCTCAATATTGGTTTCCTGTGAAATTTTCAAAAAGAATAGGTGGTGTTACTTTTGTATATATATATGCTGGATTTTCTATATGCATGTCTATTACTTCATTTTTAGTAAAAAATAATACTTTCCATGTGGAAATACTTATTTTTCTGGGTCAGACAAGCAGGAATCTATTTCTGTAAGATATTTAACAAAGCCTGAATGATCTCATACTTAATACTGTGCTATTTGGGCGAAGAAGAAGAAAATGTTTCAGTAGCCAGAAGGGGATGAAGTGTGTAGAAATGTTACTGGGATATTAAAAAAAGTATTTTGTTAATTTGCATTATACTTTAAAGCAGAAAATTATAAAGCATTACTTACTAAAAACTTCCTAAAACTAAATGTTACTGGAGTTTTAAATGATCTCCTCAGGGAATGGGTGGAAGTTCTATTTTTGGAGATACGGAAAACTTAGATTGGTCAAAGAACTTAAATATACTACAGGGGACTATCTTCCACTGACGGATGGACAAAATGATCTAATAAGTATTTTTTTCATCTCTAACTCTTGAATGTGTAGTGAGTTACTGCCAAGAGAGGCACACCCTCTGAGTTGTTCCTCTTACTTGCTGTAAAAGTGAATATGAGCAGCCCAAAAAGCATTCCTGTTGTTGCTGTTACAAGGAAAATGATGTTCAAGTATAAAACAGCAATCTTGTTAAAGCATCAGTAACTTTTGGCTGACCTATTTTCTGCATGCATTCCTGGTTGGTCCAGGTCTTTGTTGTGTTTTGAATTTTGGGGAGGTTTTGTTTTTGTTGTTGTTGCTCTTTTTGTTGTGATTTTGTTTTGGTTTGTTTTTAATAGGGCTCTCGGCATTATCAGGGATTGTCAGTCAGTTCTAGTCAGAAGTTGAGACAAAGTGATGTCAAGTGAAGTGTCACTGGCATGGCAATGGTCTGGCAAATGCAGGGAGCCAACAGTAATGTTGACATGTTCCTTGTGAAAGGCTAACTCCTGATTTTGAGGGGAGTGAAAATTATTTTTGCCTTTTTTTCCTTCTTTCTGCTTCTTCCCACGTTCTTTTTTGTAACGTGAATGAGGTGCCATTTCCTTAACAACATTCAAAGAAATGTTAAAATAAGGTGTGTGTCAAATAGAAAAGACATTCCAGTTAATGGGCTGTAGTCTCACAAATTAGTCACTTCAAAATTCATGTGAAATGAAGGTCTATTTCTCTTTATTTAACACTTTTTGTTACCACTACCAAAGCTACATAGTCAAAACTCAGCTAATAATCCTCCCTAAATTCTGATGATAAATTCATACTACGTATACATAATCTGACTTGCACCCACTATTATAAAATTGTGTTGTTCTTTTTCATGTAAAGCCTGTGCAGTTAAATTTCTACTTAGCCATCTTTTTCTTCCTTTTTTTACCCTCTCTCCATATTCATCTTTGTGTTCATGAGACTGTTTAGGTAAAGTGTCGAGTGTCCAAATTTTGACATCATTGATTCACTTACGGGTATGAATTTTCATCTTAAAAGCACTGGATACAGGTCAATACTGTAGTTGTACTTCTCCATTTCTGGGTCAGACAAGACCCTTCACCTTTTGTATGAAATTCTAAGTCAGCTTTTCATGTTTCAGCTATGATCTATGTCTGCTTTTTGACAGTAGTCTGTGCTCAAAAAACACAAAAGGTGTATGGTAAGAATTAATTAATAGGATCTTTTTCCACATGTAAGTCCTCTTGGTGCAAGAGATGCACAAGAAAGATTCTTGACAACCTTGTTTGAACACACCTTTCATTTCCCTACCAACACCAGTTCCCATCTCCTTTAAGGTTATAAAAACAAGTTATGAATTTGGACGGGTTCTGAACTTCACCCATGGAATGGTTGCAATACATCAAATTAAAGGTCCATGTCTTACAGTATCTTGTGACTATCACCAGATGCATAAAGAAAGGGGACTGTATGATTAAAAAGTTACCTTTACCCTCCCAGTTATCTGGGCCTGTTTGACGTTAAAACTGAAGGATGCATCAAAACCAGTATTTAATAGTCACTGATGGACTTCTCTTTCTTTAATTAGACTACTTTTTGAACCCGTTTATGGTCTTGGAATGTATGCCAGAGCCTGTGGCAATGAGTTATGCAATTTAATTGCTCCTTAGACGGAAAGTACTTTGCTTTTTCATTCTAAGTGTATTGTCTGATATTTAAATGCGATAGTGTCTATTGTACTTAATGACTAATCTATCTTATTTTCTATACCTTTAATGACTTTTATATCTCTACTGATCTCGTGCCATCCATGTGTCTTTCTTCCCTTTCCATACCACAATAAACTCCAGATTGTATGAAGTGCAGTCCATACCTGCACTCACTTCTGTTGCTGTATTTATTGTTAGGAGTACTCATTTCTGCACTAGTGTCTGAATTTAACCTTTGGGTATTCTGTGATGTGTCACGTCATATACTTTCTAAAAATATGGTGTTTATTCTTTGTGAAGAATATTTACAAAACATTTCTTAACAAAAAGATTAGAAAAATTATGGAATTTGTTGTTGGGGAAGGTGGTAAATTCTGTTACGAAGTATTTTTCGTCATTTTAGAGAAGAATGCCTATTAGAGACTCGCAGCTTGGGGCACAGAAGGATGGACTACAAGTATTCTTGAAGTTCTTAGGGGGCTCCTTCTTTTCCCTTGGGATTTGTGGAGAGTGTGCTAGTGGAGATATCCCGTGGCAGTTTGTCACTGTGAAGGCTCCTTTGTCTATTTAGGAAATTGGCATAAGCAGCATCAAGGAAGAGCTCTTGCTTTTTTTGCCTGACTTTCAACCAGAGGCTGCCCCTTGGGATGAAAATTTTCAAAATCTTCTCATCCCTGCTTTTTCCCTCTGAGCACTGTTTAGAAGTGAGCAGAGAGCTGGGAAAGGCAGTAGTTAGTACTGAACACCTAGCTGTGATTTCTATTCCAAAGGGCAGTTAATATTTATATTATATTCCAGCTCTGCTTATAAGTGAAATTAGAGCAGTAAGGCATTTGCCTGCTGCTAGGTTTGAGAATTGCAACCCCTTCTGAAGCAGCATCTAGGCTGTGATCTTTTCTAAATACAGGCAGTTCACCATCCCGTTTACAGAAAGAGAAGTCAGATGTGCCTGGGCCTGTGTAATGCGGAAGATACTCCTGGAAATGATAAACAATGCTTCACATGTGAGATAAAGTTTTCATTAAAATGGGAAACTTCTGTTTCAGCCATATGCAGCTGGGTGTGGTACTCTGGTCTGATGAAGTAGTTGTTGTTTGAGGAGTGCCTTGAGGCTCTTCGGCCTTGCCCCTTGGACGCGTGTGAGCTGCAGCCATGGAAGGCAGAACACCCAAGCACAGCTCAGGGTGTGTCCAGGGCCAGCATTGCCTGGGACAGCAGCCTGGGACAGTGGTCTGGAGCCTTGAGCAGTGCCCTCCCCAGTGAATAGGAGAAGCTCATGTTTGTCTCAGCAGGCTTTCCCAGGGAAACCAGGCAGGAGTTCTCTATCTCTCCATGCAACTAAAAAGCCGAAAATTTAGAAAGGGCTGAGAGTTACATAGTCAAAGTCAAGGAACAGCATGAATTTAATTCCTTGCATAAATAGATCATAATAAATTAAGGGAGAACTCCCCCCAAATATGTGAAAGCATCACTGAGTCATGTAATCTTCCCTGGGCTTGTCTGGTAATTTGCCTGATACCCTGGGGGAGAGCTCTTCTTTCCTGCCCTTTAGTTCAGTTTTAGGGCCGAACTTGGATTTAATTTTTGTGGCTATTATAATGTTAATTAGAGGTGTGATACTATATTTATGGCAAAGAAAAGCACATTTGCATAGGCTTAATTTATCTTTGCAAGGGTTGTTTTTACCTGATGTAATTGAGGTTGGGAGCACATGAAAGGGCAGAAGGGAAAAGAGAAAGGTAGTTTATGTTGTCAAGAATGCTTTCTTCTTTTTTTAGTCTGTGATGCAAACCTATCAGAAGACCTAATGTGGTGACATAAGCAAAACTTCTTTAGTCTAGATTTGGCTTGAATTTGTTTTCTCCAGTGGTTAACATCCTTCTAACCTTCCTTGATGAGTTTTGAGAACCATTCTAAAACATGAAAACCCAAGGTTAGGCTCAGAAAGAGTACCCAAAATAAAACAAAGGTTTGGACTCAGTCCTGTTTTGTATGAATGAGAAAGATACTGAGGCAGGCTGCAAATGCAGAGCTTTAGGAGTTGTTAAACATCTGTCTCTTCTCTGCACCATAGCACTCCTAGCATGTCAGAGACCAGACTTCTGTTCTTTTTCTGCTTAGACTCAAGTCTCTTACAGGACTTCTGATCTGTGTTTGTTAATCCTAGGCTGTATTGGGACACTATTGCACTCAGGCACTCAGCCATAGCTGACTTCTAAATCTTCCTATGCTGCTGCTTTTTCACAAATGGTGATACATTTGATATATGAATTTTGGATGCCTGACTTCTGCAAGGATAGAGAGAAACGTTCTCCTTGTGTGCTTGGTCACTTCCCACTTTTCCTGCTGGATGTGTGGACTTGATGTTAAGAGTCTCTACCAGCAGTTAGAATTTTTTCAGCTCCAGTAGTACACATTTGAAAAATCTTCTGTCCCTGAATGTAGTGATTTTTCCAGTGTTGAAGTAGGCCAGTTTGCAAGTAGTTAGACATTTAGGCTGATCTTTATTCTAGATGTGTATATAAAGTACTAATTCCAAGTTCTGTGTCAAGGAGACATTTGAATAGACATAAATAAGGAGCTAATGAATTAATTTATTCACAGTTAAGTGAAAAATCATGTAGAAATATAACAACATCCTTAGTAAGATTATATTCTACTACTTTTAAGAAAAGAAGAAAGAACAGTACATTTCAAGGGCCCTTTTGTAACTTTGTTTTCATTAGTGGAGTGGCTTTAAAATATACTGTCTTTTCTTTCATTTAATCCTGTGAAACTAACTTATTTCTCTCCAGAACACATATACCAACGCAGATAAGCTCCTAGAAGCAGCAGAACAGCTAGCTCAGACTGGAGAGTGTGACCCGGAGGAAATTTATCAAGCTGCCCATCAGCTCGAAGACCGGATACAGGATTTTGTCAGGCGTGTGGAGCAGCGCAAGATCCTGCTGGACATGTCTGTGTCCTTTCACACTCACGTTAAAGAGGTAAAACTTCCGCTAAGTTGTGGTGATAACTTCAGGCCCTAAACCCAGTGTAATGCAGTGTTGCTTTTGTTGTTAGAACCTTGCCTCAGTACATCATGAAAAGCCCTGTTGTGTGATGAGTTTTGGTTTGTAAGTCACTGTGGACTGTGGGCTGGGGTAGGGTGGGTGTTCTGTTTAAGGATTTTAAACATTTGACTTGATTTTTATTTTTTACTTTCAGAAGCAGCTTTTACCTCCTTTGTTGTGCAAGTACACATGCTTGTTCAGTCACAAGGGCAGGGAGGAGGGTCAGATCAGGGAACTGGTACAGCTAAAAGTCAGCATTGTGGAGGGAGAGTTACTGTGCACTTTTGGTTTTTTTATCCAACCAGCTCTCCTGTTGTCTGAGTTACCAGGCACATGATTAGACTGACACGGTTCAGGAGACTGAAATGTATGGCAGAAGCACAAGGCTGCTTAAGGCAACCCTGTTGCCCTGAGAGACTTTGTTTACTTCTCTGTTTTACTCATCGCATTTTTATCTCGTATACTGACAGTTCTTTGCAGCCTAAAGAGCTTATCTGATAATGACAATGGTTTGCCTCATGTTTGCAATTTTCAGTCGTCATCAAAAGTTGAGCTGATACACCAGGAAAAAGAAAGTTCAGCCACACTTAATTTTCAGTAAGATTAGCTTTTTGCTTCAATTCAAAACACAGAACATGTGAATTTATAAGCTCATGGGAGAGGGTGGAACAGGCTACAGCAATAAGTACTTCTGTAAGGTGTTTTGTTTTTTGACAACCTTAGGTTATTTGGTTTCTGTTTTGAGCTCACGTTAAATCTTCTCACTGTTCAGACTCAGTGCAAATATGAAAAGCTTCTGGATCACACCATGTCCCAGTGTGTCTTCCTTCCCTTCACCGTATATTGCAAAATGATCTGTTCAGTGGCAAAGTATAGTATTTAAAGTAGCTTTTTCAGCAAAACTTCCTAGAGGATAAGAGTGGGAGTTTTTTGTAAGTGAAACATCTGCTTTGCACTTGAAACAAAAGCACAAGGCAGTTGGTCTTTGAAGGAGGTCATGATTGAATTAGTTTTCAGCTGTAGACATGAGTACATAGCTCCCCCATCAGTTTTCTGTTAGATGGTTCCTTTCCAATACTCTCCCAGGACTCTGCTTGTTCAAACAAAATATAAATGCTGTTTCATAAACTGTTCTTAGGGGGCAGCTTTTTTGTTCCACTTTTTCTCTCAAGCAAGTATAACAACTGTCTGTTATAAAGCACAGGAGCAGTCAGCTGCTGAAATGTGTTCATTCTTTTTCTATATTTTTCTTCATTACCTGTTTTTCTTAGCACCAAGAGCAACTGGAATGATATTTAAATAGAATACAGTTGGTTGTAGTGATGAAAGACCAGGAGTGTAAAAGGATTTGCTTTCAAAAATGAAAAAAACCTGAAAGGCAGACTGATGTGTGAGTCACTGTTGAATAATTCTGGGAGGCTGATCCAGATGTGCTGGCACGTTGCCACTGCTCCCCTAGATAATAATGTTTTATGGAAAAGAAAAAAAAGAACATACTCTGTATTTTGATTTATTTCTCTGGGAAAATGGCTATTATTTTGAGTGTGTAAGCACAGACAGCTGTTGCTATGGAAGCCTCTTTGCAGCCTGGACTTTGGGGGAAAAGTTCTATAGTGGTGGATGTTGATTCTTTTTTTTTTTTCGGTTTTGTGATGTGGATGACCTTTATACCTAATAAAGCAAGAAAAAATATTTAAAAGTACCTATATATGTAAGGAAGGATGTATTTTTATGTATTTGCATTCTACTTAAAAAATACAGATGAGAGAGTAAGGTGCGTGGTTCATATTTAGTAGTCCTTGGTTCAGGTGCAAAGAAACGGCAAGCTCAAAGCTCTCCTGTGCTCTCTGTATTCTGATCTATTTTCAAGAGCATGTTGTTTCTTATCAAATGTGTGGAGTGCTAAGAAGGCATCACAAAGCAGATGGAAGATAAAAATGCCCTAACCTGAAAGCCATCCTTGCTTTACTGGCAGGAGAATTGTGTTTCCTCCTACAGGATGTGGGAAGTCGCTGAATAAATTAATGCATACCTGTAAGCAACATAAACTTTCTGCTGTATTGTGAGGAGATTCACATGCACACTTAGCTAGTGAAGAGAGGAGTTCAGGTAGTAGAATAATATGAACCAGAAAGAGTTGCTTTAGTTGTTAAATAAAAAAATAAATACATTAAAAAACAACACCAAAAAACTCAACCCACCAACCAATCAACCCCCAAAACACAAAAAAACTCAAACAAAGCAAAACACCACCAGTGCATTTTGCCCTTGAGTATTCAGGGTGAATTCTGCCTCTTGTATATTTTTTGTGTTTTCCTGGTAAAAAAAATAGACATGAAGGGTTAAACTCCTGTTTATGTGTGACAGTTTGGAGGGAGCTGCAGAACTTAGAAAAGCTGTTTTTCTGAGTTGTTGGCTGTTTGAGACTTTGAAATCTGGCTCCAGTATCCTTCCAATCCCTTGATTTCTTTGAAGTCGGATGTTTCAGTATGTTTTTTTTTTTTTCCCCAGAAATACTTCATGTTGAATGAATGCTTCTCCTTTGGATGAGAGTATTCCAGTACCACTTCTTCCCTGTAGATTTACATAACCTTTATACCTGACACAGAATTTGCCTGCAACTTTTCCCAGCTTCCGTGGGAAGCATCAGCCCTTCATTGACTGCATAGTACTCTCACTCTGTTCAGGCTTAGTAAATCAGCACAGTTTCTGCGTTCAGAAGTGGTGTACTTGCCACAAAAAGGTCTTCCTGAAAGTAACAGACTTTTGCTATACCTTTGCACAAATCAACTGTGTACTATGTATGCAGAAGCCTGTTATCATGGGGATGGAAAATGCTGCCTGTCTTTAACATTTTCAGAAGTTTTGTAGTGAGGTAGCCACAAGCTGGTAGAGCTCCCTGTGGCTTACAAACATCAAAAAAACAACATGTAAGTTCTCAGACACCTCATTGACTAACCTCAATAGACAACATTTTCGACTGGGAACAGAAAATTATCTACTCAGAAATGACAGAAATACAGTGTTATGTAATGGTATCACTCATTTTGCTTAGTGGTGATCTGAGAAAATCAGTGGCTTGCTATTTATAAGTTGTGATTACATGCTTCTATCTTATTACTAGTTTTAAAGTTGTAAGGTTGTGAATATTGATTTTTAGCTCCCATGCAAACAGTGAGAAATTTCAATCTATAAGCCAGACTTTTCAGTAAGTGATGTACTGAAGTTAAGCTCTGCACTGGCAAGCCTTAAAAGTGTTTAGGATCATAAATGTCCCTGTAAGGATCTCTGCATTGGAAGTACTGTGTCTTGACAGATTCCTGGCCTAAGGATGGGTAAGATATAACTGAATATCTGAAACAGACCATTGAAAGACAGTGGAACCCTTAAGGCTTTTGTGCTTTTGCACAAAAGGGATGAGGTGAGGAAAAAAGTAGCACAGGTAAAAGATAACAGTAACAAATAAACAGTTATCATAAGAGGTTGTGTGTAGAACACAGGAGCAGGAGTCTCAATAGTCTCTGCTGTGAAGTGTGTCACAGCAGAGTAGAGATGAACAGCATTTTGGTGTGAGTTCAAATTCTTCCATACGCAGACATATATGTGTGCACACAGACTCTCTCCAAAATGGCTCCCTCAGCATCTGTGAGTGGGAAGACTGAAATCCCGTCCAAGCCAGGTGTTTGTTGTAGTGCCAAAGTAGAGCAACAGATATTTTCCTAACTGGAGTCAAGTGTGGGAATGCAGATCATTTTGACTGTATGTGGAAGAGAATGATCTCCTAAGAGCCTGTTGGTTTTTTGCATATAACCTTTTGTGTGTATTCTGACACGTTGATTATAAAATAGCTCAGAGCACTTTTTATGTATACACAATATGCTTAATGGTGTTACTAGAAGACATGTCTCTTTTTTTCATCTTACTCAAACTAAACTTTGCTCCAGAATAGACTGAAGTTGAAACAGAGAGAAAGGAAGTGGAATTGGCTAGGTTTTCAGATACAAAGCCTTCATTACCAAAGTAATGAAACAGTAGTCTGTGCAAGCTTTGGAAGGAAGGCGGCATCATTTTGAGGATGGCAGTGCATGGGGAGGCAGAGGAGGCCTTTTTGTGGCCACAGTGCTGCCCCTTCATTCACATCTACCTATGAGGCACGTGCATTTGATTCCACAAAGCTTGTTGATAATGGTCTCGCTTTTTCTCACAGCTCACTGCCAGAAATACATTCTCCTCTGGATTGTTCAGTGTGGGAGGGTGTCCACCACATACCCTTGCATTCGTTTTGTCTCAGAGTAGACTCTGAGATTACAGCCCTGCTCTTTTGTTGCATGCTCCTCCTGGGTATTTGATCTTTCTGTGCTGGTGGTCTACAAGTTAAATTTTTATGTCACAAAAAGGCTGCTTTCTCCGCTATGTGCTGTTTCCAGGCAGTAGAGCACCTTTTGGGTGCCTCAATCTAAGTGTAAAGGTTTTATCCTTTGAGCTTGTGCATCTCTAATGTGTCATTATAGCACAGCAGTGGTCAGTGTAACAGATCTGGCAAAAGATACGAAGCACTCTGGCTGGTATTTTGATATGCTGCTCATCTTGCATCGGAGAGTTGTGGAGTACACTTTTAAATCTGAAATGATGAAGTGGCTGCACGCTCAAGTGTATAGTGACTTTCTTCTGGTAGGACTGGAATTCATTTTCCCAGCAGAGCCTTTCTTCTCTCTTGAGTTTTTCTATACTGGTAGCTTCTTTGCTTGGAAAAAGGGATGAAATATAAGTCCAAGCGCTACTGAAATAGCCCTAAGTGCTTGACAGAAGTGAGGCAGAAGTAGGCCTTCATGCTCTTTTAAGCTATGTAGAAACATTTTTCTCTTGTTCAGTGAAGAAATACAGCAAATGTTAACAGGGTAATAGTAGTTGATGTAATTTTATGAGCATGTGAGAAACTAGGTTTTGCTTCAAGGATGAATTTATTCTGAATTGGAAATTAATTCCCTTATAACCATAAAACAGATAGGGATATTTGAAGCTTTTAAAGATAATTATATCTAATGAAAAAAAAATGCAGGCATTTAACATCTTAAATGCCTCTGGAAGATGAACTCCAGGGGGTTTAAAATCTTAAGGTTTTTGTTTTTAAAAACAAGCATTTTTTGTCCACTGTATGTCGTGAAAGCCAAAGCTTACAGGCAGACATAGACGCATTAGCCCTTTTCTATGCCTAGATAGATTTGTTAGGGAATACTGTTGCAACATTTGGCCCTGTACAAATAATAGCTCCTTCAAGAACTGTGCCTGTGGTAACGCACATACTGCAACACTGTGCTGGGGGGGCGGGGGCAGAAAGAGGAATTTGCAGTTTTTACACACAGAAACCGCATGCTTTTCTTTGCCTGAGCCTGCTGAAAAGGCAGACTGCATATCCAAAAGCCAGTATTATAAAAATGAAAAAAATAAATTGTGACAAAGTGTGATACATATTTTACACTAATAAAATAACTCTGTATCAAGGGTAAAGTATTTACTCAAAAATAATTGTTCTCTGATTGTATTCAGCAAAATACAGTAGGGTCTTATTTAAGTGCAGTCTTTCAGGAGTTTGCAGACATGGCACTTAAATGGATAGAGGCCCATGATGGAAACACTGAAACTTCCAGGATGTTGCAGACAATTGAAATAATACCATCTCAGTGACTAATGGCATGCTCCCAAGAACTTAGGAAAGAGGTAGTACAGGATGCAGGCTCATTCAAGCAGATGTTTCTTAGTCTGTGCTATATTTAGATCAAGAAAAAAATCTGCTGAGTGAAACATTTGCCTGTCAGGGATTCAGAATTTTATTTCCCTCTCCAATTTTAATTCTGATAAGATGCAAAGAGCAGATGAAAAGAGGAGAAGAGCCTCCTTCTGTGACTGGATTGAATTATGTATGCTGTTTTCTCACTGTATATTAGATCTGTCTTGCCGTTGGATAAAGTTCTTACTGAGATTACAGGATTTGATGGTTTGTTTAGGGTTCTTCATGCTACTTCTCTTACAAAGAATAGAAAAAAACATGACTGGAAGTTGCTCTAAAGTTCACACGAAGAGAAAGTTAATAGTTTTTTAATGATGACTTTGTGATTTTTTTCCCCACTGGATTTTTGTTGCCAGGCTCTCTTTTATGGAATAATATGTTGCTTCAGAAAGTCATTGCACTGTAAAATCTGTAGTTCTGCACTGCTGAACGTGTATGGGTAAGCTCTAGTCTCTGTTCACCCCCTGCTGTAAACTGTTCGCTTTCTTTTGGCTTTGCTGTGGAACCTTGTACAATCTTCAACCTTAATTTTGTATCTGAAAACAAGGTAATTTATGTAATTTCTAGTATATCCAGGGCTCATTCTGGTTTGAAATCTGCAGAGAAGCCAGCTGGCTACTGCCACCCATTAAGAATTAAGCTTCTCTCAGTATATTGCATGAATTTCTAGCCAGCTTTAATAACCTGACAGTTTAATTCATCTGTGGTGGCTTTATTATAATTTTTGTTTATAAACACCTAGATTATTTTGAGGGGAAGATGTTTGTCAGACACTTACTTGGTGGAAAAATGTAAAAAGCCTATTTGGTAATGTATTAGAGTAACTTTTGCTATGGAAGTGTCACAGAGCTGTTTAGTCACTTCAGAAATGGCTTAAATTATTCCACTTTCAACAGCTAGGCAAGTAATGCATACTAATTACTCTCCTCCTCTTTCTGCACTTTCATAAAATGTTTTGGCTTCCCCAGCAGTGGACAATTCAGCTCACAGGCTAGGCAAACACAATGTATTTTTGAGCCCTTCGGTACCTTAGGGACCAGATACCATGTTTGTAGTCACACCATGCTGACCAGGCACTAAGGCAGTCAGCGTAACTCTTGCTTGTGCCTATTGCCCTTGTCCTTCTGTTCGAGGCAGGTGGTGTTACCTTGAACTGGCTGTGCAGAGGGAAAGGTCTGAATGTTCTCTGTTGACTTGGTCTGCAACATCCATGGTGTGCTTTGAGGGAATTATTCACATGCACACTACATCACCAGTCCGGTGCTTGTAGGTTTTGTTGCTTCTGCGAGGTCTTCTCATCCAGTTATAAAAGTGGCTGAAGTGTATGTGAAGAANTGCTTGTAGGTTTTGTTGCTTCTGTGAGGTCTTCTCATCCAGTGAAGAGTAAGAAATGAAGAGGTGAGGTGTATTTCTTGTAGAGGTCTGACAACTCGGCTGCATATTGTTAAAAATTGAAGTGGCTCTCAGACCTGTCTTGAGCTGCAGTACAGGTACTTCTGAGTGACCCAGGGGGCAAACTTGATGTAGTCTGAGAGACTAAAAATTATTTTAATCCCAGATTCTCCGTAGTGAAATCTATGTAAATTTGGCATTTTATAGACAGCACAGTAAGCATGGAGTGTATGTAAGCATGTAGAGGTCTTCAGCCAGCACCAAGCACACTGCAGAAAACAACAAAGTGTTGCTCTCAAATGTCTGTATCTGCACAATTGCAAGCTGTACTGATTATGTGTACACACCAGCTCACTTGGAAGGCCTCTGACTTTGATGCACTATTTTTATGGCTCAGGCATAAACTTCAAGCTAAAAGAGGAATAAATACATGTCCTCTGGGCATCGAGTAAAGTTTCCAGATTGTATTTTCAGGATTCTTGCTCTTAAGTTTCACTTGTTTCCTAGTTAAAGTCACATTCGGAAGTATGCATTTGGAAAAAAAAGCATTTGGATGCTGTATTGGGTTATGCTGGAATGAATGTTGACAAGTGCTTCTGACCCACTTGTTAAGTTCTATTGATTTGTGTTCCTTTTAATAAGAATGACTGCTGTGCCTTGAGCTTGTGGTGTTTATGACTGCGGAGTTGCATTCAGATTTGTGACAAGCATTGTCTTTGAAGCATATGAGTGGTCAGAATAACAGTGTGTATGAACAGACAGTTCTGGTTTAGGGAGGAGGGAATAGTAGATTTGTAGAAAAAAGTCTGGTTAAATGTCATTAATTCATCCCCATTGGGAAAACTTAGCCTATAGCTTGGTTTAGTCAAAACCTACAGAAGGCATGTAAAGCTATAAGATACCAAAACTGGCATGTGATTTTAAAACAAAGTTTCAAAAGAACTAATTAATCAAGGTCTGGAATTGTCCAGTGAGTTTTCTGTTTTAATGTAATAGTTGGGTAACCTTTACGATCAGAATACATATATACAAACACCAGCATGAAATGGCTTTTTCTGTCAAAAACATTTAGCAAAGAAATAAAGAAAACGTTTGAGTTTCTCTCTTTTGAAATTAAGCCAGTTTTGATTCTTAGTTATGTATTTTAACAATGTTAACCTTTTAATTAGGTTCAACAAATATCTAAAATTTTCAAAGGGCAGAGATTGAAATGTCATTAAAAGACTTATAGTTAATACTTTTGATCAGATCAGAGTTACTCTTTTGGGATAGAAAACAAACTCTTTTTCTTGGAATTGCAGTGTTTGGGATGGGATGGTAAAATAGACAGGAGGGACTGGGTTTGAATGCTTCCTGTGAGATCAGCTATTCCAGTATGACGATGGTGCTGCTCATGGGAGTGTTGTAGGAGACAGCCATGCTCCTGCTGCTTTTTTCGGTTCCGCAATAGATGGCTAATGATTTGCTGATGAGTGACTTTCACACAGAGCTTAGGATGCGACAGCTTCCCTCGTGAAATTGTGGAAAAGAACACAGGAGGGTTTTTCACATGACCAACAGTGATACCTGGCCAGCATACACCTAGGGATATTTGTGTAAGCTGCAGTGTGTGAGCATTTTTGAGCAGGGATATGTGCACCTGTGAGGCAGGGAGGAGGAATGTGGAATTAACTGGTAGAATTGCCTATGATGATTTTTGTTGTAATAGTATGAAATTGAAATCAGGCGGGCAAACATCGTCGTGATAGAACAATAACTTCTCACATCTGATTTGTCTCTGTATTTTGTTTTCTGAAATGCCCTTTCTTTTCCCTATTTTTGAAGGCCACTGAAAAGTGTTATGTTGTCTGTGTGCAGTGTCAGCCTGGCAGTGCAAATTTGATGATGGCTACAATACATCTCCCTTCCTTCCTTCCTTCCTTCCTCCCTTCTCTCGGAGAGTGTTACCATAGCATTTCTCTCCCAGGGACTCTCGCGCAGAGCTGCAGATGGGATTCTCACTATGAACTCTGTGCTGCTCAATCGGATACGCTCAGTTCTGTAGAAGGAAAATGGGGAAGAAAGGGTGACTTAGCAACACGGATAAAGCTTTCCTGGTATTTCCAAGAAGCGAAAACCTTTTTTGAAACAAAGGCTTGTTTTCATTAATATGAGGATGGGTTTTTTCAATGAAGAGAAACAAATCCTCTTTTTCCCTGCCACCTCAGTCTGTTTTCTCTTGTCCAGGGAGAGTGATTCAGAATAGTTGACTGCCTGATCCTCGGGCTTACGTCTCTTGCTTTTTCCCCTCTCCTTTAGCTGTGGACATGGCTGGAGGAACTACAGAAGGAACTGCTTGATGATGTCTATGCTGAGTCTGTGGAGGCTGTCCAAGACCTGATTAAACGTTTTGGTCAACAACAACAGACCACTCTGCAGGTTACAGTCAATGTCATAAAAGAAGGCGAAGATCTTATACAGCAACTAAGGTAAAACAGATTTTTATTTAAATCTCTCCTGGTGTTCTTCTGATGTTCTGTGAGGCTCTTTTTGTTCTGAGGGTAGAGATGATGAGTACAAGATACGACCTATAAATAAAACTTGTAAATATTAGGACTACAGTGATCTTTCATGCTGTACTGATGGTCTTTAAACCTCTGTTTACAGGAAGCTCAGCTTATAAACACTGCTGCCACAAGAAGGAGATTTTGTTGACATATACTACCTTTTTGATAGAAGCAATTATGTGTTTTTGTAGTCTGACATGCAGGGCTCCACAGCATTTTGAGTTCTGAGCAGCAGCCTTTTTATAGAGAGACACTGGAATTTGTTTTGCAGACTGACAAGTAACTTCATTGTAGTAAAAGCCATCAGTTTGCAGTCCATTTCATTCAGAAGCAATCTGAATAAATAAATTTAGTTCCCAGCTGCTTTGGTACGTGTCTCCTTTGCTGCAGGAAATTAGCATATCTGAATTTGCAGGTTTTATACTCAGCTAAAAGGTTAAGTAATTTTATTTAATAATTTTGATTTTCTTTCCTTGCCAGGAAGATTCAGTAGAGTAAATAGTTATCATATGCTACTTCCTTTTCACAGTGGAAGCGTATGTCTCTGGTTTTAAATTTTATCCTTCCTGTAAACAGAATGTCTTTACATGTTGAATTGGGTAAGAAATGAAAGTAATTAATTTCCTTATGGTTTTTTTTGAGTGCTAGAACATAATTTGACATTTTATTTACAAAGATGTACAGACTTAGCTTTCATATAATATGGCTTGCAACCACCTTAACTGAAGCAGGCTTACATTTTGTCATCATGTATAGCATCCAAATTGTATGGATTTTTTTTTCAATAATACTCTTTCTTCTCCCCCTTTCCCTCTCTCTGCTTTGAATAGGGATTCTGCCATTTCTAGTAACAAGACCCCCCATAACAGCTCGATCAACCACATAGAGACAGTCCTGCAGCAGCTGGATGAGGCCCAGTCTCAGATGGAGGAGCTGTTTCAAGAACGCAAGATCAAACTTGAGCTGTTTCTGCAACTCCGCATATTTGAAAGAGATGCAATAGATGTGAGTGTTTGCTTTCAGACTTGCACTGCACCCACTCCTCCTCTTGTGTAGGAACGTTTATGCTGTGATTGTGTAGTTGCATTGGCATGTGGCTCAAATGACTGATAGACTTAATTCTCACCTGAACTGAGGCTTTTGCTATGTATGTGGAAGTGTCAGAAGAGCTTTTTGATTGGCTCTCAGTGCATCTTTAAGCAAGCGTTGGGTAAAATCATAATGTATCAGTTCCTTCATCTGATAAATTTAGTTTGAATATCAAACTACCTTGATATAAATAGTATGCCTGCAGTTAATATGAGTAAGACTTGAAAGATGGTTTTGTACAAACCCTCTAAACTGGTGCTTTATAGTAACACCCCTTTTCTCTTTCTTTTCCAAATCAGCAGCCTTTTTTTCAGTTGGCAGCTGCAAGTGGTGTTTGAAATTCTGTCTTAATCACTGGGAATGTTCTATGGGCTGTCATTTTTTAAAATAAAATTCTTGTCCGCCTCTGAAAATAGTTCAATAGCAGTTGTAGTGCTGCACCCCAGCAAAACTTCTTGAAGTTTTGAGCCTGTCCAAACTTTGAAGGAGGGTTATAGTGTGCAGGAAGAGGTATACAAACAGACATGAAACTCTACAGGGAGCTTAGGTTAGCAGAGTTGCATTAAAAAGCTTCAGCTAAGTTCATATGACTTTGTAAAACAACTAGTGCTGTACACAGTGACTGAAACAAGTTGGTGCATTATATGGTTCAGGGTTATCCATTGGTAAAGCATCCTGTTTGAGCATATAACAACTTACCTTGAGATTCTGAAAACCAGGAGTTAGAGTGATAATTTTACCCCTTTGCTTCTATGTGGTAAAAGCTGCAGCTGTTGGTTATGAACGTAAGGGTAAAGAGGCAGTCAGTAGAAAGCTTCTCAGGTTTTTAGTGGTGGCATATCGGATTTTTACTGTTTTGGTTTGGGGTTTTTTTCCCCTTGTGAAAATCAGGATTTGATGTCATGACTGAAGTCTGGTTTAGCAAAGCGTGTTTGTAGGTACAATGCAGCAATAGGCAGACACAGTTCCTTGATCCTTAGCTGCAGAGGAAGTGAGAGTGTGCACTCTATAGTAACAACAACTCTGGTGTAAAGGAAGAGTAAGAAGGGGTTTTTTTCAATTTTGCAATTCACACTGGTCTGCAGAGAGTTTTCTACTTTGACTATGTGAGAGTAGCTTTTCTACTTTGATTATGTGAGAGTAGCTGTCTCACATATGCTTACAATCTTTGTAGGGGTGATCAACAGTGTTTGATGTCTGTGAGATATTCTCAGAACGCTTTTGAGGGAGTGGCAGACATGTGGGGCAATGCATATTAAGAAAATTAATGGAAGAATTAGGATAAAGGTTTGAGTGAAGTTGATTGCTCTCTGCTCTAGGTTGTGTAAGGCAGGATTCTACAATAGCACGTATAATTTGTCTGTATAGCTTGGAAATAAAAATCATGCTTCTTTTAGATTGATGGAGAGACCTTCAGGGAAGAAAATGGTCCTGGCTGCGGAGTGACTTCAGCAAAATGTTGATTGTTTTGCTGTCTCTGTGCAATGTTCTCTCTGCTTCCTCAGCAGAGCACGCTTCTCTTTTCCCTCTCCCTGAAGGCAGACATCTGTTCGGAAACTTCCAGGAAGAAAATGTAGGGACTAGTTCCAGGTCAGTTGTTTGAAAGCAGAAGTAACTTGATAATGAGGAGGAGCCAGATGCCAGTTAGGAATTTGCAGACCTTGTTTTGACCTTCTCCTTCCTCCAGAATTTTGTGTGACTGGTCCAGTCAATTAAGACTTGGCTGTAGGGGCAGTTCATTCAGGGAAGCATCCTGTGAGGACAGCTTTTCTCGAAGGCAAGTAGTGTTTCTAGCTTCTCTTACTGCTTGCAAAATTACACAGGCTAAAATGGGACAAAGGGCTGATTTTAAGTGCTGTTGTTTGTGAGCTATTTGAAGGACTCCTTTGTAAATGCCTGTATTAACTAAAGGCAAGAATGAGCAAAATAATGTAGGTGAAGAGTCCCTTGCTAGTGTGATTAGTCAGATGAGGAAGGTGTGTATGAACCCAGCCACTGGGATGGAAACACTGATGGCAAAGTGTGCAGTCCAAAACGTGTTTGTCTCATCTGTGTCTGTGCATTTTTGCCTGTCTCTAACTTACATGCCTTGAGGCCTATGCCAGGGCTCTCTGCACAGAGCATACCACACACTTTTCAACTCACAGTTTTATCTCAACTCTATTTTTGGACCATGCTTACAAGATGCCTGTTAAACCACACTGCTGGAAAGATGAGGATGTAAAATGCTGGGGTATCACAGAGACTTAACTCTTCTCCCTTTCCCATTTTCCCTTTTTTTTTTTTTTTTTTCCCTTTCCTCCCCAGCATATAATATTTTCCAGGTATTGGTGAGCACTCAGTTGGTACCACGAACAGTAGTTAGACACTTCTGAGAAGAGACCTGTGATTCTTTATTTCTTTCCCAGTCAGTGTGAAAGAGTCTGTATCCCTTCCGTATTATACCCTGCCTTGTTTCCTGTCCGTATTACCTTTACATTTAATAAAACCTAGCAATGTCAGGCAGCTCAGAATCTGCACTAGGAGCTTCTTGGACACATGCTGTGGAAAATTGTTAGCCTGTGTTTATGCTGGGTTGTCCTTTTCCTGAGAGCAGTATGCATTTGTGATTCAGTTACTTTAGATGTCTATTAGTCATTTGTTCTGTTTGTTTAATGCTGATTGTCTTGACAAAACTTCACAAGTAAAATGGGAGCCTGCTTGCTCTAAAAGTGTTGTCTGTAAAGCAGAACTTTAGGGGCAGCAGTGAAGAGTGTGGGGAGAGAGGGCTTAGTGCATGCTATTTTTGTATTAACTCTGCCCTCAGATGTACAGTGTGTGCAATGACTGAAACAGACTACCTTGCCACCACCTAATTTCTGCTGAAAAAGTGTAAAGATTACTGCTCTTGTTAGGAAACTGGGCTGTGATGGTCACTGACTATTTATCTTTTGAATCAGTGTGGGAACATGCTGGCATTATTTATTTGAATAGTGGGCGTCCTGGTCTTTTGAAGGGGAAAAGGAATGTATTGGTCTCGTTCATAGTGTTTCAAACTGCTCTAAACAATGTCTATGCCATGATCTTAACCATGGGATTGTATGAAATAGCATGGGAAAAGCTCTAATTCTTACTGGTTATTTGTGGTTATTCTTTGGAAGCTCTATTACTGAAACCTCTTGGCTGAGGCAACACACACTATTGACATCGTAAAATGAGTTGTTGCTCCTATCCAGTAAAGTGAATCTTAGTAGCTAGGGAGTACAGTCTATTTCATAACTGTAACAATACTGACACTTAGCCACAGCAGTGTCATACTGTGAGCTTACTGTGTTTTTCACTTTATTCCCACTCAAATTCCTAGTAAAAGAGATAAGGTTTTGGCATCTGTTCTGAAGGGAGATGGGCTGGCTTTGCTTTGAAACAGTGTCATAAATATGCCATGTTAAATCTTAATCCTTTGTATAATGGTGTTTAGAAAGACGAGGAAAGACAGTGTTTTGATGGTGGAGTTTTGCAACCTGTTTTAATGCTCAGATTTCTGTTTGACAAAGTCCAACTACAGTTATTTCTTCAGGGTAACTTTTCAATGTTGATAACTGACCTGGATGAAAATAAGATGGTAAATCTGTTTTCTTAAAACTTCCCTAGTGCAGTGGATGAAGAAACAAACATTAGATGACCTCCACTGCTTTTAATAATAAATGAACAGAGTTTCAGAGAGAAACTGGGAAGAGCAGATATGAGATGCACAAGAGCAAAAAAGAGGGATAGCTGAAAGTAAGCAAATTCTCTGGCTGTACTGTCAGGAAAACCTGAAGTTTCTTTAAAATTTCGGGTCACTTAAAAGAACGTGAAGGGCAGAGGGAGGTGATGAGACATGTTGGGCATGGGCCAAGCAAAAAGGAAATGAAGGGAACTTGTTAAGGGTTTTGTGGGAGGTGAAGCCTGTTTGTGTGTTTAGAGGGAAAATCACTCATAATGCCTAAATAGATTGTGTGATGTTTGAAGCACATGGAAGATGAAAAGAGCAATGGCTAAAAGCCTTGTCTTGTCTATCTTCCTGAATACTTTGGCCATCAGCTTTTCTGTTTTCAGTATTACCCCTAACACTTGAGTTTCTGCCTGTTGTCACTTCAGCAGAGGTAGCTGAGCAAGTTTAGGGGTTGCAAATAGCTACCTTAATTGTTTGGTATCTCCCATCATGACATGGTGCAAAACCTGAATACTTAGTGAATCAAGTAAAATTTTTTGCAGAACACCTTTAAAACAGGAAGTAGCTCACAATTTTAATATTAATTGCTTGATGTGTCCATTTTTTAATGGCATCATGTGAGCAAAATGGAAAAAAACCTTCATGAGAGATTGTAGCAAACGACAGAAACTTTATACATATGATTTAACATTGCTATCTCCCCAGTTCTGCTTTTTTACTAGAAGGCCTGTTTTCTGGAATTAATTTTGTTGTTTAACTGTCTCACTATCTTTGGAGCTATTACAGGGGTAGTTGCATCTTTCTTTTGCTGACAACAAATGATTTTGGTTAAATATTTATGCACTCAGATACTTGATTGCTAATGGCTGTTCAGTCAGGTCCTCTTTTTCTTGTGTCTTGTTGCATAAACAAGTATTTCCCCATCATTTAGCACCATTCACACGAGTTTGTCCTACTCCTGAAATTGTAGAACTCTGGAACTAAGCCATACTTGGTTCTTGATATCTATAATTTTGCTTTCCCAATGAACTACAATAGTTGGTCTCAAAACTGTGCTAAAAGTTCTGGAAAAAAATTGGATTATTGGTTTGAGGGATAAGTGTATTAGACAGACTTTTTTGAAGTTAAGTGATGCATCAAGTCTGTGCCATACAAACTCAACCCACTTTGATAATAGGGATTGTAAGCATTATCTGTTAGCCTTAAAACCAGTTTTGTATCCTAATTAAAAGGAATATTTTACATCTGAGACAGGCTTTGCAATATGATTTGGAAAATACATTTGTGTGGACACAAGGAGAACTTATTGTTGTAATGCATGAGTTAAAAAACCCCAAAATGTTTTTAGCTACCCTTCTTCGGACATCCTACGGTGAAGAACAAAATCCAGAATTCAAGTGTGAAATCTGAAGTAGAGCTGAAAGATATCAGCAAGCAGATTTAGTTCTGACATGGCAGTATACTGTAATAAAGTATGCTTTTTGTTTTTGCTGCATTCACTAAGTACCCAGCCTTTTGTGGTAAGTGTGCTTCCCAGTTGTCTGGCAGAAGTCAAAGGTACATGTGGCCTGATGCTTCCTGCCCACAGAAAGGTAGAGCTGGCTTTCTTGTAAAAGGGCTCAAGATTGGCAAAAGTGTAAGGTAAGCTGGCTCTTGATGTGTGAATTATTACTTGGTGCAGTCTGAAGAATTAAAAAGACATTCGAGATCCACATTTTCCTTTAAAAGTGGAGATAAAAACGTGTTAACTTCATCTCTTTCACAAGTAAGGTGTTGATGGAGTACCTTAAATTAGGCGGAGGTGCCCATAGTGTTGCATGCACTGGTTGAAGAACTGTAGCAGTTCTCAAAGAGGTTCTTTTGGATTGTTTGCCAAAATTTAAAATCCATGCTAAAACAACCTGTGTCTGAACCATGTGAGTCTTGATCAGTGAAGTCAATCAACAACGAGCAACTTGACTTCCCTACCTCAATCATCAGTGCAACATTGGAAATAAACTGTTTTCTGTTGTTTAATGGGTAGTTGAACATTGTCTTCTTCCTTTTTCCCCCAGATAATTTCAGACCTTGAGTCTTGGAATGATGAGCTCTCTCAGCAGATGAATGATTTTGACACTGAAGATCTTACAATAGCAGAACAGAGGCTCCAGCATCATGCAGACAAAGCCTTGACCATGAATAACTTGACCTTTGATGTCATCCACCAAGGGCAGGACCTGCTGCAGTATGTCAATGAAGTGCAGGCATCTGGTAAGATGGCTCCTTTATTCTATTCCTGGCAGTGGCTTTGTGAGAATTATCCAGTTGTCTCCATGGGATGTGTGAAAATAACAGAGATGCTGGTTAACTGTAAACTGGAGACATGTGGACTCCTTTATGCTGAAATCATTCGATAGTGTTCCTGAGGACATACTGGTACTATGGTACTTAATTTCATCAGAGTTGGCAACACCTGAAGGTGTTCTGTTTTTAAAGAAAGGGATTTAACCAGGAAGTCAGTAAAATTAGTGTAAATAAGGGAGAGTTAGTTTTATAGGTAATCAGATCAGTTGTTGCAGTCAAACAAAGATTTTCAGCTTTCAAGTAACGCCTTCCTTTTTTGTTCCTTATGCCCCTTCATTTGGTATTTTTCACTGTATACAATCACGTAAGGTAAGTATCAGACTTCTAAAAAAAAGAAGCATATGGCACTTATTAAGAGTGCAAACCCCTATACTCATGTAAGCACATGCTCCAAGGATTAAGTTGAACTTGGAGAAGGAACTTGAAAATGAGGTGTAAAACAGTGGAAATGGGCTGTTTGCCTTCGGAAGCTTTGCGAGTCGTTGATAGCCAACTGTCCTGATTGCAGGTGTGGAGCTGCTCTGCGACAGAGACGTGGACATGGCCACTCGCGTGCAGGACCTGCTGGAGTTCCTGCACGAGAAGCAGCAGGAGCTGGATGTGGCTGCGGAGCAGCACCGCAAGCACCTGGAGCAGTGCGTGCAGCTGCGCCACCTGCAGGCAGAGGTCAAGCAGGTATGGATCTAGGGCACCAGTGCCATGGGGAGCAGCTGAGGGAGCTGGGAATGTTTACCCTGGAGAAAAGGAGGCTCAGGAGGGACATTATTGCTCTCTGCAACTACCTGACAGGAGGCTGTGCCAAAGTGGGAGTTGCTTTCTTCACCCAAATAGCAAGTGATAGGACAAGAAGAAGAATCCTCAAGTTGTGCCTCAGGAGGTTTAGGTTAGATATTAGGAAAAAGTTCTTCACTGTGTAAGAGTTACCAAGAAGTGGGACAGGATTGATGGAGGCACCATCCCTGAAGATATTTGAAAGGCATGTAGATGTGACGCAGAGGTGTGCTTTAGTGCTAGACTTGGCAGTGCTGGGTTAGGGGTTGGACTTGATCATCACAGAGGTTCTTTCCAGCCTTAGTTATTCTGTGATTCTGTAGATACAAGTCAAGTATTTGAAGTGTAGAGTGTTTTGAACTAATGTTGAGCTCATGCTTTTACTACCATCTGTATGGTGATGGATGAAAATGCTCAGTCGTAGTCCTTGCACACTGACCTAATACTTCTTGGTATATTGCTTGAAACATTTACAAATAGTAATAATATCATATCCACATAGTTTATTTTCCTCAAAAAGAAAAACAAAGTTTTGCTTCTCCTGGCAATACAGTGTCAAGTTTTGAGGTCTTTATCTGATAAACACTTAAACTTTTGGTAAATCTGACATGTGGGCAGAGCCACTGAGTAGGTGAAAGTTTAAAAAAGAAACAAGACATTAGAAAAGTTGAGAGTTTTTGATCTTGCTCACACTTGGCAACATCACAGAAGTCTGCTATAGTCCTATTACTGTGGCCCATAATGAGGCTGAATGACAACTCCCAAATTGCAAAGTAATATGAAAGGGGTCCAGCTAGGACTAGGAGAGATGAACAGAAGGTTCTCAGAGTATTTCCAGGCAGTGTTTGGTTGCTCTACAGTAGCAGATGCACAGTTTCTGTGTGGTCTTGAATTAAAGGTCTTGCAAAAAACTGATAGTTGTCTGCTGTCAGTGCAATATAGGCATCAATCAAATACCTGATGTTCTATTTCAAGCCTTTGCATCCTCTACTGAACTGTGCTTTATCTGCCGTAGCACTTACTCATCTTAGTAAGTGCAAATTACAAATTCCTCCTTTCACGTGAGTAATAGTTGAGATAAAGCTATTGCAGATCAGGATAGTTTCTGTACTCAGTTGTATGCTGTCTTGAGGATGAAGGAAAAGAGTGCACATATGCAAAGGAAGGAAAAAATTAAAAGAAATAATCTGAATACCAGATGAGGCACTCTCATCTCTTTATGGTACATCAGTGGGTTTGGGTGGGATGGGTTAGTAAGAAAAGAAATATGTTAGTTTCTGTGATACTGAAATAGTACTCAGTAAAAGAACAGAATATAGCACTTTGGTAATATTTCAAAGAGATGCTATTTAAATAGTTATTTACATTGCATGCTCCCAAAATAAAGTGAGTGCCTTGCTCCGCTTGCACTGGTTTTATGCAACTGAAATGTGACAAGAAAGACACATGTGTTCAAAAACTGTGTTTGGAACAAATGTTCTGTATTTTGGCAGAGACAGGCAGATGAATTTTCGGGGAATATCCATGTTGCACTTTGTATGGAATTTGTAGGTCATTCTGTAAGAAATTTCTAACTTTTTCAAACCACTGCTAGCCCTGACCGAAATTGAGGCTCAAATTTAGATTCTTAAGAAAGTACTGGAAAAGTTTATCTTACAATAAAGATATAGGTAGTACACTAACCTGGCCAACTATCTTTTCTTGGTAGACTGGGATTTGGAAGAAAAAAGTATTCTGTTTTATATTCCTAGAACACGCCTCTATCAAGTGGGATTTTATGTTGAATTAAATGCCGTAATAGGTGTGAATTTTCAAAAAAATATACATGAACATGTAGCTGACAGAATGTTTGTGTATTACTTTTCCAGATTTTACTGTACAGATTAAGCTGCAGTACTTGCTCAGCCTGAGGCCTAAAAATTGAATGGAACTCAAAATGAATGTTAATATATTGTCTCATAGGATTTCTTTTGAGCCCTTTGGAATGCTTTGAGGCTAGTTACTCTTAGTTTTGTGATTTCAGTTGCCTTTTGAGAAAACCACTTCTGATTTATTTTAATTTTTATTAAGTATCAGGAAGCATGATCTTCTTTTGTCTCTTCTACACTAGGAAAAACTTTATAGGTCAGCAGGTCACAGTAGGTGCTTTACCTGAGAGTAAAATGAAGTGGTAAACCTCCTCTTCAGTCTGTTTTGTTTGTATTTTGTTGCCTGAAGCAGTGAACACATGGTTTTCCAGTTCAATTACTGTGATTTGCTGTTAGACTTTTATTGTTGATGAACTGGGTGTAAGCATATTTATTATGTAGATGGAATATGGTTTCCATAGCAAGAATTCTAACAATATTTCCATTTGAATTTCTCCTGCCAAAGCAACATTATTTCTGTTGTATTTTCACACACACGCACACATGTTTATATAAAATACATAAAAATATATAGCTTGTAGTCACCTGAAGAGGTTAGACTGAAACACTGCAGGAATTTAGACAAATATTTGCAAAGATTCTCTTCAGTACTAGGTAGTCAAACTTGGTGCTTAGTGAATTTTTATCAAACAAGCACAGAAAGTAGACAAAACCATTCAGTATTGCTTCTTCCTTAACTACCGTACCAGTTCTGCTTTGTGGCATTGAAGTTTTGTAGATCAAGCCTCAGGACTATGAGGAAGCAGAAGAGCCAGAAGACAAACAGAGGTTTAAAGAAAACCTGCAAAGAATTTGCTTGTCAGCTTGATGTGTAATAGGTGCAGAAAGGGCGAAACCAGATAGAAAATTACGGTGTCAAAAAAACATGGAAGATAGAAGGGAAGAGAATGCTGAGTGAAATAAAAAGGGACAGCTGTATGTGGGGAAAACAACATGGAAAGGAAAATGTGACCATTTTTTTACAGGGCAGGGACATATGAGTAGGTGGAGGCAGAGAAATATTTAAGAGAATGTCTGTCTCATCCAGAACTCCAATTGCATGTTTGCCAAACAAACCTTTTTTATTAATCACCTAAAATACAGCTGTTGGATTACTTATTGCTGCAATCACTCCCACATATTCGCTTTGTAGAATGAATGCTTTACTCTGCTGGAGGTCAAATCCCTACCAAGTTCCAAACCCAATCCAACTGATTTCAGTATGCTCACTAAGCCTTTTTGGTGCACTATTTCCTGCTGTTCTGATCATGGTGTGTATTCTTGGATATATAACTGTATATTCATATATGTACAACGGTGTACAGATACCTCTACCCTCAAGAGTACCTTGAGCTGCTTTGTGTTTTCACAAAGTGATCTTTTAGCTTGGTGCTTGTGCTCTGACTATCCCAAAATACTACTCAGGAAGGGTATCCTGGCACTTTGTGTAGTGCCATATGGATATGAAAACATAGCTAATACAGCAGACTGAAGCAGGTTGTCTTGTGATCATGTTTAGTTACAGTCAAAAAGTCGGTCCAAGAAACTAATCCTAAATCAAGCATTTGTCTACAGACCTACCTATTTTACCCTTTCAAGTGTCCCAGGTGACCCAAATTCTGTTTCATTTCCATGCTTTTGCTGATGCTCTACTAATGCTTTTCTAGCCTTTTGAAGGCTGCAAGGGGAAAGATGGAGGTTGTGATCCACTCAGGCAGGGAGGTGGCGGGAAGATGCCAACAAACCCTGAAGGCAGCACCCCTGGAAGAAGAACAGGCTCCCTATTAACCAGTGCTTATTTTCCCCTTGAGTCAGGGAAGAGGGAAGGGGAAAATACTGCTGGCAAATTTCCTCCTGTGAGTTTCACCAGCTTGTGCACTTGCACTCTGACCTGCAGCAAGCAGGAGGGCAAGTCTTTGTGTTTGAAATGGCATGTTCTGTTCTAGCTGTCTCTGCTGTATATAATGGGATGCCAAGTTAAGAGGAGCTTTTGGTTGGTGCTGCTTCAGCACCCTCCTTCATTGAAATTTTCTGAAGAAGGCTAGATGTATAAGAACCCTAAAGAGGTGTGTTTTGTTACACTATACCTAAAAGAATTACTTTTTAAGGTAGAGAAGGAACCTAAAATTACTTTCGTAAGGCACAATAGAAATAAAAAAGGGATTTAAAATAACCATCTACCTCTGTGTTCTTGCAGAAAATTTATTTCTCTAAGTGTAGTTTCTGTCTGCAGTCTGTTGGACCCATCTGCTTCCCTCAGAAGCTGCCCTTTTTCTTGTTCCTGAGGCTTACCCAGGTTTGCTCCCTTGAGTATTAACACTCCCCAGGTGCCTTAACAACTTAGAAACTCCCAGCTTTTCTCATGGTCCCTTTTGTGTGCCCCCAGGCTGTGATCTGCAAGTGTTTCCTTTGCAGCAGGATAGGTTGTTCCAAAGAGCCATCTTCCCTTTGCTTGCAAGGCTGCACCTGACCCTGTGCTTTCTCCCCAGAGGACCAGAATGTGCACCCAGTTACATGTCTGCAGGTGCTATCATGCCCTCTCTTCTACATTGTAGACTTACTCTTTTCTACAGACTTCTAGAATTTATATGGGAGAATTCAAATGCATGCTATTAGGATGGAAAAGACGTGTTAGCTATTTGTTGTGCCAACAGAAGTGGGAAAAACGGTATTAATAATACAACAATATTGCAGTCTTGATAAGTGTAAGACAGAGGGTGAGATTGTGGTGCAGATTTAAGGGAATGGATTTTGTGTCAGGATGCCTAGACCTCAGTTGCTTCAAGCTGTCAGACATGTTAGAGTGTGCTTCAGATGTAGACCAGATATGCCTTTCTGTTTTGAGGAATTGTGTTCTAATAGGTCATTTTCTTGGGTCCTGCTCCTGTTTCCAGTCAGCAAGTACAATCATACCATCCTGATTACTTAGTAATAATCTGGTGCATTAATGCCTTAATTGATAGTATCATGTGTGGATCACTAGATGAGAATATTTGGTGTTACGAGCTAACTGATTTGGTAGTTAATATATTTATTAGCAGTGGTTAAAGCTCTGAAATCAATTAGTAGGAAAATGTTAGAAAAACTGGTTAAGTTTAAGTCAACTGGGCCTAAAGAAATTCACTCTGGAATACCTAGAAAACTGCCTGAAAAAATGTCATAGACATTAGTGCTTATTGTTTCCAAACATCAGGAGATTGGATAAGGCCTGGAACTCAACATCTGCTTCTCAAAAGTGAGAAAGGATTAGGTGAGGGAGGATTACAGGTCAGCTAGTGTAGCAGTTCCATGGAAAAATATTGGAATAATTACTAAATTATTATTATTTTTTATGTATCAGTTTATTTATTAATTTAATTATTTATTTAGTTTAATGATTTAATAATTCTAATAATTAATAATTAATAACAATTATTAAATTATTAAACCTGAACAGTGATCAAAGGAGAAAAGGCTAGCACTGGTTAATTAATCATAGCTTTCCATTGATTGACCCCCTTTTTTATTTCTGATAAGGTAGCAGCTTTTCTGGAAGGGGTGGAAAAGCAGTATTAAAGCTTTTAAAATACTTTAGCTCAGTCTGTCTGGCCCTAACTTACTATGAGAATGTCATATGAGACTACATGACCAAGAATGATAACTTGCTGAAAAAACATACTCAATAACAGAGGTTATTAAGAGACTCAATGGACTGGAAAACAGATCTAAAAATGAAAAAAAAATTGTATTTATCTGTATTTGGGTACCCCTAGTTCATGTTCTTGGTCAGAAAAATCTGCGTATTATAGATTATACTTTTAAATTTGAAGTTCAAGGCAAAGGTGAGTTCATCAGAAGACCCTGATTACAGTTCAGAATTATCTTGATATATGGGAGAATTGTGCTTTAAGAAGGATATGAGTTTTAATAGTGAAAAATACAGAGCATGATGTACTGGAAGGAATAATCAACTGAATAAATACAGGGGTAATTACTGCCTGGGCAGCAGTTCCATAGAAGAGTTGTACAGATGACAGTGAATAACCTGAATTATGTCCCGTTTTACTCAGTTTTTGAAAAATTATGACCGAAGTCATGGGTATCAACTGGAGAGAGCTCGTAAAAGAGCAGTGAGAAAAATACGGCAAGTAACTTCACATGGAGAGATTGAAGAGGCTGTGGGTCAGCAAGATAAGGAGTCTAAAGGAGGGAATCAGATAATGTTTCTGATGGAGAAGGGAGAGGGAAAAACAAAGCTGATGCTAAGAAGGAAAAAATGGGGAGGTTTTTTGTTTTTTTTTTTTTCCTCCTGTCCATGGTTGTGGGCAGGAGAACTGAAATCAGCTAAAATTAAAGCAAGAGATATTTGAAAGACATACTGTGATAAAAACGTCTGGTAAAAGTGGGAGAGTGGAGTCTTGAGTAATGAACAAGGTAGAGATCTTTCAGCAGGGTCTAAAAGTTGCATGTTTCTGCTGTTGATAAGGAATGTATGAGGAACCTGGGACTTCTGCCCAGCCTGGGATTCTTCCAGTTTCACTGGATATGTCAAAGAAGGCATATTCTGAAAAATGAAAATCTTTAAGCAGTTATAAGGACACTCAGTGATCACATTTTTCTCAATATTAACATTCAAAATTATTTGCCTACTTTTTACTAAGCTGTATCTCCTCAATTTACTTTACTAACCCTGGCTTTTAGGCAAATATTGCTTGTAACTTGTTCCAGCCTTTCAGGTGACAGAAATGGTATTCAGAAGCACAACCTTTTTCACAGTATGAACTGAAACCACAAGCATGTGGTAGTTGACTGCAAGCTGTGTTGTTAGCTCAGTGAAATTGTAGTCAATGTCATTCACTGTGCTTACTCAATATAAAATTCACTACCGTATGTAATTAAGAAATGATTTAGTTATCAATTCCAGTACTAATGTGATCCTAAATGTTTTTGCCCCTACAATGGTGCTTTTTGCTGGTTGGCAGTGGAGTTGTGTATTTCATGGTCTTCTCTTTTGTTACAGGTTTTGGGCTGGATCCGAAATGGAGAGTCAATGTTAAATGCTGGGCTTATCACTGCTAGCTCTTTGCAGGAGGCAGAACAGTTACAGAGGGAGCATGAGCAGTTTCAACATGCAATAGAGGTAAAAGTATCATTTTAGTGACCACAGCCTTGTATTTACAGTGCTCTGTAAATATCACTCTTGGATTGATACTACAATGTTTTCAGTTTAGGAAAAGCTGTTGAACTCATGGCAAAGAGATGAAAACACTTACTGAGAAGGTGGATTTTTTTGTTCTTATTCAATTTGAAGCTGCAGGTCTAGGTGAACATCTCAGTGCCTTTTTGCATCATTGTAAAGTGATAGCTGTTCACAGCAATTTTGCTGAAAATAGTGTTTTCATTTGTTATTCCTTTCCTAGAATATACCCTGTAATGTTAAATGTAAAAAAGTTAAGAATAAATGGAACAGGAAGCATCAGTTTTGTGTATTTTGAGGTCATCCTTTTATGTTTCCATTTTTATTTGAGAGTAGGTTTCACAGAAACTTGTGTGTGGTGGTGTGTCAATCCCCCTGCTGTGACTTCAAACTAAACTTATCAGATTGGTCATATTACTGCAAAAAA
>VZRN01006295.1:933505-1055639 GCA_013397935.1 Dasyornis broadbenti | reverse complement strand
TTTTAACTGGTTCTAAGACAAAGAAAGGAAGCTATCTGTTCCTGTTCTGCAGAAAAGGACACAACACCCGTAGTGTAAAATATAGTCAGATCTACTTTAAAGAACGCAAATAACTAATTTTTTATTTCTTTCTGACAGCTAATTTAGACAAAAATTTATAAATACTGTTGGTCTGGTTTTCTCTCTTGAAAGAATTCTCAAGTCTACCTTTCATGCTTTCACAAAGAAATTAATGCAAGATGAATCTTGGAGTGAATTTGAAGATTGATACCTCTTTAAAAAACACCACTACCCCTTCCTGACCCCTCCCCCCACCCCAGTTTTGAATAACCTTAACTTACACCTCTGACAAGCACATGATCTACTTGTTTTTGTATAGAGATTACTGACTAACA
This sequence comes from Dasyornis broadbenti, assembly GCA_013397935.1. Classification (NCBI taxonomy): domain Eukaryota; kingdom Metazoa; phylum Chordata; class Aves; order Passeriformes; family Dasyornithidae; genus Dasyornis; species Dasyornis broadbenti. The sequence goes on along the minus strand of VZRN01006295.1, from coordinate 1,055,244 downwards.
GCCAAACACTGGAGATAAAGATCTGTCAGCATTTTCACTGTAAATCCCATTTTTCAACAATCACCAGTTCAGTCATCAAAAAGCAAAGTGAACCAAACCATATATGGGACTCTACACTGATTAGCCAAAACCATGGAAATATTGTTTTCTTCATTTAGATTTCTTTTGGAATTTAGAAGAACCTGTTCTTTGTGCTTTCAGAACTTGATGGAAAAGATACCATACTAGTTTGCAAGGACAATGGTAGATTCTCAAATCCTTTCAGAATTAAGGGCTTACCTGATCCCTAAACTGATTTCTCCTGTTCTTGTAGTGATACCTCACATGAAATGAGAGCTGATCTGAACTGTAGGAATTAATATCAAATTGAACTTTCTGTCATAACTGTGCCTCTAGAGAGCTGCCAGCAAGTTACGAAAGGATGACATTTCATTCTCATTGCAGGAGTGATTGGAACTATATGATGTTTAAGATCTCTTCTAACACAAACCATTCTACGATTTGGGGAGGGGAAGTTTTTTGTTTATCAGTCATTTCAGCATTATGTAGTAAACCCACTAAAAAAAGGCAGAGGTTAAAAGGTTAAAAGCGAGAAGTATCAGATGTTGTTAGTAATATCAGTGGTAGCTATGCTGCCTGTCCATATCAGTCTTCACTTGCAAAGATTGACATTAGAATGACAAGGGGTGTCATAGAGGTGATTGGTTGAAGTGTTGCTTTTTTGACAGAGGTCCGAGAGTCGGTTTGTTTCCATTAGCAACTTCTTAAAAGTGTAGGCCCATCTTTTCAGGCTTGCATCTGCACTAGTATGTGACTAAGAAAATGTCATTCTGGCATTCACATTCAGTGTTGAATTTTGAAGGTTTTCCACTCACTTCGGTTTTTAAACCAAGAAGGAAAAGCATTCTAAGTGGAAGTAAGAGAATCAAAGTTGTTTTGTCACAACATTGATGAGCTTAAATCATTGGTGGAATTATAATCCAAACAATGCCTTTTCAGATTCAGTGTAAGGTTGTGTGTTTGAAACATACCTATCTACTGTCCACCAAGATACATTTTTTCTTGTTCTTGGTAATGTGGATAGGTAACTCTTACAATTTCAGTTTATCCTTTTAAGGGAAGAATAAGGACCCCTAGCAATCTACTACCTCTTCTCTTGGGGTGTTAAATTTTTGTGTTGTGCTCTGTGTATTTACTGAAGATATAGAAGATATGGACGCATTTAGTAATAAGGTGGTTCTAAGCAAGCTGTGTAAAACTCTTTGAACATCTGCTATTGGCTTTGTCAGAAACGAGAAGTTTCTAAGCTCCCGTCCCTCTGCATGCTGCTGTAGGAAGCCTGTATTTAGAGCTGCAGAACAGTCGTCAGATTTTTACTGTTATGCAGCAGTTGGAGACGACTCTTGCGTTTTCCGGGAGCCAGAGATTCCTCGCGACCACTGAGTTATGCTTAAAAGGGCAGCAGGTAATGTGGGTAAAGCATAGATAATAACATGGATCAGCATTTTTCATAATAGTGAGCAAATAAATTGTCAGGATGTGGAAGGGAAACAATTTTAGTTTGGAGTTGTTAGTTCTTGGGTTTTTTTCTACTTATACATACGTTAATGGGTTTAACTGAGACATCTCACTATGCCTTCTCTGCTGCAGGTTTAATTTCTAGGAGAACAGACCACACCTTGTGAGGCTGGAGTACATGTCAGCAGAAGAGTGAAGTGGTAGTTAAGTCTTACATGCTTGGAAAGTTTAGCAAACACATTTGGCAGTCTTATGCACATTTTTACAAGTTGGAAGATGTATATTTCTCAGTATAGCTGTCCCATGTGGCACCGAAAAAGTGACTTTTTTCTTTTTCCTCAGCTGAGTAGTATGCTACCAAAACTGAACACAATTAGAACCTTTCAATAGTGGACTGCTGTAGTCCTGTAGTGGTGGACTTCCCTGAGGTGTTCGGATTCACATGTAATTTTTAATTCTTTAAGCATTGCTTCATAGACTGAGTGAATCATTTCAGAGTTATGAACTCTTTGATGTTTTAATGGTATTACATGATTGCCATATGTGACACAGAGTAAAATTCACCAGTGGTCAAACTGTATGTGAAATACTGATTATAGATGGTTTCTGTTGACAAAAATATGTTGCCTTTTCTCTTACTTCCCTTCATTATTGCTTTATTTAGGCTCTGGAATGGATTCATGACAATGGAGAATTTTATTTGTCTACGCATACTTCCACTGGTTCCAGTATCCAGCACACTCAAGAGTTGTTAAAAGAACATGAGGAATTTCAGATCACAGCAAAGGTAAAATAAATAAATAAAATTCTCACAAAATCACAGAATACTTAGAGTTGGAAAGAGCCTCTGGAGATCAGTTAGTCCAATCCCCCTGCCAAGACAGGGTCCCCAAGAGCAAGTTACACAAGACCAGTGTCCAGGTGGGTTTTGAATGTCTCTGCGGAGGGAGACTCCATGAAATCACTGGGCAGCCTGTTCTGTGCTCTGCCACCCTCAGTGTAAAGAAGTTCTTCCTCATCTTGAGGTGGAACTTCTTGTGTTTTAGTTCATGCCCATTAGTCCTTGTCCTGTCATTGCACATCACTGAAGAGTCTGGCATCACCCTCCTGACAGCTGTCTTTGAGATATTTTATATTTTGGTGAGATCCCTTCTCAGTTTTCTCCAGACTAAAGTGGCCCATTTCCCACAGTCTCTCCCCATTAGAGAGATCCTCCAGACCCCAGCTCATCTTTATGTTCCACTGCTGGACCCTCTCCATTATGTCCTTGTCTTTCCTGAATTGTGGATACCAGAATTGGACACAATACTCCGGTTGTGGCCTCATTAGGGTCAAGTCTCTGCTTGGTCAGGATCATGTCCCTCAACCTGCTGGCCCCGCTCTTCCCAACGCACCCCAGGATACTGTTGGTCCTCCTGGCCACAGGGCCACTGCTGGCTCATGGTGAGCTTTTCACCCACCAAGACTCCCAGCTCCTTCTCCACAGAGATTTTACCTAGTAGATCAGTCTTTACCTGTGCTGGTACTTGGGGTTATTCCCCACAAGGTACAGGACCCTGCACTTGCCCTGGTTGCAGTTAATTTGATTTCTCTCTGCTGAACTCCCCAGCCTGTCAAGGTTCCCCCAGTTTCGTATCACCAGCAGACTTGCGGAGGGTGCATACTATTCCTTAAATTGTCGATAAATAAGTTGAATACAAGTTGAGTTATGTAAGATTTGAAACAAAATAAAACAACTGAATTCCTCCTGCCCATCAAAAAATCCCCTAAGGATGTGTCCATCAAGATCTGTTTACTTGCAGTGGCTTTCTCTCTGTATTTCTGCTGAGAGTAGAATAAACCAGAAGATAACCGGCAGATAATCATTGTTACTGGAGCTCCATGAGCCCTATGTGCTGTTGATTTGTCATGACAGAATCATAGTGAGGTAGCTTAAAAATGTTCTCAATACCTACAAACCTTGCAGGGCCTTTGATTTCCACTTTTATGTCTTCATGATTGTGGATTACTGAATGTTTATTTAGGATATAAAATACAACAAGCTGTATTGTTATTATTCAGCTTATTAATTAGAAGATAGTAGAAAAATTAAAGCTTTATTTGTTAGGTAGCTCATTTTTATTAAAGTATTTTGTAATTCTGCTGTAAATCTTTTTGAGTCAGGCAGCACAATGTAATTCTGCATCTCTGGACGCCTTTACAGAGATGCAGATGTCACTTGTGAGGCTTACCAGTTTTCACATGTGAAAGACAGACAACCAGTGCATGACCGAAGCACCTGAGTTTGTAGCCTTGTCTGTCTCTGTTTTGTTCTGCCACCTGTTCAAACTGTCACCTGTTTCACCCTCTTGGCTCTCCAACCTTCATAGAGAAATCATAGAGCCGAGGAAAGTATGCAAGTGTTCGTTTGGCTGAAGGATCAACCCAGAAGAGACTTGGAGATGGAGTTGATCAGGGGACATGTGGGAGGGGAGAAAAGAGAATCGAGAAAGAGCAGAGATCGCTTTTGATGTTCAAACCTGGATTTTTTTCTGTCTGAGCTTTGCTCCAGGCTTTGATTTGCCGGATCCCTTCCAGTATGCAGAGCACCCCTGCTCCTTGTTTCCTCTGTCAACCTGCAAATGACATTGGTGCCCCTTTTGAAAGGATGTTGTTTGTATCACTCCCTTTGCATTTTGCTACCTGTTGGGAGGATGTGTTAGCCCTTGCAAATTCCATATCAAAAAGAAATACGTGGATGAGGGACCATTAGGGAAGAAAAAAGAATTTCAAAAAGATGGAAAACTTGATTTTTTCAATTAACGTAAGAGTCAAGTTTTTATTGACTGTTTTGCTTAACTCCCTGCTAGCAAGGGCCATGACAGTACCCTTCACTCATGACAGTACACTTCACTCATGACAGAGAGGTGGATCTATAAACTCATCTGTTGTGGATGATTTATGATTTACATGCAAGAAAGTGTGCATAGTTTTAGGAAGCTTGTCATTTGAGAAAAGTATTTACAGATATGGTGGTAACTACGCATTCTCTTAGTTTCTCTCAAACAACTCTGTGCCAGCAAAGCATAGATTTAAAGAAAAGATTTAAAGAATGTAGTCTTAATCCATTAAAGAGTAAAGTATATCACAGGACTTAACTTCCATCTCACCATTTCAGTGGTGTCTAAAGGGGATAGATTCTTGAGACTGTGGGCCAGGTCCAATACCAGTGCTTCAGTTGTAACGAACAAAGTACCCTCTTTGGTATCAAAATGCCTTTGTACTGATGCAAGAGTACCCATGCTGAAAAGCTTGCCTAGCAGAATTTAATCTCTGGGTTAGATATGAAGCACATTTTCCAAAGAAAAATAAACAATCTGCTTCTAGTCATGTAATAATAAGGCCCAAGGAAACCTACATTAATCTTGTGCTATATTTATTAAGTAAAAGGTATCTATTTAAAGGAGTTCTGGGAAGAGAAAGGAGGAAGGTAGCTCCTTCAATTACTTCTCTAATTGCACTTAGCAGCAGTTAAGCGAAATGACCCCCTGCATGACAGGTAGAGCTTGTAACTGTTCGATATTTTCCTGTTTTCATAGCAAACCAAAGAGAGGGTGAAGTTGTTGATACAGCTGGCTGATGGCTTTTGTGAAAAAGGGCATGCTCATGCAACAGAGATTAAAAAATGTGTCACAGCAGTGGATAAGAGGTACAGAGACTTTTCCCTGCGCATGGAGAAATACAGGACCTCTTTAGAGAAAGCTCTGGGTATTTCCTCAGATTCCAATAAATCGGTAAGAGAAATTTGAGTGTGATGACAGACAATCAAGCTTTACTTGCATTTGATTTAGCTTCCGTTTTCTCCTGTCTCCTTGCTTAATCAATTCTTCCTTTCTTTAATAAAGAGCAAAAGCTTGCAGCTGGATATAATCCCAGCCAGTGTCCCTGGGTCAGAGGTGAAACTGCGTGATGCTGCTCATGAGCTTAACGAAGAAAAACGAAAGTCTGCCCGCAGGAAAGAGTAATACATTTATTTATTTTTCATCAATGAGACTGCATAAATCAATCCTGATAATGAAACAACTGTCATGGCTTGTCTGGCAGCTTAGAAATTGTATAAATGGTAAAAAGAGAGTGATAGCACTCAGTATCTCCTATTGCCTTTTATTCACATGCTTGTTTTAACAGATAATTCTAGCATGACAGAATCTTAAACTTTCAAAACTGTTAGAATTCTTTTAAAATGCTTGTTTCTTTTTTAGAAATAATGTGAAATAAATGTGTAGGAGGAGGGAAGACAAAAGTTAAATGACTGTAGCAGTGACAAATATTAGAGAAAAAGTTCCATCTCCTTCCCCATTTCTTTTTGTGCTGGTTAGTAATGGAGGGACGTTACCTCTTAGGTTTCCTTCATCTGTTGTCTCTCTTCACGTTTCAGTCCTCAGATTTTTCTTGCTGCAGTAGAAAAGCAAGAGCTGATGAGGAGAAAGATGTATTCTGGTTATTATGCATTCATAGTGATCTAACAGACTGAGATTTGATTATTCTTTCTGTTGTCACCTAAGGTTCATTATGGCTGAGCTAATTCAGACAGAAAAGGCTTACGTAAGAGACCTCCGGGAATGCATGGATGTAAGTTTTCTTTTTTTCACTAATCTTTGAAGGCAGGATTCAGTCCATTGCTTTCTGTTTCTTTCTGGTTTTAATGGCTGAGCATGACTGGTTTGGAACGATAGGACCAAATTCAGTAATTTTACTGCTGTTAAGAAGAAACTTAGAATTACATCTGATAACAGCCATTTCAGAATTCACCCTATGTGGTTTGCTTTTGTCGGTACTGAGTTTCAGTATTTGCTCCTTTCCCAATTCATAATTGTGTGCAGGGTTTTTGTTTTAGAGAGAGGAGGGAAAAAGGAGGGGTTTACTTTATTTGCTTTGTTAGCAATAGAGAAGAGCTTGTGCTAATTCTCTTATTATCTGTATCACATGTTGTGCTACTCGCTGACGTTTTGAATAGAAATTCAGTGAGATTCCATGGAAAAGTGCCCAGTAATTGTTACGCTGAAGCAACTGATGTTCAGTGGTAGCTGTTGCACAAAGCATGAACTTCTAGACTGCAGACATGACCTTGATAAGGAATGTCCTGAAGCATTAGAGGTTGTCAAGAACACTATGCATTTTAAATTATGAAATCTCAGGGAGTATGTTGAATTGTCAGCTTTACAACTTGTATTTCACTGTCAAAATCACAAGGTGTATTTGACACAACAGGCACTGTCACAATTGGAGATGATGCTGCTGTGTGATCTTCACCTAGTTTCTCTCCAGGAGTGCATACTTACAGATACCTGGCTGCTTCTGTTGGGAGTTTATCATCACTTTTCACACATCTTTTTTGTTCTGGACAGACATATCTATGGGAAATGACAAGTGGAGTCGAGGAGATCCCACCTGGTATTGTAAACAAAGAACACATTATCTTTGGAAACATGCAGGAAATTTATGAGTTCCACAATAAGTGAGTGACTTATCTTCCATTTCCATACTACTACTAAATCCAAATGATGACCTGAGGGATTTCCTAATGAAAATATTGTGTATATCAATAATGAATGCTTTTCCATTAAAAAAACAAAAGACTTTCCTCTTGCATTACTAAATTATTTCAGCTGTTCCTTTATGCAGACAGGTAGGTGCACCTTTAGAAACTGTGGTTTTTCAGTCTTGGGCATCTTTCAGCATTTAAGAAATTATTTGGATGCGTTAAAATTTTGTCATAGGTTTGTCAGTTGTTCTGAAGAGACGAAAACCACTGAACTCAATAGAATACAAACATGGCACAAACATTAGGGCTCTGTCGTTCTTTCAAACCCTCATTCCTGATATCCAAGTGCAGCTGTTAATGGGAAAGAGTAGGACTCCCAGCTCTTTCTTGGCTCTTTGTAGCTTATGTGGAGATGCCCCAGCATCATTACATTTGCTTGAGTATGGAGCATGAAAGAGACTTGTACACTCCATTTCTTCTGAATGGAGTGGTGCCTAGGGAGATCTCTGTACAGAAGTCTTGCTCTGAATCTTCCTTCTTTGTTATTTCATTGGTTGTGAACACATTTGCTTTGGGTTATGATTTTTTGAAGTAATAAAATATACCTAGCATATTCCAGACCCTGATTTTACAGTTCTTTGTATGCTTTGTGTTAACTTGAGAACTTGAGTATCCAAAAAAGCAAGGTTTGGGTTTTTGTTAAATTGAGATGAAGGCTTTTCTTGAAACTGAAAACATTAGGAAACCTTCTTGATGGAGAACAACAGCCATTACTAGGTTTTTATGTATTCTTACGTATTAACTACATGTCTGCTAGTTCAATTTCTGATCTTCACATCAGAATTTTTATTGAATTTTATTTTATATTAGTACTTTTATTACACATTTTTATTTATTTCAGTTATCTTTACTTCCTTAACTCATGCTTTTGGTATTACAGAAAGTTTTCTAATGGCCTTTGTTCACAGGCAATAGATCCAAACAAGTTTCTGTACTGAACATATTTCATGTGCCTTGTATGTTTCATATGCCTATTTGTTTCTTTTCTACCCCCAGTATATTTCTCAAGGAGTTGGAAAAATATGAACAGTTACCAGAAGATGTTGGACATTGCTTCGTTACTTGGGTAATGAAATTAGACTTATGTTTAGAAGTAGAAAGGGAGATAGGAGGCATGAAAGAATGAATTCTTGCTCTCAGATCCCTTTTTGATTTGTAAAATTTGTTAAAGTACCTTTTTGTTCGAATTTAAGTAAAACGTGTGTCTTTAACTGATAAAAAAACAATTAGGGCATTCCTGTCAGATGCCAGCGCTTAGCTCTCTTGAAGTGTGCGCAAGTTGCCTAAACCTGAGTGCACATTTGGTTTCTCTTAGCTTGAATAACCTACTTCTATATACTTCACTTTGTTTTCAATCTTACTTCCCTGATGTATATTCTTATGCTGCAATTTTGAGTGGGAATATAATTCTGTACAGCTCAGTTTCTTGACAGGGAAGATAAACTCTCTGATAACACTGTAAAAACTTTGAGACAGGAATGGTGCTCTCTGATAACCTGTGTAAATTTGCATTTTGTTCTGCAGGCAGACAAATTCCAGATGTATGTTACCTACTGTAAAAACAAGCCAGACTCTACTCAGCTGATACTAGAACATGCGGGAGCATACTTCGATGTAAGTACATCGTGTCGGTCTTAAAACCATGCCTTGGCTGTTTGACTCGTATATTTGCAGTTCTGCTGAGTGCCCAATTTGTTAAGAAAATGCAAGTTTCCTGTTAATAGTGCTGCAATTTATTGAGCTGTCGTCTTAAGAAAATCAGTCCTGTACCTCGCATGGTTAACTTCCATTGCTCAGTTGGTGTTACAGAGCTGTCAAATCAGATGTGAAAAGTCGCTGTCACGTATCAGAGCAGTTCAGAACTGGAAGCAGGTTCTGGCAGCAACAACTGAGACATGAATCTTCAGCTCACACAAGCACATCCTGCAAATCTTAGCATTTTGGTGTGCTTGGTTTGCATTGTATGTAATAAAGATAGAAATCTTGGTTAAATTTTTGGAGCACTTTTAAACTGGAATTCCATGTAGTGGTAATTCAGTTGACTGCTTTTATTTAAAAGGGCTAAACCTTATTCACTCTCAAGGTTCCTTGGTTTACGCGTGTAATATTCTGCATTAAAAAAGGGACAAAAATACAGATGTGTTAGAGGTTTTAGGGAGGAATTTTGGCCACACTGAAGGAGTTTTGGTTGAACATGTATTAACAGATGATTCAATTAGAGTGCTCCCTTTCCATTTTTTTTTTCCCCACTGTGCTGAGCCACTAGCTGGGTAATGACACCGTTTTTTTTTAGAATTGTTTGTTCAAGTAGAGGGAAGTAGAGGAAATCCCTGAAGTTCTTGGGGTTAATCTCAAAATTCTAATCACTAAGGAAATGGGGTTTCTAAATGTTGTAAGGCAAAGCCTTTCTGTGAAGCTTCTGTTAAGTTTTCAGTGTTTGAAGAAGAGCAGGTAAGTTACAGAAGATCAGGTAGATATGACCAAAAAATCCAAAGAAAAATTTAGTAAATACTGTTTAAAAAAACCACAGGGCTCTAATAAAACTATTAAAAATAAATTCTTGTCACCACCTCCTCTGATCCATCAGTTTTACCAGTATATCCAGAGCTCTCCATCCGCTAATCCAACTAAAGTATGTTAGAAGTGTGAAGACCTAATTCTGTGCATGGAGAACTCAAGAGCTTCCACTGATGACACCATTGGTCCATGTGAAAATATTCATGTGTATCCCATTTTGGGGACTTCTGATACTGTAGTCATGGTTAGAGGGCACATAGCTGTGGGGCATAACTTGCTGTTTGAAATTGTGTGGTTAAAATATATCCAATGCTATGATAAATGGCAGTTCCTATCAGTGAAATTCAGCCCTAATCAGTACCTGAAATCTGTAATCATCCCATCTAGCTATCAGAAAATTCTGTTTTCCGCCTTTATCTTCCTGGTGGTCATTCTTTTTTTCATTTGTAAGTGCCTGTTTTCTTTTCAAGTGCTTGGTAACCTCTTTTCTTCAGTCAGAAACTGTTACTCGGTGCTCCCTCTGGTGGGGGATGAGGCCGTCGGTGGCTGTTGGCACTGAAATAGCAGGGGATGCTGAGAAACCTCCGCCTCAGCCTTCCTGGTACTTCTACCTCTGGAACACTGGAATCTGAGGGTTTTTCCTCTCTTGAAAGTAGCAAAAGAAGCACAGATCTTAATGTTTTTTTAAAAAGGTGTTGCCACACTTTCTATGTCCCTGTTGTTGCTCTTTGTATTTAGGTTTGCTGAAACGTTTCACAGGTACTCCCAGAGGTACTAACCTTCTATTTGTACCACGTGAGCCAGCAGATGCACAGCATAATAATTCACTGTGCCTGGAATATCTGGTCATCCTGGGTGTTTTTTACTTTTTCTTGCTAAAATAACATTTGTCATTAATGTATATTATTGCATGTCCCTCAAAGCAGTTTATATCTGACTGTTGGTGCTCACAGTCCTAAAATGTTTGCTTTTCCACGTAGGAGATACAACAACGACATGGACTGGCCAACTCTATCTCCTCTTACCTTATCAAACCTGTCCAAAGGATAACAAAATACCAGCTTCTTTTAAAGGTCAGTATTAATTCAGGGTTCTTAATCTGATTCTGCTGCCCTTAAGAAGGCAAAGCTCTTGCTGAAACCAGGAGGGATTGTTCTACTTTGCTCTCTGAGACTCCATCATCCTGGGCAGCCTCAAATACTGCTGCAAAATTTCAACTGAAAAAGGAAAGAAGGCATAAACAAGCAACTTCTTGTCCCGATTTCTGTAAATCAAAAAAACAAAAAGTTACCTGTCTATTAATGTTTACTTACAAAATATAATTTGCATTTCCAGGGTAAAAAACTAATTAATGGCCATATGGATACATTTTTATAATAGTTTATACACCAGATTTTGGCAAGCTGTTAGCTATGCTGATGGCATTAAGTACTGTAAAACAGATAATTTAATGCATTTCTTTATATATAAATCTATAATATAAAATATCTATAAGAGATATAAATATATGTGTGTGTATAAGTAAATATATATACATACTGATGGTACCTGTAGACCTGTTGCACAAACAGTTGTTATTTGTATTGTTGCCTGGAAATGTCAAGTAAATAGTAGATGTTAAAATAAGCACAACTTTTGGAAACCTGTAGTTAGAGCTTTCACTCAGTGGACAGATGTCTTCTCAACTGAGCAGCAGCATTCTTGGACTGGGTCTCTTAGGTAGCAGTGCTTGTTTTGTTGTAGCAGCCTACCAAAACACTGTAACTGATCTGTGTCTCCCCTTTTACTTGAGAACAGCCATGCATGATTGCTTTTGAAATTTCTGAAGAACATTAGAGGCTATTTCAGGTCAGGTGGGGTGGAAACAAATCTGTCCTTTTTGACTGAAGCTTATTCTCCACTTGCAAAGAGTTGCAACTTACTCAAATTCTAATTACAGAAATACTCTAGGCTGTGCTGTTTCAGAAATTTTGAGGTATTAATTCCAACAATTATTATTATTTTTTAGTATTAATAGGCCTTAGCCTGCTACATTACGGAAGTAGTGGGAGAGATCGGTTTCACCAGTGTCTGCAGGGCCAGATGTCTTCGCTGCATAGTAAAATGGATTTGTCTGGTGGTTGCTGGGTTTCTTTCTTTCTGTAAGAAGAGAGATGTAAAGCATGGAAAGATTACGAGCCTAAAACTTGAATGATAGGTGAAACATTTTACAGTTCTGGAAGTTTCACTTGTTTTTCCAAATAGTATTGAAGCTGCTTCTGTGCCTCTGAGAGGTATTTAGTCACTTTCACTGTTGTGTGGAGCTGTCATGCAAAATTTAAGTGTGATCATGTAGTGTTTTGCTGTGATGGTGGTATTGGCAGTTAAATAAAAATAAGGTAATGATGATAATAGTACAAGTCACATGATTTTCCCTTTAAAAAGGGGAAAAGGAATTTAACCTGAGGGAATGAATTAAGTGGGCCTCTTGAATAACAGAAGGAACGTAGTATGCTGTTTTGGTTACGTAACCTCCATTTTACCTTGATGCTGTTCAAATGCTTAAAGGCTGTGAGGAAATTGGAATATCAGCTCAGATGCTGTTATGTTAAATCTGTGGGATGTTGAATGGGCAGAGAACTGTATGCCCTAAATTCTACTACAACACTTCAGCGTTTTCCACTCTCTAACTTCTGTGCCATAGTTAATGCATGTTTGTATTGAAGAGTTTTGTCTGTAGGTTGCTTTTAACTGTGTAAACACAGAATAGAGTCATTCATGGAATACTTAGGATAAAACAATGTAAATTCTCTTTATCAGCAGTTATACAGAGCAGGTCTTTGGTGCAGTGGAGCAATGACTGACACGGGAGGCTGGAGGGGTCTCTTTGTGCTGCCCTGCTTTCCACCATCTTCATGACTTGTCAGCTGCATTGTTCTGGGCCTTGATGCAGCACAGCATCTGATAACTGTCTGTGCTTATCAAAAAAAGTTTTGTTCTTAACATAACTTCTAAAGATTTCTTATTAAGCAGATAATCCTGTTTAAATTAGAATTGGTTAACTGATAGCTTGGGCTGCTCCTTGACAAACTGATCATGATAAAAACAAAGTATACTTTGTATACACATGTCATTGGCAGAGTAAGAAGTTCAAAAAGATTTTATACGTCAAAAATGATTCTTGATTTGTTAGAAGTACTCTTCGGTTGTCTGTCATATTACTGCAGAAATAAGTGATAGAGAGTCCTCTTGTCTGCTTGTCTTTTGCAGGAGCTGCTCACGTGCTGTGAAGAAGGTAAAGGTGAGATTAAGGATGGCCTGGAGGTGATGCTTAGTGTGCCAAAGCGAGCCAATGATGCCATGCACCTCAGCATGCTGGAAGGTAGGATTCAAGCTGCCTTTCCAATTTCATTGTGTGCTATAGATTAACTTCATTTTGTGAATATGTTCTTTTCTCTGGGTTTGTATTTTTCATACCATTTTTGGGGGGGCTATATAAGATGCAAACTTATTTAGGAGAATGAACTGTTACAGACAGCCGGTACAGTTTTGTTAATTTTTTAAGTGTTCTTTCACCTTGAGCTATAGCTGTGCCACTGCAGATTTGAAAAGCATGTAGGCTAATGAAATAGTCCACTACTCACCCAAAATGCAATAGGTGACTGGTCAGATATGCTAGCTTTGGCTACATTTTCCAACCATTATTCTTAGCTTCTTTGTATGAGGCACGTAAGTGTATTATTGGTGATTTTGCTGATTTATGTATCAAATAGTTGTCTCCAAGAAGTTTGTCTTTTTCACATCTGTTTGCTGCCTGTTCCGTAACAGACTTCTGGTTGAAATGAAATGTATCTTCTGGCAGTAAAATGTCAGCATAAGCCAATTTAGCCCAAGCCTAAGCCAGCATAATCATGTTCATGGCAGACAGTGGAGGTTGGATGTAATGCTTCTATGTGCTTAGAGCAACTTTCTGCCAAAATCTGTTTTGCGCTTGGCACATTATGATTTTATAATGGTGCAATCATACATCTAGTAATAAAAGTGTTTTTCTTGGGCATTTAAATTTTTTGAGAAAAAAGCAGGGCCCTCTTACCCCGCTGTTGCTGAATAAATACTTAAAAGTGCTTCTAGTCAGTATTCTTCTTCCCCTCTGCCTTCTGGTAGTAGTAGCATGCAGCTTGTCATGGAATTTCCAATATTGTGCTAGTTACTGTAAAACTTGCCTTGGTTTGACATGTGATCCTTGATTGTGTGAATGCTCCAAATCACCTCTGTTCCTTGATTTTAAACAATAGGGATGTTGGTCAGTTTCCAAGATCAGTTCCAAATGCTTGTTCAGGAGGTGGTCCTAGTATAAATGCTGACCAGCTTTGGTAATAATCTTTTAGCACTGGGAATGTGACTCTGGAGAATATCCTAATCTTTTACATAAGTTGGTTTTACAACAAATCATGCGTGTATTGTTGAGTCATCGCATGTTGGACAAATATAGTGAGTGAGCACATTTCCTCTTTGTGTCTCTGGAGGATTTTGAATGAACGTCCTGACAGAACTTGCCTCTGATCCTCTCCATACTGTTGCCCTGTTTAGAACATGAGAACTAGGCAAGAAGTATCTATTTAAAATTCATTTTGATACCACTCAGAAGAGTATGGTAGACAGTTTTTGTTATCCTCCAACTCTAAAGCTGTGTATTAAACTGGGAGAGCAAGGTACCACTAAAATGGAAGTAAAATCATTGGTATTCTCAATCTTCATCTTTTTTTTCATTATGTCTTAATATAAGTGATCCAGCTGGTAATTACTTTATTGTGGATTGCTTCTGGCATGACCAATGGCAGGCTGATTGTATGCCAGCAGCTCCAAGCTGCCATGTTTTTTCATCCCCAGTTGGAACACATTTCTGTGCTCATTCCCTACATGGTAGAGAAGGTGTGCCTCCAGAAAAGGTGGCATTTGGGAGCTTGCCACTCTCAGAAAAACCTGATGTGCTCTGTGTCCTTGCAAGTTGCTCACTTTCTACAGTGGCAGAAAGCTCATAAGAGAAATCATTTTCATGACAGAAGAGGTTACCAGAAGCTGACAAAGACAGATCTGTCATTTGTTGGTAAAATACTGCCAAAGGAGTTGATTAAGTTCTTAACAGTTGGATGTCTAAATTTAGAAGTAGATTTGAGCTACAGTTACATTTAGTATATTGCAATGTTAAAATCAAGTCTTGTTTTTAGTATAGTTTTCTTGGAATCCCATCTTTTGGAAGTTGTATGAGGGGAAAAAAATCATATAGTTTAATGAACTGAAGCTGTGTTTTTTATGTTCCTTGTATTACTATTTTCGTGGTGAATCTTTCCTTTCACTCTGTTTTTAGGCTTTGATGAAAATATAGAATCTCAGGGAGAGCTCATCCTTCAAGAATCCTTCCAAGTGTGGGACCCAAAAACACTAATTCGAAAGGGAAGAGAGAGGCACCTTTTCCTTTTTGAGATGTCCTTGGTTTTCAGTAAAGAAGTAAAGGACTCAAGCGGAAGGAGCAAGTACATTTACAAGAGCAAACTGTTTGTAAGTATGGGAGAACAACTGATCATGTTTACAAAACTGTCTAGATTAGGCCTCAACTAAGCTCAGGTGATTTAAGTGTGCCTGAAGAACTTGAACAACTATTACAGAGCACTGAAAGAGCAGCCTTGGAATGTATAGACTGGTTCTTGCAAGTTTGGTGCTTTGTCTTGCTTGTGAGGCAAAAGGGTAGGCTCAAAGCAACTACTGAAGGGTATGTGTCGGTCTTGGTGCATCAGGTCAAATGAAAATCAATATTGGGCTAGACTGGTTTTTTCTTAATTGTGTGTTGATTGCTGATTCCTTAACGCTTATTTGTATAAAGCAGAAGGATGGAAGGAGTTGATAAGCTGCCTTCATCTTTCGTATTTACTATTGCTGTTAAGGATTCTTTTTAGTGGATGTTCTACACATACTTATTGGGGAAACCAAGAACTTTGTTTTGGAAAAGTTCATTCCAGAATGTTTGCTGAGACCAGTAGTCTTACAATAAAGTTCTGCAAATGGAATTATGGTACTTATATTTTACTGCAAAGATGTAAAGGTGGAAATGTTTTTCTTCTCATCTTAAAAAAAAAAAAAACTTCAAAATCTCCATGCCCATTTTCCTTACCTGTAGCATGTACAAAATGTGACTCTGGAATTCACATCCTTACCTTCATGTCTTGTTGGATGACTTGGGTGAGAGCAGTATTCACACTGTGAATTTAGGTAGCCAAGTGGCAAGACAGTCTCCCATGGCTTGCTCTGCATCTGTTAAAAGCAAGATTAGCTTTTATACCAAATAGTTCAGCACAAGTACTTGAAATCACTTTCCTTCTCAGACTCAATGCTCTAGAAAAACATTTTTCTTTTATTGATCCTGGTGGGATATATGACTAAGTCTAGATGGTATAAATACTGAGTCTTTTCTCCACACTTCTCCTTTTCCTTCATTCATTCCCTCCTCACACTTCTGTGTCCAAACTGGTGAAACAGGTTGGTAAAAAAAATAAAAACCTCTTTTTCTCTTTCTTTGCTTATTCTGGGGGTTCATTTCCAACACTTACTTTCCTTCCTGATACAAAATAGCTAGCAGGTAACACAGCCTCAGATGTTTGTTGATCAAGCCTTTCTTTGGTGCACTCAAGAGTCCAAAAAAAAAAAAAAGCCGGTGTACTGGAGAATAGCAATAGATGCCAAGGGATTATGTGGGAGAGAGGACAGAACTGAAAAATCAGTCCTGTAAACTTGTCATGTCGGTTCCTCTGGCAAGAATTTAGTAATAGCCTTAGGTCCTAGAGAAGCTGATGAAAATCTTGAAGGCTCTCATTGTGCCTCATTTTTAAAATACAAGGATTCTTTTTGTTGCCATATTCTATCTGGCAAAATATTCTGTAGTGCAGCTTACTATTATAGCAGCTCTTATAGTTTGATCTTTAGAAAAGGCATATGTTGAAAGCATGCATGTTGATTTGAGCTAAAGATCTTTTTTTTATGCCATCTTGTGACTTACCTCTGGAAGGTGGTTTTACAAAAATGAGGTCCTTCTCTTTGCTTCGGGCCTGGTGACCATCAGGGTTTCCCCAGCACAGGATACTCAATGGCATGATATATATATATGAGTGGCAGAATGTGTTAACTCCTTTGGCAAGAGATTAAGTGTCCAAAAGCAAATGCCTAAGGAAGGCTGTGGGAACAAGGCAAACAGGTGTTACTTTGACAGAACACTCTCCCAGTCACCAGTAACTGGCTGTTCAGGAGCTTCTTCACCTCAGTGTGGTTTCCATGCATCCAGTATCCCACAATGATTTTTGTTCTGTGAGCCTGTCCTGGAGCCACATGCACACTTTTAGCATTGCCAGTGTCCTTTGCAGAGAGCTGTGTTTCTCAGCTGCCTGTTGGGCACAGGCTAACTTCTGTGTGCTGAAAGGGTGGATGTGTTGGGTCAGGGTATTTTCAGAACAAAAAGAACTCAGAAAAGCTTTCACCCACCAAAACAAAACAAAAAAAAAAAAAGAAAAAAGAAAAAAGTTGGCATCCAAGTGAGATGAGAGAAGAAAGTACCTTTACTCAGGTACTGGGTATCCAGCATCTCATCTTGAACTGTGTATGTGCTAATGATGATGTCTATGGGGGGGAAAACTACAGCTTCTAATCACGCGAGAATACTTAGCAGCTGTTGGGGAGTGAGAGTTCTTTTAGTTTGAGTTGTATTTCTTAGTTTAATTTTTTTTTGGAGCAGAGTCTGTATGAATTGTTTAAAGTGGAAGCGAATTCACATGAGTGAGATGTTCCAGTCAGAAAGTGAAAAACATTTTGGATGATAATTAGCTATTAAGGTCTGACATTAGAACATTCCCAAAGACTGGTTGTTCATGTAGTTGTCTCACAAAATTCTCCAGGGAAATGGCATTTCTGAATTATTTCATCTGTTTCAGAGGGAAGGGAACATGCTAGGAAAGGCTCATTTGACAGAAAAGAGACCAGAGTTTTAGAAGATATCAAGAGAATTCTTAGGCGTATCTTATCTGAGAGAAAGCATAAAAATTAGTAAATAGTGAGTGTTCTCCAATGGAAATGAGCAGGGAGAGAAGCCAAAACTTACTTTTTGTCAAGTATTTTTGTTAGAGTTATAAGGCTTTTACTGTCAAGTCCAAAACCTAAAATAAACAATTCAGTATTCAGATTGTGTTATTGTTTATTGTCACTTTATAGAAAACTGTTTAGCTTGCAGTTCTTCCTTTTTTGAAGAGACTTCACCACTGCCACCAGAATAAAGGATTCTCTCTAGCATATGAGTTAGCCTTAAGCTTCTGAAAATCTCTTTAAATAGCAGTGCTCAATTTTTTAGAATATTAGCATTCCTTTGTGGCTTCCTGAGAAAAAATGCTGTGTGATCCTAATGAATTTTTCCTAATTCCAGACTTCTGAGCTGGGTGTCACAGAACATGTAGAGGGAGATCCCTGCAAGTTTGCTCTGTGGGTTGGAAGGACACCAACTTCAGACAACAAAATTGTTCTCAAGGTAATTTTAGCAGATGTGCTTTTTAGTCTCTAACAAGTTTTGTAGTTGATGATATTTGTTGGGAAAGCAACACATGATTTCCTGCTTTGAGAGAGACAAATGCTGACATAATTTTCTTTGTGTGTGCAGAGGTGGTGGTGTATATATATCTAACTCATGTTTGTCTGAGGGGAATCTTTGTAACCTACTGAGATTAAACAAACTTGCTTTTACAAATCGTAGTAGGGAGAGGTTTGAGTCCATGGATTTCCATGAGCTTGAAGATTTCAGCAATCAGCTGACAGAACCACTGGTGCCACAAGGAGATGATGGCATCAGTGTTACCTTTCACGCTCAAGTCGTCACTGCTTGTTGGTGATGCTGTTTTTCATGACCCTTATTTCTATGCAGAAAACAAATAGTCAAAAAGATTTTTATTTCTTTCTGTGGGCTGCAAGTTTTTCGGAAGCTTCTTACCTTTGGATGAAAGTGTATGCAATGCCTATAGATTTTATGTCTGGGCAAGTTACAGGTATCAGCAGTGCTCTTTGTCTAGCTAGGAGAATAGCCAAATCAGTTTCTCTTGTGCTTATGGTGTGTAAAGTGGGACTGCTTTTCAACTGAAGAACCTTTCTTCTAATACCATAAACCAGCATATGGTTAATTTGGCATATTTTGAGGAGCTATTTTGAACTGAAACAAAGTTCATCTTCCCACTTATAGGTTAATACACCTACTATTAAACTTGTTTGTGATTTCACATGTATTCGTAGGGAATACTCAATAATGCCATTTAAAAATTACCGTTACAATTTACATGTCAATACTCAAATTTATATCTTTTGCTTGTGAATTACAGGCTAAGAAAAGCTTACATTAGTTTTCTGGCAGCAGCCAAGAAGTGCAAGGAAATTAAATGTAACATTAATAAATACTAGATTTTCTTTCAGTCTTAGTGTTCCCATAATCTCAAAGATAGTGCTTTGCAGCTTGAAATGATCCTCCCAGGGTAGAGCAGAATAAGAGTGTTTAATTAAGGGCTCTCTACATAGTATCACTTTAAGGTGTTTCTGTTGTGTGCTTTACTTAGTGCATAGGATATTTAGACAACTTCTGTGATACATCAAACTCTTCAACAATTTTGTTGACTTTGTTTGTTTTTGAAGGTTGGAAACAAGCACTTCCTTAGCTCATTAATATTAGAAGTAAATTCCATGAAAAACTAAATAAAATATTTTTTGAAAAGGTCATGTTAATCTTCTTCTCCTAAATGCTTTTGTTTGTAAAAGAAAACAAAATTTATTTTCCTACTTCTCCATCTGTTCCTGCAATTTTCTCCATCCCTTTAGAATTCCTGGATATTACATATTTATAGTATATTAAATATTTATCATATATTTGAATCCAGTTATTTCAGGAGAGAGCAATTAAGAGAAGTAGGAAATTATGTATAATAATTCCTTCAGATCTGCAATAATATTTATATTTAGTAGCATTTCAGGTACAGGCTTAAATTGGACTAAATCAGATTACAAGTCAGGCAGATGGATATCAAGTCATTTCTGGAGTATTAAAAAAAAAATAGAGATGTTGCAGGCAGTCATTAAACTATAATCCCTAAATTAGCTTTCTGCCTGGAGATATCTATCAAAAAGTGGGAAGAGTAACATATGAAATGTGTTGTGGAAGTGTATGTGTTGCAGTAAAAGTTAACCTTTTTTACCAGTGATAGTATATTATTATATCAAGTTAGAATTGACCTAAAATGTAGGGTGAGTTTAAAACACCATTATTCAAGGGGTTATTACTGGAATTCTCCAAATAAGTCAATCCGCTTTGTCTCACAGGAGATGCATATAGGGCTTCAGCCTTCAAGGTACAAAAGTGGACTCTGAATTTAGGTTAATATGTTTTTTAAATGAACAATATTAATAATGTTGAGAACTGTAAAGTAGAGTTGGCGATTCAAAACGAAGACAGCCAGCTAGAATTTCCTTTTCTCTGTTAAGGTTTACAAAAATTTTTCACAAAGTCATTCTTTATGCCTTCCTCTTTGTGTTTATTAGTTGACTATATGTGTGGATCTTCTCAGCCATAATGGTCCATTGTGAGGGTTTTGTTTCTTTTGCATATCAAAGGCATCCAGTATAGAGAATAAACAGGACTGGATCAAACACATCCGGGAAGTGATACAAGAAAGGACTATTCATCTGAAAGGAGCATTGAAAGAGCCCATCCACATCCCCAAAACTGCACCAACAACAAAACAGAAAGGAAGAAGGTAAGTAGTATTTCAAATAATCAGAGATCTCTACATACACAACAGCTCTCTTTCCTCTGTAGTGTTGAATTTCGAATGACTTTCAGTGAATTGGACAAAAGCAAGAGTCATTTTGTCCAGCTTTATCTTATCATTAATTTACAGTTTCCTGCAGTGCTGAATTTGTTGAGATTTCTGCTCTGAACAGTCCCTGACTTGTGTAAATCAGCCATTATGGAAGGGGTTTGGAACTGCAGTACAGGATAGCTGTACATTTTAGATTTTTACAATTCTCTGTGTGTGTTTTTCAAGTCCTTGGTTTTCTTTCCATGAAGCTGGAAATGTGTGACTGAGTGTCCTGTTTGCTAGCTTTGGCTAAGTGACTGTGCAAGTCTTCTTGTCATAGTTCTGCCTTAATTCTACGTGATGTAGACCTTGAGCAAATGAATCTCTTACAGCAGAGAACACAGTATTAAGTACTGAATATTTGATTCTTGCATCAGTTAATTTGGTGTCTGCTGCCAGACTGACTAAGTGTCTAACTTCTTTAACTAACGTGTTACAAGCACAGTACTATTGTAATTATAAACTGAATTCTTTGCAGAGATGGTGAGGACCTGGACAGTCAGGGAGATGGCAGCAGCCAGCCGGATACTATTTCCATTGCCTCACGAACCTCCCAGAACACACTAGACAGTGATAAGGTAAGTTTCCTGGGCATTGCTCTGTGGTGAGAGCAGATGATTTGTCCCCTAGTGTGAATTAGCACCCAAGATTAGTCCTTAGTACCTTCACAGAAGAGGCATGGAAATATTCAGTCTCTTAAAATAGCTGTCTGCAATAGAGAAAATGACTTGATGCTATAGGAGAGCAGGATTTTCTAAATCTAATAGGTCATGAAGAAACTACGTTTGTTCCAAACTGAAACCATTTTGTCCCCTCTCTTCTGCAGTTTGCTCAAAGATTTGACCCAGCTTTAAACGAAAGTTTTGTTTTCCATAAAATTTGATAGTGATGCACAGAATTTTTCTTGATGTTAGTCTCGGCCTTCCTGAAAGCATACCATCTGCTTTTTATATTAGCTTGAGGCTGCTGATTGTCACACAGTTACTGTTGTAAAGGAAAAATACTCTCCAGTGTTTATGGGTTAGAGATAAGTGTTCACATTCTGCATGAAAGCTGATGGAATCGTCCAGAAGTAACCCACAAAACTGTCATTTGATACTGGTGCTAGTGCTTCCTTTCCTCTATCTCTGCCTATAGTTTCTGGCTGGGTTATACCATAAGGATACACAGCCAGAGTTTCTCATGGGTGGGAAAAAGACAGGGTGTCAAAAGAAAAAAATTCTTACAAAATGTGTGTGTCACTTGGAATTGAAATAAGATTTTTGGCAAGTGAGAAGTGTTAGGACCCTGGAGGGAGGTAGAGATGGATAATGAAAGTTTATCAAACAGAAAAATGAATTAAAACACTGAAGATGCCTAGCAAATTACTTGGAAGTTTGGTTAGGGATTTCTGGCCTAATTACCTCCTTGGGTAAAATTGTTCTGATGAGCCATACAAACTATGCAGATAAATAACCACTATTTTTCAGGGTACCTAAGTGAATAGTTCTCAGAATAATATTTTGGCCATCGCCATCATCACCTAAACTCAGTGAGTTTCCTGTATTTTCACATGTCATTCAAACTCTATAGTTTGATTTTTTTCCATGTAGAGAAGCAGACAGAAGGAGGGAAATATTAGGTGCTTAGGTTGCTCTTGTATTTGTCAAAAACAGCCTATGTTTTGACCTTGTGCATTTGTACTAAAGTTGGCCTGTAGTTTTTGGTCGTGGCTTCTTCTAAAGATACTTGTGAGGAAAACAGTTGGTTAGAGGAAGAAGAACTCTTTTGATTACTTTTGTTTTGCCGTCTTGTTCTTAGCATTCTTACTCACCTCTTTAGGGATTTACAAAGATCAAGTTTTGTATGCTAGCAAAGAGTTCTTAAGCATTTAGATAATTTGTCACACTCAGAAGCTAGACATGCCCTCTCTGATGAACCTGATTGTTGGCTGAGACGTTGAGCTGTGTGCATGCAGGTTGGAGGTGATACAATCCATGCCTGCCCTGCAGAGCCACCGCCCTGCTGCAGTTGTTTGTGATGCTCTGTTCACTGGGGGAATAGCATGGGTTGTCTCTCGAGGCCCTTCACAGTAGTATTTCATGCATAATGTGAGAATTGCTGAGAAAGGTGGCCAAAGAAAATGCCCTCAGGATTGTTTTCCAGTCTGACATGACAAGGAGTCTTACCAACAACCTGTTCAGCAGGAGTTATAAGTTAAAAGGAGGAGGAATGAAAGGAAGGAGAAATGGAGAACACTTTTCAGTATTTTCCTAACGAATTCAGTTTTAAGTGTGATTAGTGACTGTAGTATTGTTTTTAAGTATTTTTGAGTTCTTACATTTGTGTATAAAATTTCTGTTAGACTTTTCTTTGCCAAGAAAAACAAGCTGAAGACTCCCTGGAAGTTACTTGTGCTGTGTATTGTATGTCCAAGGAAGGTGTTTACTATTGTGCGCTTCTAAAAACTGTGTGAATTAGCAGGGTAGCTTTGTTTTATGTTTCTGTTATAAGCTTTGGTTTGCTAAATACATTGAGAAAACCTTTAATCTGCTAAAAACTACAAAATAAAAGTTAATAAGGAACAGTAACAGGGAGGTGGCCAGTGAAATCTGCAGGGTGTCTTAACACTGTTGCTGAGTCTGAAGTAATCTCTCTCTTTGGGTGTTGAAAATTCATTAGCTGTAGTCCATTTGGGGTTTAAAATCCACTCTGTTTTCCTAGCTTAGAAGCTTGAAGTGTGTATGAATGTCTTACAGAAATGGAGTGAAACAGTTACACAGATTTTAAGTGCTGTTGATGCGGTTAGCCAGAGGAAGCAGTGGAACTCCTTGGTCGTTTGGAGCGTGTGCCTAATTGAGATGGGATTCCAAATCAAGAAACATAAAAAATATCATGCAATTTTTAAATAGTATTAATTAAGTGGTAGAAGTGTTTAGTGCTGTATTACTTAGTAGCTCTTGCTGAACATTTTTCTGTTCACATGTATCGATTACTGAGGTTAAGAAAAGACAACAAATATCAAACATGTAATATTAATCAACAGCCAAGTAAAATCATTCTTCTACTTTCTCCAATTATATGTTCAGACAGTTCATTCTTTTAAAATAAATGTTTTGGTTAGAAGTGCTAAACTGTTATACAGGGAGAATATCAAGAATGAACTCCTTTATCCAAATGTCAATATTCTTTCTCAGCTCCTCAGAGATACACTGTGAAAGGGCAGAAAATCCTTCACCTTGATAGTAAGTGGTTTAATATTGTCCAGATGAACTTCTTTCCTTGCATCCTGTTTTCTGACATAATTGAAATTGTCATAACAACAGAGCATAACTTCATGGTTAGTTTTTTTCTTCTCCACCCTTGCTTTTTAGGCTAGAATTGTAACTTCTGATTGTTTGCTTCACTGTTGCAATGCTGCTTTTCAGTAATGACTGGGATGATGCAATAGACCATATGTTTATAAAGCTGACATTGGCTTCCCAGCTTCATGCCATCTGAAAACATTGTTAGAAGACAGAATTAGAATTCAGAATAATCTTGGCAAATTGGAAAAATTAACTGGCAAAATACTGTGGAATTTAATAGGAACACATTTGAGCTTATATGAATAGGTGGAAATAGTTAAATACTAACAAAAACAGTGAGAATCTTGAACAGTTTTTGAGAGGATGATTGAGAAGCTACAGAGGCTCACAAGATGTTTATTACTTAACAGTGTGACACAGCTGGGAGGGCAAGGGAAGCAGCAATATACTGGCTTGTAGAAATGGGATGTTGAGCTGCAGGACACAAAGTCCTTAGTCTTCACTCAGAACACGTAAGGCTTCCATTAGGTACTTCATCCAGTTTTAAGTATAGAATTTTAGGAAATCGATGGACCATTGGAAGAATTCTGAGGGGAAGAAGAAAAAGATTGATCAGAAGTCTACTAAACTTAACATCTTTTGAACTTGATCCATTACATAGGAAATTAAATGGGAAGGCTGAAGGAAACAATGTGAATCTGATAGGTTTTTTCATGCTTGTATTCAGTGATCTGGTAGAAACATGAAATAATCCAAACTAGTCTTTTGGTGTGTTAGAAGATGAGAGGCTTTTAGAAGAAGAGCTGTCATAGATTGCTATCCTAAATAGTAGGAATTACACTAGCTGCTGTGGGTGGTCAGTAGAGCAATATTTTATTTTTAAGAAATTGTCTTTTGTGCCCAGCTGGTAACACTTTGTATTACTGTCTGTGTGAAGTTGTATTTCATTTTCATGCTTCTTTAAGCTTGTGTGTAGTTCTTTGAAAAACAGAAAAAGGACTGAAGCAGCAGGAGACAACCAAGTATGTAGTTCTGCCAGCTGAGTCTCCGGAAGAGAAAAGGGTCCCATCCGTAGCAAAAAAAATGTTGGTAAAAAAGCGGACATGGCTCTGAGTACACACCTCTTTTCAGAGTTGGAAACCGAGTCTGGACAGCTACCTGGTCAAAGCAAAATGCTCTTTATTTGAGGCAGAACTTTTGTGCTGTCACATTTCTTTTCTCCCACAGTGTACTCATTTCCATTTCAAAAGGGGATTAAAGATTTGGATGCTTGAAATAATTGAGAAACCTTGTTGGTCTCTCTTTGCCTTCCTTTCTCCTTAATGTAAAATTATAATGGAAAATTAAATTTAATTTGCAGTCCTGAGAGGGTGTTATATGGCCTGATGTAAAGGCTCTTGAATATCTGGTCAGTCGTGATCTTCGCAGATAGTCATGGCAGATGGACTTAGTGTGGTGTCTCTGACTTCAGCAAACTTACGCTAAGAACTTTTAGCCAGTGAGTGTTTGCCTGCTTGTCATTTGTTTTTTTCTTTCTCTCTACAAGCGACAGCGACTAAAAGGCCCCAGAGAGGTGAACATACATGGTTAACAATAATTTCAGCAAGTGCAAGGCACTGTGTCGCATGATAAGTTGTTTAATTAAACCTTGTGCCTTTTTTAATCTGCAGTTTTGTTTCTGTCTGGCGTTTGTTTCTCATCTCGTCTCTGTCTCTCCAGTTTCCATGTTTCAGACATAGCATCATTTATTTTTATCATGCATGATTAATTCAGTTTACATAAAGGGTTTCTTGAGACGGATGGATAAAGTATATAAAGCCTTTGTTCAGCCTGAATTTGGATTTAGATGGTTTGTAACTCTTTTCCCTTCAGTGCAAGTCAGTCTCCTAGTTTCTGCAATGCCTCTTGCTCTTCCCTCCAGCTAGCCTGGAGAGCCTTGCCAAAGCTGTCCAACAACAGCTGTTGAGCAATGCGCTTAATCACAGACACTCCCTGCTGTCCAACTGCATTTAATCAGTGTGAAAGATGAAACTGCTTTCAGAAAGTGTGTTATGGAGAGAAATCGAGCAATGAAACAAAGAGGAAAGAAGTGTTTCCTAACCACTACTCTGTAGTAGGCAGAAAGAAGGGAAGTTAACCCAAAGGAAGGGAAAATTGGTAAATGTTTTTTTGATCAGCTCTCCAAAGTGCCATATGTGTGTGCTGGGTGCTGAAATGATTGTCTTCAGTGTCTTAGGCAGTAGTGGAAATGTTCTGCACGAAGTTGCATATGGCAGCATAGGTGCATATTTGAGGATGGTGTGGATCTAACAAATTTGTGCAAGAAGTGTCTTACACACTATACTGAAGTATTGAATATATTGAGTATTGAATTTCAGTGGAATACCAACCAGGTAGCATATCTGATTCCCGCACTCTCTGAAAGACCAGGAATTTTGTGCACTTCAATGGTATCTGACATGGCCACTGACAGTCTTCATTTGCTTTTTCCTTTAGCTTAATATTATATAAAGTACTTAGAAATGATAAAATCTGGGATCCTACTTTTTTTTTTGTTTTATTAGGGGAAGGAGAAGAAAGAACACCTATATTATCAAAACATGTGGCCATTGCACCAGTCACAAAATATACTTTAATCATTATTTGTAGGAAGTGAAGGGTCAGGAAAGCAAATCAAGCACCAAAGATAGGCTCCTGTTGGTATTTAGGAGGAAATAAAAGGACTAGATGCAGTTCTGGAAAGTGTCAGTTTGTTACTGTGCTTGCATGGGATGGGATATGGACCTCCTGAGGAAAATTTGGTCTGCACTGGACTCCTTGTGAAGTCATACTTCACCAGATTTTTTTGTTCGTTGCCATCAGGCATACAGATGGTTTCAATTGTTTCTTGAGTTGGTCTGACAGAGGCTGTAACATAAATCAATACCAGAAAACAAGGAAAGCTCTTTACTTTTTTCCCTTTGCATAGCTTTGCATGGACTAAAAGAGAGCGTAAGGGAACAGGAAACATTTTAATGAGGGAGGAGGTAACATGTTTTGAAGATGAACCCCCCCTGTGATTCATGTATTGGGGCTGTCCAAAGAGACAGGTTAGAAGCAATGTGATTAATTTTTATCCTGGATCTAAACGGGTACAGCCTGATTTATCTTCCTTAAACACTAGATGTATGAGGGTTTTCTGCCCTTCTTGGCCTCAGCATTCCCCGAAGAAAACTTCTCCCCTGTACGCACACACATGCAATAATAGCTGGTGAGATTAGGAGGCAGATACCATGGGAAAGCTCTGGAGTTACTGCAGCCCATCTGCTAGGAGTTACGTTCTGTCATTTGTTGCAGACTTGAGGAAGAGAATGTTGGAATTGTCCTTTGATTCTTACTGGGATTTTGCTAGTTTTGTCATTTGCTCTGAAATTCTTGCTTGATAACAAAAAGCATTTTCCTAGAAAAGTTTCTGTCCAGCATTTCTGTTCCAGGCTTGTAATGAAAACTAATTAAAAACAAAAACAATGCAGTCTCTTATCTCCACTTTCTGAAGCTCATGGGATATAGTTGGCAGCCATGAGGAAGCCTGAAGGAAGCAGTCAAAAGCAACGTGGCAGAAGCTGTGCAGTCTGTTGGTGTGGCTCTTGCTTCTAGACTTGGTGCAGCTGGAACTCTCACAGGGTATTGATCCTCCTTTGTCAGTGTAGGGCATTGCAGGATTACCTTACTGAGCTGAAGGAGTTTTCTGGCTTGGTTCAAAATTACTGAATTCACAGAAGTTGAATACCAGCTGAGATCTGGTATGAATGTCTCCCTGAGGCAGCCAGAGCTATAGAGATACTCACACATGAAAAACTGCAGTAGCCTGGAATGCCATTGCCGTAAGGAAGAAGGAATTCCAGGACTGCTTTCTTAAGTTGGATGGGTGCTTTAGCACTGAGTAATCTTGGGAACTTTGCAAAGTTCAGATAATAATTTTCATTTCACATCAAAGCAGATGAAACAATCAAAGAGAGGAAGCTAAAGCTTAGGCAAAGTTATTCTAATGAAGCGTTTTGAAGAAGGGTAGGAAAACCCTAAGCTTGCATGCTTTTAATTCAAATTTGTGCAGTTTTATTTGGGGAATCAACAAAACTGTGAAAGTTGTAAGCCCATGTGAATTTTCTGTTAAATAGTTAAGTATTTGGGAATGTTATGTGAAGAACTTTATGCTGACTTTTATAATTGTGTATGGTATGTCCTGGGTGATTTTATGACCTGTGTGTGTAAACTCTGAGTAGGGTGGGGATAAGGCAGTAAGTTCATTTTAAAAAACTCCCTCTTTCTGTCTTGAATTTGCAAGATAGCAAAGCTCATGAGTGACTGTATTTGGTAATATCTGACCTTTTCTTTTCTAATTATCACACATAAAATATATTCAGAAGCGACTGCTCCTTCAGCTTTTGGGGTAAGGAGCAGTCTAGCAAGAAAAACTGCTTAAATCCTCCGCCCAGCACTGTCACAACCAGTGTGCTTTGAACAATAGGCAGAGACAAGCAGAGTTAGAAATCTGTTCTAAAATGCCAGAACTGCCTGATTTTGAAAGGATCTCTTCTTGATGTGGAAAGTCCCAGAAGCCTGCTATCTCATCCAAAATACAAATCCTGCCAGGAGTCCTATATAGGTAACGGTGCGTGACGGATGGTTTGATAACGAGCATTCATCTGGCTTCTCCTTGTTTTTCCCCCCTCACAGTTGTCTGGTGGGTGCGAGCTGACGGTGGTAATCCACGATTTCACCGCCTGCAACAGTAATGAGCTGACAATCCGCCGTGGGCAGACGGTGGAGGTCCTGGAGAGGCCCCATGACAAGCCTGACTGGTGTCTGGTGCGAACCACAGATCGGTCCCCAGCTGCGGAAGGCCTGGTCCCCTGCGGGTCCCTCTGCATCGCCCACTCCCGCAGCAGTATGGAGATGGAGGGCATTTTTAACCACAAAGGTAAGGAATGATGGACACAAAGTCTAGTCATCAGCAGCATGAGTTTTGGGTAATTGAGAGTACTGTGCAAATGGCAACTTTGGTGCTCCTGCACTGTCTTGTTTTCAGCAATCACGTTGTCTGTTTTAAGAGTAAGCAGTTGGCAGTTCTTAGCATTAAGTGAAAAAGTGGCTGAAGATAGGGAAGAGGTTTAAGCAAATTACATCTTGTTGAAGAGTTATATTAGATCAAGCTGCAGTGATAGGAAAATCTGTACCTGACAAGTGCTGAAAGTGGGGAGGGAAGAAAATCTCCATCATGGATTATCAACAGTTCCTGAGAAACCCTGCAGTAAGAAGGCATGGCAACATCAGGTTCAGCGACGGAAAAGGTACATACACTCATCCACATGCCCTGGCACAAGAATTGTTCATTTGGACTTCTGTATTTTATTTAACTGAGCTTTTTGGAGTAGCGCTGGCAGACTTATCCCTTTTTCCCAGAGCATCTCTGAAATCTTTGGGTTTTTTTCAGATGCAGGAAAGAATATTCCCCTGAAAGGTGCAAGAAAAATGGGATGATTTTTTGAAAGGTTTTAATGTGCTGTAATCTTTTGACTCTATAAACTACCGAGGCTCACAGAGTAGATTGTTATTAGAGAAAATGTTTGCTTGCTTCATTTGCAACTACTTGAATTTGCAGACTGTGGACAGAAAAAAAATGTGAACTTATGAAAAAAACAGGAGGGGAAAAAAATCCAGAGAAATAGTTCGTTAGAAAGCATTTCAGCACACGCTGTGGGAAAAGATGCATTTCTAAAAGTTTGTTATTGCAGGTAACAAGATTAGCAGACGAGTGATGTTGGGGAAAGTGTGTCTTCCAAAACACAAAATTCTGGGTTTGGAAAGTTTTTCATAAATATAACAACAATTTTTTAAATTATTCAGTCCCTTCCAGCTATTACAATTTTTCCCATGTTTTTTTAAGACACTGTATAAATATGCTTGACTAAAACAGGAATGAGTCTGTGTTTCTTACATGAGGGGCAGGCACAGCAGGAACTTCCTGAATGCTGGGTGATTAGGGACTGGGGGGAGTTTGAAGGATTGAGCTGTGTAGTTGTAGTAGTCTTTTGTTGTTTTGTGTCCTATAATAATTTGGATAGGGAAAGTTTGCAGATGTTCTGATGATAAAATTGAATAATGTAGTTGGGTAACACTAAAACTTTTCTTCTTGGACTAGGGGGTGAAGTCAGGAATTTTTTAAACAACATTCACAGAATTGATAAATCCCAATTTCCTTTAGAGCTAAGGGATCTCACCTTTGAATGCAGAGAGTTTTATTAGGAGAGGCAGATTGTACTGGACAATATAGATATATTATATGAAATACATTGAGCCTATCAGAATCCTGAGAGACAGACAGAGATGGTTTTGTATTTGAGAAGTTACCTTTTTTAATCAAAGTGGACATGACCTGTATTGCTTGTTTTTTCTTTAGCGTTTGTTTGGGGAAAATGGGGCAGAGCTTTTTCAAAGATACTTTACTTTGTTTAACACGGTGCTTTGAAATAAAGAGCATTAATTAATTATATTAATCACGGATACTGAAGAAGAAGAGAAAGCCATTGCTAGAATGAGCATAATTTGCAGGGTTGAATGCAGCCTCAGAAGTGCCTTCTGTCCCTGCCACAGGCTTCCTGTGGGATGTTGTGGTATGCCATCCTAATCCTAACTGATAAGAAGCAGCTGCTAATTGTTTATTCCCACATTGCTGTGTGTCAGGCTTTAGGAGATGGATGTTTAATTTGTAAAGTTTTCCCTGTGTGTGACTAAAGTCAGTGTGAAATGTCTTGAACATGCAAGCTATTATATAATGTTAAGTAGTCTGGGGAGGGATAAAAAAGCATAGAAAAGGCACTTGAAACTACTGGATTTGTTTCACTTTGGTCTCTACTTCATCTTTCTATTGCTTGAAAGAGGTTGATAGTGTTCATTTCACTGAGGGATTACAAAAATAAAGCAAAACTAATGCTTTGATTTTATTTTTCCCCCCATAATAAAAAGTACCTCAGACGATCCTACAAACCAATTATTCATTCTCAAGTGCTGCATTTGATTAAATAAAGCATCAGGGAATATGCTAATCAGAAGAATGGAAAAATAATTAGATGATCTTCTCAGAATTGTTCATTGTGGGTATTGATTGAGGTATGAATTCCTAAAAAAAAAACAAACAAACCAAATCCTCTAACAAAGAACACGTGAGTGACTTACATCATTTAAGTAAGTCCATGTTCTTGGACAGATAATTTTTCACGTACTTGCTAGATTTCTAGTAGTTAATTCTGTACCTTCAGTCTTTTTAATACGGATTTTCTTTTCCTTTTTTTAACAACAAGTCAGTAAAATTTTCAGAGTTTTTGAAAGTTTCAACAAAGTAGGATTTTGAGGTCTGAAAATACACATCCTATGAGGCTCTCAATGTGAGCATCAAGTCAGAGTAATTCTGTACAGTACATGGACTAAGACATGAGTTGAATTTTTGCATGTGTGACATGATAAGCTGTTGAGAGAGGCTGAGGGAAGGGACAGGGTTTATGTATTGCAGGGGAGAGAAGGAGGTGATTGCCATCAGAAATGTGGGGTTGGCTGCTTGGATGTAGAGTGCTTACCCTATACAGATGACTTGCTAAAGAGTTTTCCACTCCTTTCAGTATCTAAGGACCCTACAATTTTGATCTTTTCGAAAATGTTTGTCAGTAGCACCACTTGCCAACCAAACAGGTTGGAAAGCTGCAGCATATCGAAGGTGAAATGAGCTTCAAAGTTTTGAAATGGCAAAGCTCTTGTAATTGACAGCTGGTTCTTAAGGTGTGTCAAACCACATTTCATCACTGAGTACAGAAATGTTAATGCCTTAAATAATCTGAAATTATTATCCAAAGTAGGAAAACATGCGAGATTATTAAAGCAGAAAGTATGTTCAGTGAAGCCTAGTTCTAAAAGCTGATCTTGGTCATTCCTTGTCTGTCCACACATTATCTGTCAACCATGAAAGGTAATGTTGTTTTAGTCTCGTGTTAAAAGACAGCCCTAAAAATGACCCTCATCAGTTGCCTATCAGTGTAGGTGTTACTTCTCCTCTAAAAATGTGTATTACCTAAAGCATCAAATCAGTATGAATGGATTAAAAAAATACGCATTTACAGTCTCTTCAATCTCTAAAATTTTATAGAAGTTAAGGTAATAAACACTTCGTTAGGAGTATGAGGAAAGCATTGCACAGAAAATATATTCACTGATGAATAGTAACTTAGGGCAAGAGTTAATTGCAGGTTCTCAACCTCTTGCTTGCTCTGCTGGATATCAAATCTATTTTTGTAAGTTATTTGGGTCATTTAATCAATTTGATGTGCAGTTTACAGATGAATACATTTTTAAAAAATCTAAATCCCTTTTATAATAGGGGTAAAAGAGAAACAAGTGGGTAGTGAAGAGGCTGAATAACAGTTGGTGCACTCTACAAAAAATAAATCAGTAACTCTGGAAGAACATATTTTTCACAAGTAATGCATAAGGCAACATTTTTTTTGCAATGATTTCCCACATGTTTTTGGGTGTGGGGGAGAAAGATTGTTCCTGTTGTTTGGTGCTTCTCTCTTTTTTAACGAGTTTCTTTTCATTCTATGGTACATCATTTTTTTGTATGTGCAGTTCTCTTTCTTTTGTTTGCAGGATATTTACACTTGCCACAGAGCTTTAGGTAAAGGGCAGGGGACAGGATTCAGGATAATGAAATTGAACATGCAAGCTCAGAAAAATTGGCAGCTATTTAAAATTGTTTGTGAATGTCTTGCTTGTTTATATCACACTTTCACTGTCTTTTCTGAATTCATGAGTACTTCTGAAGAATTTGTGATAGTCCATCATATCCCTTCTGTAAGAGCTACTGTTTGGAGACCTACAAAGGCTGCAGCGAGCCTTTGCTCATGAGGCTTACATTTATGTCTCCTTGAAGTTACAAGGTTTTGGAGGGGACCATGTTTAACTGCCAATTCATGTTACTATCTCTTTGTTTCAAAACTTGGCCACAAAAGTCTTTTGTTTACCTGAAGGTACAGTGTCTTCCTGTGTTATGCCACTGTGTAATCCAGGGATCTGTACAGGTTTTGTTCAAATCTGAGAGGTAGGTGATGTCTTAGTAACATGGTGCCAAACCACACACCACTCATACTGAATACTGGCTTTTGATTTTGCTCCGAGGATACTGTCCTGACTGCAACCATAAACAGAGAAATGTTATTTCAGCAGTCTTCTTTTTCCAAATGTAGTCTCTCTGAAAGAATCTAACATAATAAGATCAAATGGCTTTGCAAGACAAAGGTTGACAAATTTTTTCAAATAGCTGTGTAGTTAGCCATTTTCTACAACTGCAAGATGGGAAGGACTGATGTAGGGCAGGTGTCAGAGCTCTTCTTGAATTGCTGTAGGGACCCTCTGCTCAGGAATTAAGGAAGACAAAAATTATATGGATGACCTAGAGATAGTTCCCCAGAAGAGAGAGATATTTTATGGCTGAGGCCACAGAATGGGCTAAAACACAGTCTTGACTTTGTTACTTTAAGTAAGCTTGCTCTGACACAACTGAATACTATTTAGAATACCAGTTTTCAGTGAAGAGGGAAGGGGAGAGAGTAAAGGTAAAAGTCTCATGTGTGATTGAGAGCTTTGAAAGGTATGCTTGAGAAATGGAGTGTTTCATGTTGAGTCTAAATACTATTCAATGTAGGAAGGGGAAACTCTGCATAACAGCAGGAGAGTTTGATCAAGCAAAATGGGAATCCAGTTTGAATAACTGAAGAAGGACTCCCTGTTTGTGGTGGAAGAAAAGAAGGATGATTTGGGCAGCAGTTCTTTGCTTACAAGCAGAGGGAGGCTTTAGAAGGGGAGGTTTTGCTGTTTTGAGACTGCAAGCGAGTGAAGCACAGGCCATGTGTAGGGAAAAAGGATCCCCACCCGTGGCTCCGAGCCAAAGCGCTGCCTGTGAGACTGCCTGACAGCGTTTGCAGCTGCAGGAAATGAGTTACAGCCCAGGCCAGAGGGGAAAGTAACTCCTGACAATGAGCTGGTGGGGTACGTGCTCTGCTGTGTTGCCTTGGGGCCAGGTGGCAGAAGGTGGGGACTGGAGTTTCCAGGGCACCAAACCAAGAGGGATCTGCTGCTGCTTCTACACAGACGAATGTGATTGCATGCAGAAAGTGATACAGAGAAATATTTCGGAGTTGTACAAGACACCAAACCGTAATCTAAAAATTCTGTTTCTTGATGGATCAATTACTTCCTCATAAAACTTCCAAATAACAGGCTGTCCATCCAGGTCGCCAGCTGATAGCCTTACGAGGAGCTCATGGGAGGCAAAACTGAGCAGTCAGTTGAATTTGACACTCCACATGTTTACATTAAGAAAAAAATTAAAGCTGTGCTGCAGTGTCAGTTCAACTTCTTTATCAGGCAGACTTGAGCTTGAATGGAGATGCATACATTTTAATAGCTTAAGTTCAGCTTCACAGTTAGCAGTTCCTTTGAAAGTGTAATAAATCATAAATTTTCATTTAGTCACAAATATTTTTCCCAAAAGCACTACTAGTCTAATAGTGGCAAAGATGGCTTGAATTTAGGTTGTATATGTGTGATTTTTCAAACGTTTTCATGCCTTAGTCCAGGTAAACAAAGTAGCTGCAGTATAAAGTAAAACAAGAATTCTCTCTCCTGACTTTCCCACCTTGTGGTTTCAGTTGAGTTTGCAGTTAAAAACATCATCTGAGCATAAGTAAACTTAAAATGCCAGCAATTGACTGTGGTGCACTAGATAATAATCTTTGCATTGAGCTTTATAGCCAAACTGTGTCAGATGGCCAGAATTAAGAGCCAAATTCTAATTGAACCTTGATAAATGGTAAAGTCTGTATGAATTGCTTCCTTGGTGTTGTGCAATCTTAAACTAGACAAGGAGGTTCAGTGAATCTCACAATTTGAATTTCTAGACAAGTTCTCTCTGCGTCAAGTTCACATGTGCTCTGAAACAGAGTAGGATTGATTTCTGCATAAATCTGCCTTTAACTCCTGCATTATTTTTTTATCATAATGCAGCCCAGGAAGACTTGTGAGATATATCAGTATTTCCCATGCTGACTCCATTTGTGAGCATAAGTACGTGGTTAATTTGTCTCTGGAGTTTTCATACATAGTTAATGAAAGGATTTTGCCCTGCTTGGGAGCTCAGTATTACAGCTGAGAAAAAGAAATTTTTATAATACTGGCCTGAATGTACTTTTGGTCCTAGACAGCTGCCAAATATATTTCTCTTATATATTGTAGTTGGAAAGGAAATCGGTGCATAAAAAGTATCTGCTTCAGAACAGATGTATTTGCACAGCTGATCTTTGGGAGGTAGAGGGTGGATATAAACCAGCAATTCTGATGCCTTTAGGTTTCCCAAGAGAGTTGTTACTTTGCTTGCAATTAGCCTTTCTTTGACAGCAGTTTTTTTTCTGAACCAAGGTTAGAACAGAGTATGAACTCAAGTCATATCCTGCAAATGTTGTTTCTATCTTGCAATTGAAGAAAACCTTCCTGAAGTGTTGCTTACTTTCCTTAACTGTCCCTCTTCAGGTGCAACAAACTTTTAAAAATTTTTTAAGTATTGAGAATTACTTTGTGAGGGTGTCTTTGTTACCCATATTTTGCTTGCTGCTTCCTTTTTTTTTTTAAGAAGCAGGCTAGAGCTGATGATCTTGAGCACTTTTTGGGACATGCTCACATTACATTACATCACATCACATCATCTGTCATCATCACTGCCTGCAGATGGAACCAGCAGGATTTAGGGTTCCACTGACTTCCTCCAATTCTGTTTTTATGAGGAGGCTGCTAAATATGTTCCATTGACTTCATTTCACTTTTCCTGCAAATAGTAAAATATTATGCATGCTAAATTAGAAATGTTGCATCACTTTCAACATAACTATCAGAAGCTTTTTTGTAGATGCCCTTGACATCTCTTAGGTTGTTGGCACTGTTATGCAATATTTCACTTCTATTTTGAGTGCATATTCACTGACATAGGTGTAATTACAATTCAGGACATGCTCGCGTTTGCTCCTAGTTTTGAGTTGAGTACAAATAGCAAGACATGTTTCTCTATCTGGAACAACTATTGAACCTAAATTCATTTTTGTCCAACGTGGAAGTGAAGCAAAGAAGTGATGGAATTCTTAAAGCAAACTGTGTGAAATAGGCTGTTGTGATAAGTTAATAAAAACATTTAATGATCCCAGGAAAACAAACTGATAATGCTTTTCAGAAATTTGCAGAATGAATTTTCAAGGATGGATATATAATGGTTAACCCGTATGGCAACAGAAGACATTTGCATAACTGACATGCAGGTATAAATAGTAAGGGTAATTTTAGGTAAACTTGTTATCAAATTATCCTTGATTACCAAAATCTTCTAATTTTTCTTGTGGTTGTGGACCAGCTGTGGCCAACCTCTACTGTTTGTTAACCATTTACATGTCCCTGTTAAAAGAAGAGTTTAAAAATATGTCAGGTTTTCAAGAGCAGACTAGACAAAGCCCCAGGTATGCTAGTCTGATCTCTTAACTGACCCATCCTTTCAAGCAGAAGATTGGACTACATGGATTTTTGGGACCACTTGGAACTTGAGTTATCTGGTGATCCTATGCTAAAAGTTAGAATTGCTAGCATGAACTTGGTATGTTCTAAGAATTTCCTGGAGTCTTCCACTCCCCTTAGTGCCTTTGGGGCTATCAGAAATGCTGTAGATTTTGGCCACCCAATAACATTTATTCCATGTCAAAAATGGGAAGAAATCATAAGAAGTATTTCTCCTTGTGAAAAACTCCAGTTGTGCTTGTTGCACCGTGCTGGGTGCAGTCATAACCTACTTAGGTGTATGTTCATTTTTTAATATAAGCTTTAAAGTACCGGTGATACGGATATTCTTTAAACACGGAATCTAGGGAAATCTGGCTGCATGTAAGAACATGCAAATATGCTGAAGGAAAGAAAGCTGCTAGGGTTTAAGATCATCAAGCCCACCCGTTAACCCAGCACTGCCAAGTGCACCTCTAACCATGTCCCTTGAAGGAGGCATCACCTCCCCGCTGGTGAATTGAGCCCTGGTTCTCTGGCGTGACAGTCGGGGGCTGGTTGACTAGACTGAAGTATTTAAGCAGTATTAAGCAGAAAAATTTGATTGGTGAAGACCACCAAATTGTCAACCACGGATTTTAAAATTTTTGTATCAGTAGCCAGTCTGTTTTAGAGAATTGATTTGTCACAGCCTGACTCGGTTGTTGGCTGGTTCTAGAGTATTTTGTGCTGACTTCTCTCAGGAGCAGCAAAACGTGTACTTTAAATGCTGGTTGATTTAGTAAAACAGGCTTAGGTGTGTTTCTCCTTTCATCCTAAAGATGTGGCAGGACTACATATAGTCATGCCAGAGTCAGTTTGGAAAACACTGGCTCAGAGTTCTGTTTACAGTCTCAGAGTAACTTCTAAAGAACTGATGTTTACAGCAGGTGGTACCCTGGAGGTGTGTGGTGTGTTCTCTTTGTTTCCTGGTTGCTTGCTTAAGTGAAAGCCCAGGCAGTGGGATCCAGTGCTTGTTCACATCACCTTTTTAAGACTATGTGAAGCTACAGTCCTCAGAACTGGAGTAAATTAATAGTAGCAGCATTTGACTGTCTTTTGCTGTTTGTGGGATAACAAAGCCTTAGTCTGTTACCACGATGGCATGCTTTGTTCAAGAGGAACTAACTGGGAAAAGAGAATGCAGAAAAATTTTGTGTCAATTAAAACTATTTTCTGGCACCTGAATTTTAGTTGCTGTCCTAAATGAGCATTGTTGTCTTAACTGAGTATAGTAACTCACTGAAATATCTGAAGTGTAAACTTAGTGTGGCTATTTCATAACTCCATTTTCGCAGTTCTGCTAAGGGGTGATGATGTAATTTGTAGGAAATTTACCCTTTTCAATTTTGTCAACGGTGTGATCATGTTAATTTCTTTGGTTCAGAGCTAATTTTGTTTTAAATGGGTGTAAAACACGTTCTGCATAACCCAAACAGAAATGTCTTAACTTTTTCAGGACTGAATTATCCTACATTTATAATTCAGAGCAGATATTAAAAAAAAGTAAATTACAATGCAGAAACTCTCATATTTGTGGAATTGTTTGACAGTACACAATGTCAAGTGTTTCTGTGTTTTATCATCTGATAAGCAGTATATAATAATAAGCCCCAGTCCTGTGGAATTTTTTGCTCCTCCTTTCAGTTGTGCCTATGGTAAACCTAGCCTCCAAATATACCTAAATGTAGTTAGTAACAAATCCGTGTTTATAATTTGTAAAAATGTGGCATCTGAAATCCAGGCTGAGTGAGAGAGAGAATGCCTGTTTCTGGTTTTGCTCTCCTGTTAGATGCAGTGCAGGGGAATCAAGGTGGTTGCTTTATTTTGCTGAAGTATCTCTTAATATTATAAAAGAGGCTGTCAAAGTATGTAAGGGGTTTTTGTATTAAATGCTTCTATTTGAAATCCACTCAGGTGCTTTCAGAGTGCCTGGGCCTTTCCTGCTTTCCAAAGCAGCTGGGTGTTGGATTGTGGCTGGGCTCCATCTACCACACCTTGGAGTGCCATGCGACTTAACCTGATCTGTTACAGGAACTCGTGGTAAGCAGTACTGAGCAGAGACAAAAGGAGAGGAGGTGGCAGTGAAATAAACCTTTGTATCTAACCAAACAGCATTTTTACTATTTGAACTTCGCAGAAGTAGAATAATCAGTGTTTTGGTCAATAATACCAAGCAGCAGGTAGCTGACACAGCTGGAAGAATTCCTCCAGATGCATTTGTATGGAACTTCAGCCTCAGTATTTCTTACAAGGAGTATGCGTCCCATTTTAAAAGCTTTGCTTTTGTTGTTTTGGGTTTTTTATGACCTGGTTTGACCTGGTAGAACTGTTCATTTTCCTTTTTAAGTGACTTAAAAGATGTTAATTTTAAGTCAAGAACAATTCAGTATTCTGAGCACTTCAGATGAATATATTCTTTTGTCTTTGACTGCATGCATTTTTAGTTAAGATAATTACCTAAGAGACTTATTTTAAAAAGAATCCAAACCTCCTCTGTGTGCAGCTAAAACTGGTTTGGAAAATTAAACCTTGTTTTTACCAGATTATTTTTCATGCCAAAAGGCTGTTTCCCCTTGGGAAAATGAAGAAAAGAAAGAATGATGAAGGGTGACTTGTATAATAAAATTAATGTAAAAAAATGAGTGTTTCTTCAATATGTCTCATTAGGACAGCAAGTATTTCTCGCTTGGAACATGTTTTGTGTTTTCTCCAAAGTAGAGATGACACATGGCCTATTCCTTCTCCACTCCCACTCCTTGCTAAGTACTGGATGTATGTGAAACAAAATTCCTTACTCTCATCCAAAAGATTTTGTTTGAATTATCTAAAGCTGGTTTGTTGTGGTTTTGCTGACAGTGGCTGGGATTCTTCAAGCTAGTTTGGCATGCTGCAGTGGTGACTGCTTTGAGGAGTCAGAATTTTCCCAAAGCTTTTCCAGATAAACAGAAGACTAGGGACATTGAACATCTCATAATTTCTTTGAAAGGCCTCTTCATTCTTAGGAGTGGTATATAGGCTCCAATCCTTTGGTTATAGCACAGAATAGAGTTAAAAATTCAAGTAAATAATAGCCAAATTATTAAGATGGGAGAGAATTTACTGTGTCATGTGCTTTTTGGTAGTCTTTCTTACTGTAGGCGTCAGCAACAGCTAGGGCATGTTCTGCAAAGCTGGAGACAGGAAGGACTTGTTTAGATCCTGGCCTGGGTGACTGAATAGTTGAATACATAGTTCATTTCCCAATATTTTTAATTAAAGCCTAAGTACTTCAGTGTCTTGATATCAGTTGCTCTTGGCAAATGCTTCACCCAAGATATTGAATGGAAGGCTATAAATCACCTGGATGAAAAGATCGCTTTACCCTCAGTTAGAAATTCTTTTCCCAGGTTTGCCAGCTAATGAGATAGCCTGTGTGCTTTGTTGGAGGTGGCTATTGGTTGGAGGTTTTTTGGTTGGTTTTTTGTTTTGGTTTTTTTTTTCCTTGATGAAAAATACAAGTATTTTGAAGGGAGTTCTTGGAAATCTCACATTAAGGATGTTCACACAGTTCATTGCACAGTACAATTTCTGAATGATTGAATATAAAGTGTCTCTGGCAGCTGGCAGCAGTGGTAGTGAAGAACAGGAAACAACATGCTGAATGTGAGCCCAAAGAGCCACTGTTGTAATGATTCCGCTCCTTGCAGACTGGCAGTGTTATCTGTGAGACTGAGGAGCAGCAAGGCTATTTTTTGGGAACAGGATGATCTTTGTGTGTGGAGCTAAAGAAACCAGATCCTGGTGGTGCAGCTGTACCCCAAGCAGTTCAACTGTGCATGCACTGTACACTGAGGAAAAGGCAAAGTTAGGCTCCTTTCAGAATTTTCATCGTAGTGTGGGAGCTCACCTTTGAAGATTCAGCCTCAGATTTATTTATTGATGTGGTTTTGCTTTCTCCAATTTCTTGATTGTGTTAGAGTATTCTGGTGTGGGGCAGAATGCCTAACCTGCCCAAGATAGGATTTGTATGCAAAGTCTGCCTGATTTATTTATTATTCTTTTTAAATGCAAAATGCATATTGTAAATAAAATTCCTATTGGTTTGTGCAATGTTATTTAGTTCAAGAATTTTAATAGTTATGAATTTATGTCTAACTTTGGCTCCTGGGTCTGGGTGGTCTTTGGTCCTGCACAGTTTTGGAAGTTTGAATGTTCTCTTTCCCATACACAGAAACATGACTCAAAATTGTAAGAATTGTGCAATACTAAATCATGGAAGCATTTTGTCTCATAGATCACTTCAAAAAATATTTTTAAATTGTGACTTTTAGACGCTGAATAAAGAATTCACTCTTCTATTAATGTCAGTTATCTTGTATAAGCTTCGCCACTCTTAAGATGAACAAGAGTTTTTTAAGTAACTTTGTAGTACTGATTTCAAAATCTGTGAATTACTTTTGTAAATGGAATGTCAGGATATGACGGGGAAGATTCCAGAGAGGACTTACAACTTCCAGATTTAGTTTTGCTTGAGAACAATATTGAAGCTGTGTTTTCTCATGCTATATAATCTTTCAAACACAGATACCTCCCCACCCTGCGAAGACAGATATTAAGGAAGAATGGTTGGCTTTTTAGCTTTTTGCTCCCAGGCAACTCAGAATAGGTATTTAAATTTGAAATTTCTGCATTTTATTAGCTTCCCTCTCTTGTTCTGCTTGTTTTCACCAAGATGGTGCAAAATGTAATGGGATCTTACAAAGATTAAGTTGGAATGCTGTTTATCCTTGTTTTAATAGAAGTCTATTATATATTTCTGTTGCCATGCAAGTATCTTAGGAGTATGAGAAATGTAGTCAGCTTAACTCCAGTTGTCCTGTTAAATGAAAGAAGGGATGAATGTTTCCATTCTTACATGCAAGACTATTAATAGAAGCCTCACACAAGGTTACACTTCCGTAAGGAAGTTAATACAGTGGCAAATGATGGGTGCAGTGCTGCAGTTAAGACCTGGTACCTGTGAGAAGCTGAAGCTGGGATGAGCTGATTTGTTGACTGTCAATGGCAGAGACTGGTGAGCTGTTGTATCTGTTTGAGGGTGAGCTGGCAAAATGTTAATACCTTAAAATGGTTTTGGCAGGCTGACACTGTCCATCAGTGATCCCTGAGATTAATTGCAGGAAGTTGATCCTGTTCCTTCACTGTAGTAATAGATACAGGCATCTGATGCTTCATTTGCGTCTATCATACGAAGTGTGTGCTACCTGATCTACTCGGGATGTGCAGTGCTTTTCTAGCTGGGTTTTTTTTCTATTTAGTTTCTTTGTTTAATCACTGGGATGTAATCTTTCTTAAAAATGAGTGGGCTGTTTTGCCTAGAATTTTTAAATCTTCATGAAATAGACAAAATTTTCACCTGGACACTTATTTTGTCACAGTTCTAAGTAACTGAGAAGTACCTTTATTTGCTAGGGGCCTGAAGGGCCATTCATTAGTACTTCTCTTTCAGAAATGAAGAGGATAATGATCTACCTTTTTTAGAGGATATTAAATTAAATGTATAACCAAGAAAACTAATTTCAGCTTTACACAGGTATGGCAAAAAATGAAATGGTTAATTTTACTTTAAAAAAAAAGAGAGAGTCACATCTGTTTCACATCTATTTCAACTTTCATCAACTGGCACACATCAATATATGAGCTTTTTCCATTGGTAATTTCATCAAAGTCTGTTTTCCTGATGACCTGTGGTCTGTGAATCCTGAGCAGCAGATGAAGCAGGGGCAGCTCACTGCTGCTGTGCAATGCCCGTGTGGTCCAGCCTCTTCTGCGCTGAGTTTGTGCTCTGTACCCAGCTGTGTTTTTTCCTAAAGATGTGCTCCATGTAAACGTATTCCTTCCTGTGGAATTAAGATTACCCGACTGGTTTGTTACAACCAAGGATGAGCTCCTACAAAAAACTGCTGATGTAAGGAGTTGCAGGAAGAGATGTCTAGCACACAGGGATAGCTAATGCAGGATATGGCACGGGAATACAGAAAACCGGATGGAGCTAAAGGACAAAGAGAGCTTTGTGGTAAAGTCTGAAGTAAACCTTGGAAAGACATTAATAGGCTGCCTGTTTGGGCATAAAATTACTTGTATTGATACAGGTCCCTGTCTTGGAAACTGAGACTTGTGGTACATCTTGGGGTGTATAAAGTCTGATCTGAGGTGACAGTGGTACTGCATAATGGTCCCTGCTGTTAAATAAAGAAATGTTGGGTTTGTGATATACAAGTCATCTGCCTTTTGCTTATACTTCAGGAGAAGTTACAAGTCTAAGCTGTCTGCCTTGGACCATAAGAAAGTTGTAGCTGTTATTTCAGTATATACATTGAGATGTTTTTCAACCAAATTCTTACCTAACACACCCAGTGACTCTGCACCACATTCATGTGGGGTCTGTTGTCTCCACTCCAACGTTGCTGTGAAGCAATTGCATTTTACAAAAGTTGTGTCATCCAAGACAACTGTGTATCCATGATACTTTCTTCTTAACCACGTAGCCTGTGAAATACGACTCTGAGAGAGTTCATGTGGTCATTCTCTCTCCTTCACCACCTTGATTTGCTTGTCAGATTTTTCTCTGAGAAGGGGTCAAAGCAAAACCTAAAAATAACAGTATTTGCTTTCAGTAGGAATGGAAGAACTTTTTGCATCAGCAAGCTGCAAATGATGTGGTTCCCAGAGCATTTATATCATCTTCCTACATATATTATTGGTTTTATAAGGGCAGTCTACATGCATTTAAAAAGCAAAACAAAACCAACCTAAAAACAGTTTTATGTATAAATTTTGCACTCTTTTAGTCAGAAGCTTTTTTACATATGGAAATCACTACTTCAAAGCTGTATTGATAACCTCTCTAACTAGATGTTGGTTAAAGGTGTGAGAGTTTTACTGCAAAAAGAATGGCTGAATAGTCTTTAGTATGCTCAATGTGCGTGGGAGTGGTTGCAGAGTGAAAG
Source organism: Dasyornis broadbenti (assembly GCA_013397935.1). Taxonomy (NCBI): domain Eukaryota; kingdom Metazoa; phylum Chordata; class Aves; order Passeriformes; family Dasyornithidae; genus Dasyornis; species Dasyornis broadbenti. The sequence continues at coordinate 1,011,782 of VZRN01006295.1, read as the reverse complement.
AAAGGGATTGTTTAATTTATTTTTTTTTTCTTACTCAGCTAGAAACTAGAATGATTTTCAGATGTTCTACAATTTCACGAAGAGTAAACTAGCCATGGTGGAAGTCTCACTGTAGGTGGTAAACTATTAAGATCACTTATCCTGAAGAAAGAGGTTTTTTTCCCTCTGCCTTGCTCACCCCCCTCCCAACACCCCCACGCTTAGGAATTCAGTGTTATTTGAAAGTTGGTTTGGGTCAAAAGAAAATTGATCAAGAGTCAGCATCAGTGGTTTCAGTGCAGGAGGCTATGAAGGAAGAACTGATTCAGAATTTAGATCAGCTTTCCTAAGAAAGCAAAACGTTATTCTCAGGTGGAGGGTGACCACGGCTCTTCAGTAGGGCAGACAGGATAAGGTGTGTGTACCCAGCTTGTGTTACATGCTAATGGTAAGCTGTCTTTGACTCTGGGACCCTATAGACTCAGTTCTGTGTAAAATTCCTGTTTATCCTTGCATTACATGTGTTTGTTTGTGCTAGTATCATTGGCAACCCCCGCGCTGCTTTAATTTCTTCTTACCCTCTCTACATGTTTGTGTGCTATATAGTATTGTTTGTTCAGTCTCATTTTTGGGCTTTTTTTTTCCATGATCATATAATGAAGGCATTCAATTCCTGTTTTTACAGAAACTTAATTCTTTCTTTGGCTGTTTATCTATCAAGTGAATTTAGCTTTATGTAGCTCCTTTCAAATCAGCTGATGATGATATGTTCAGGGGAAGAAATCAAACATATTTTTTTACATTTGCGTAGCAAAAAAAAATCACAAACATAATTTAATATTTATAGACAAATGCTTTTGTGGCATGCTAGGTGAAGAATGCATGTACAAAAAATAAAATACATGCAGTTTCAGTTTACTGAACAGGAAGACAGCTTAATGAACTAGAAACATATCTTGCAGCGTATGAGCTCAGAAGTGAAACAGATCTGAAATGTAGTGTAAACCAGGGCAAGATCTTAAATTAATTTATCAAATGGTGTGAGTTTTCTGGTATTGTGGGATTTGGTTGATTGATTGATTGATGCTCACAAACAAGGCTCAAGAGAAGGTGAAGGTGAGCACAGAATCTGTTTTTTGTCAAGGAAAATTGGAAGTTCCAGGGAAAGCACTGCATGATTTAGCTGACCGGAAAATGTCTGGTTTTTTTGGATTTATGCCTTTAGCTAAAGCATTAAAAACTAACTGTGCAGTGTAAAATAAAAAGAGGTGTTAGAGGTTAATTTTCTGTATTCTGGTTACTATAGAGCTTTGTAGGTTCACTAGAATGCATCTTTTCTGAAGGCTGACAGGAAAAACTGCTGGTTTGCTGTATTTTATAAGATCACCCTGAGCCTCAATTAGGGTAGTTACGGTAGAGTGTAATCTGCAGCATCTGGCTATTCCCACATGTGAATTTAAAGACTGGAACTGTGTTCAGTGAGTCAGAGGAGAGCATCCCCAGAAGAGAGGAGCTGCTCTGACGGCAGGCAGGGGTCTAAACCAGACTCAGAAGATAACAGCGACTTCCTCATTCTGATGGCATTGCCTGTAACATTATCTGAGTGAACATCTTCAGGAGAAGCTGTAACCCATCCCAGGCTGCGGGCAAGTAGGTTGTTTGGAAGCTGTGGGTATCGGAACAGCTGACTCCTCACCATGCCGAACAGGATTAAACAGATCGACACTCTGGGGTCTCTTCACTCAGTAAATCCTACCTGCTGCGGCAACGGGCAGCCGAGTGGCTGTAAATACTGGATCCTGGATTTAGGTACAAGTATGCACAGTACAGATACAATGGGCAGGGGGAGGCATGTTTGTTGGTTGTTCGGGGAATGTTTTCAAATCACAGGAGTTTAGTGGGATGCTTTTTTTCCCCTCCTTCTCTCTTTTTCTCTGCTCTCCCTTCCCTCTGATCTGACCCCAGCCAAAAAATGCAGAGTACTACAGAAAGGACCTGTATAGGAAAGGGAGCAGTTACAGAATTAATCTTCTCTGTAAACTGCTGAGATGCTGTACAGTAAGCTCTTTCAGAAGAAGCTTGTAAAAGGCATGTGCTACTTTATGGGTTTTTTTTAGTTGAACTAGGGAAATGAAGAATGGTAACTCTTGCTCTGTGAAACGTTATTAATGGTAGTATTTTGTTCAAAGAATTTAGGAGAAATTTTCTTTGAATGTTGCTGCTAAACCAAAGAAATCATAGATTATTCAGTATGTATCACTTCTGTTAAATTGTTGTTGAGAAGTAATGTGTTTTGGGAAATAGAGCTTGAAAAGAAAGGGTAGTTGGGAAATAAATTGGTCTGTGAAATTTATTTAGAGGCAACACTGATTCTGAAATGTAATATGACGGTAATTCGTGCTTTCAGCCTCAACTGGAGGAGCACAGAGGTAAGGGTAATGATGTTCATGTTAAACTTCATTCTTGTCGGGTCTTCTCCCACTCCTTCTTTGTTATTTTTAACAGGAAGCAATATTTGTGCTTGACATTTGATTTGTTACTGCTGAACAAGTTTGTATGATGTGCATTAAAGAGTTGGCGATATCTGCGGAACAAAACAGTGCTAACCTTTAGTGTCTGGAGCTGATGCACCTGTTGGGGTGCCTTCTCGCATACCTGTTGCTGTGTGCTGTGTGCTTATACTTTAAAAAAGCAGCAAAAGACAAGTTATAATCAGTGTTATTTGATAATATCCAAACTGCAGTTATGGATGAGAGGCGAGGGAGGATGGTAGAAGCCTTGCAAACATGAAATCAAGGATGTAATGAGAATTAATCTTATCAGAGACTTCTGAAGATAGGGTCGCGTGTCAGTGGGATGGTTGTATCTCTCAGTAGCTCCTCGAAAAGTAACGGGGGGCATTGGAGTTCCAGCCAGTGGGAGTTAATGTTAGCAGGCTGTCATCTCAGATCCAGCAATAGAGCTGTGTTCTCAGAAGTCTGCTCTGTAGCCCTCAGTGCCGCACCATCGCTTCCTTAAACAGCAGTTATTCCAGTTTTTAGAAGCAAACAAGCACAGGTTTACAGTACTTCTTGCAGGAAGGTGGGAGTGAAAGCAGTCAATTATAAATAGTAGCTGATAGGCAGAATGTTCTGCAGTAAAATATTTTACAGCAAGTCCCTTCCCAGAGCTGTGATTACCTAGTCTGCTGGAGGTCTGTTCATGGCACAGCAGCAGTCTTCTCCCCTTCGTCTTGCTTCGCCTTCTCCTGTCTTCGCTGTAGCTCCTTTGCTTCATTTTTAAACTCTTGGTGTTGCAGTGGTTAGTTTACATCAAATAATTTTTACAAAACACATTTTATAAAGTGCAGGGTGTAGTCAGTTCCTATCAGTGAGATGCTTTCCATTATTACCGTAAATTAAGATCATAGACACATATGAAGCCTTGTTTGGCAAACATACGTGGTTTCACAAACATTCTTCGTTGTTCCCTTTCTGTGTCTTAAAAACAGATGTCCTTGCACACAGGCTGTGCCGTAAGGAGGCTCAATAGCCTTTCGTAAGAGGGGAGCAAAGCTTACTTGCATACCCTAGTATAACTGTAGCTATGCCATCTCTTGAACTGGAACAACTGAAAATTGTATCTGTAGTATCACTGGCCACTGCAAACTTAAAACTGGCTGTGGGATTTAGGCTTCATATTCAGAATGTACTCTAGTGCATGATTTTATTTGTAGAAGGCTTTGACATGGCTTAAAGGTTTTTTTTAAAGAATTAAAAAGTTTGTACATTTTTCATTCAAATGTTAGAATACATGTATAATTACTAATCATGTATTCCTGCTTAATTACATGATCCAAGTTTTTGCCCCACTTATGCATCAAGCCTGCAGGAAGGAAAATGCTTTCAGATGTAGGGAGAAAGAAAATAGGGCTTTGAATAATGAACTGGCAAGAAACTACTGAAACTAATAAGTAAGTATTGTATTTTTGCCTTTATCTGACATCAGTTGGAGAAAGCAGTGGTGTTGGTAGGAGGAAACCAATTCTCATGGTAATTCCACCCATTTCTGTAACTTAAAAATGCTTTGCATATTAAACAAGAAGATGAGATAAATATTAAAGTTGTTTATGGTTATCTGGCTGCAGAGAGTGTTGAGTAGTTTCAATCTGGAACTGAATATTGAAAATAACATATTTTTTCAGTTACCTTATGATCTGGAAGAAACAATAGCATGTATGTGTTTCAGTCCCTAAGTGGATCATGTGAGTCTACGTTTCACTTGGGAAATTTGAGAGGCAAATCTCATGGATAAAATCCAGGGAATAAATGTACAACCCCCAAATTTATCCTGAAGTTATTAACCATCTGGGAGCTGGGTTTCGAAGGAGGAAAGGTGGTTGTAGGAGTAGAGAAAGAATAGAGAATTACCTTTGAAGAAATATTTATTATACTAATAGATTGCTTAAGAGAATGTATATGAATCAAATTATCTTTCTTTTTTCCTCTTTTGTATCATTTTATAGTCTATCAAGCCTCAGAAATAATTCATCCATAAAACAGGATGCTTTTACTGTAAAGTAATTGTTAGCAAATGGTGTCCAGGAGAGGATAAGAATCTCTGAGGACTGAACTCAGAGGACACAGTGGGAGAGTCCAGTTATTACTAATGGGTTGGTGTAATTCTTGGCATAGATTCACATATACACTTTGAAAGTCTATTCTTTTAGAATACAGATGGAAGCTGTTAAATATGTGCTGTGTGTGCCTTTCCATCTCCACAAAGAGCGTGCAACAAAAATCCTTCTGAAACTGAGCTCATGTATCAGCTATACAGTTACACATGGAAAGGTGCTGCTTTCCTGACCTCTGCATCCTTACTCACTTGTTCTTGGCTTTTCCAAATCATTAGGCTGCAGGACTTGCAAGAGAGTTAGCTGAAGGTGCTGTTTCATGGTTAGTAAAAAATGAGCTATGTGTCAGGTACTGCTAGTTTATTTACCCTGTGCTTGCACATATAATCCAGCTGCTTCTCAGTCATCAACACCAGCAGTCACACAGGCAGCCAGACCTGCGAATAGATCCTGCAGAAAATGCTACACCATTCCCTCCCCCCCAGCCCCCAAAATATTACCCCCTTAAAAAACCGCAAACAGCAACAACAAAACACAATACACACTCCCCAAAACACCAAAATAAAGCCCGAAAATAAAAAAAAAAACACACCAAAGTTATGGGGTATAGGAGTTTATGCAAGAAAAGTACTGATGTCCTTTCATAATTACCATCCCTGCTCATGAACCTGAAGATTTGAGACTTGGGTTTTTTGCTCTGAGTGAGCTGATAAGATCCACCATTATCCATGTTTTCAACTGAACTACTCCTGATAATTTTTCTCCTTTAATTCAGATATATTGGACTGGAATTTTCAGCTGAACTGGACTTTTCAGTCTGTTGAAAAGGCCATTTCTGTAGCTCTCAGGTAAATTACCTGCTCTGTGAAATAAGCCAAGACTGAGCAGCAGTGTGGATCAGTTGTGTGTATGGAGTTAGCTCCAGGCAGACTAATCCTTAAAAGTCTGCTCCCTCCACTGCAGCACTTTCCACTCAGACTTTTTGTAAGTAGTGCATGAAAACAGAGTAATTTTAAATGGTTATTTTAGCTTCAGCTCTTTCTTAAACCAGCTACTCAGTTCTGAGTTTTAACTTTTTTTTTAAAGATGTAAAAGGAAAACGTATGCTTTCCTGAAGGAAGTGTAGTTATGTTTATAATACAATCTTCATGTAAAAAGGACTTGTAACTCCATTTTGATATTAAGAAGAAAATGTTTATGTATAAACATTTTTTGATTTTGCTAAAATGAGTGTATTCCTGTGTATTGCTACTGAAGCATATTCAGAATATTTAGTGATGAATTGCTAGATTTTGCTTCAAAAACATGGAACAATGAGCAGTCAATACCAAGAGATTTCAAATTTCCCAGAGAGAGACCAGAAGGAATATTGATAAAACTTTGAAAGGAAGGGTGAAGTTTGATTCCATACCAGGATTGTGTTTTTGTCTTTACCGCCTTGTCAGCTCTCTCATAGAATACCTGTATCTCAGCATCTAATGCATATGGTTTTGTTTCATGGTCCAAAGCCTGTATTAAATGGATGGACTTAAACTGAGCAAAGCAGAAATGTTCCAACTTACATTTCAATTTAATTTCCCTCTTGCTGTGTTACAGCACTCTTTTAAACAAATTACTTCAGTGAAGCAGCAGCATAAGAGTGGGCTATCGGCTTACATAATGAAAGTTTCCTCTAGGTGCTCATTGCAAGAGTAGTAATGAACAATATGTTCATAATCTGCTTTTGAGCAGAGCTACAAACAGTTGTAATAATCCACTGAATTCGCTCATCTAGGCTTGTGCTGACTCTCCTTTAGAGGAGGTAATGAGAGGAACAGAATTGAGGAGATATGAGTGTATTCCATCCTGCTTTGAAAAGACATCATCAGTAACATTAACAATCCTCCCCCATAAAGGTTGGTTTTCCTCACAGACAATAGTTAATTATGCTTATTAAACCACTTACCAGTTTTTTTGTTTCCTTGCATTTGAACAGGGGACTGGATATCTCTTAGTCAATCTTCTTGAATGAGTGACAAAAAAAAAAGAAAAAAAAACCACCACGCAACATACAAACTATGTGGAGTTTGCCCTAAGAAGAGTTTCATAGAGATGAGCTGTCTAGAGGCATTATAGGAAATCCTGGGGACTTGATGAAAAGAAGAAATGGTTTTTTCAATAGAAAAATTAATAGAATTTAATTAAATTTCTTATCTTGTTTTAACCAGATAACTTACTTGCCCCTAAATTTAGGCTTACAGTTGAGTCTGTAACTTAAAAAAAGCTGTAATTATTGTTTTGTAGAATTTATTACAAATTTCCTTCCCTTCCTCTACTTTGTGTCTAATTAAAGCAAGTAATAAGAATTATGTTTTATTGCCCTTTAATTGCCTTTCAGAAGAAGTTTTTGGCTTTTTTAGCCTTTTTTTACCTTTTGTTTCCTACATCCAAACCAGTTTTGGACAGCTTTCCCATGATTTTACCACATCACTTTTCTTATGGTACCTTAGGTAATTTTAGATGGATGGAAGCTGGGGAATTGGAATTTAGATGGCTGGGTGGACAAGGCCGTTCGCAATATCACCTTCCTCCTGGGGCTTTGTTGGGAAAATACAAGGAAGCAAAAGCAATGGAAAAGTTGCATGACAAAATGTAGCTTTTTGTGTGTGCATGGTGTATGCCTGATCATGCCAAAGAAAATTCAGCAGTATGCATGTTATTCCTGAGGAGACTTATCAAATTAATGAACATGGCAATTACTCTATTTTTAGTATTCAGTGTATTTGAATTGCACACTGAGATAAAATGTCACATCTTCCATTAATTTATACTTTTAAAATACTTGTTTTAAAATACTCTATACCAAAGAGTTATCTTTCCCCTTTTTACTCAATCTGTATTCAAAATTGATGAATGTGTGGAGGAGTATCTTTCCCTTTCCTAATCCCTTAAAATATTTCATCCTGCAAAGGCATTTCTGCAGCAGACAGGCATCATGACTTTCAATAGCTCTCTGCTAGTCAACCTTGACAGTGAGTCTGTTTAAAAAAAACCCGTGTATTTCTTGTGTGACTGACCTTTATTAAAATCACATGTGCTCTCATTGTATTGCTCAGGTTACTTTTCCATTTGAAGACAAAAAATCTAAAACCAGTTCAGTTTCTAATCATTGTCATCTAAGTCTGCTCTTGATAATGTAGTTATTGAGGTGGGATTGCACTCAGAGGAAGCTGTCTGTCATCACCTACAGTCATCTCGTTACACAGTGGGGAGGCTGAAAGCACTGGCATGGCCACAAGGTCTCCAGACAGTGTGTGCACCAAAAAGGTCAACATTTTACTATTGCAAAGCAATGTTTGTACAATGAATTTCTATCACTAATATCAATTAACTGGATAAGGAGCAAACATCATTGTACAATGAATCTCTATCACTGATATAATTAATTGTATAAAGAGGAAACATTTTTTATCTATAGGAATTTTAGAGGACCCATTTTTTTATCACTAGTTTAGCCATTCCATCTTCGCTCCCAATTCCCTAAATTACTTTCTCAATGTATTTTTTGAGGGCTACAACAGCATAACATTTGGAAAGAGAAAATAACCAAAGTTATTGTAATAGCCCCAAAGCTAAACAGTGTGAGTATATTATTATTATTGAGCTTATGGCAGAGTTCCTAACTTGAGATTGATGTGTTTGTACAGCTGTTGCTAAAGCTGTGGCTCCAAACAATTGCTAGTTGTTCTAATGAGCTCTTCTGCTTTGAATCAAGAGGATGGGGGGAAAAGAAAAAAAGACTGTTAAAATTGCTTTTGGATTATTATGTGTATTTAGGTTCATGTGTAACTGCAGTAGGTGAACAGGAAACAAGTATTTTTTTTAGTACAAGTAGTCTAATGACTTGGGGGTTTAAAACAAATGAAATTTGATAAAGCCATTATTTCTTTAAGTTCATTTGTTTTTGTAACTTAATACTAACACTGTGTACCATCTCTTTATAAACTTTACTATTACACTTGAAGGTATGCTTAGCAATTATTAAGAGTATCTACCCTTTGTGTTTTAAAGTACGTTTATTGACTCATCATATAGTCTGTCAGTTTTATTAGAGAATTTTTGGAGGTTTTCTCATGTGTTGGAATTTTTAAGGCGTTTGGAGAAAGAATAAAATGCATCTACTTTCATTTTCTAGAGGTCACACAATTGTAAATACGTGGCAGAGGTTATACTTGCTCAAATTTTTTCAAACTTATGGACAAAAGGAAAAAATATTTTTAGCTCAGAATTTATGCAGATTTTGTGTAAAATTAGTTTTTGCCTTCATAATTGTGGGACTTGTTTATATTAATTACATAAAGTGGTGAAAACTAATTTCCTCCCTATCTGTGTGTATCTTCTCAATTTCAACAGTGCAGCAGAACTGTGTCTCGCTATTTCCTTTTGAGATCAGACTTGCTGAAACTTGCTTTTACAATATCTTAGCAGTGTACAGCCTTTTTCTTGATGTAGTGGAGGGTGTTTTAAAATCTGTGTAGGATAAATTCCTTCCATTGGGATGCTCTGCATTGCTGAGTTTTTGCACAGGGAAGCATGGCATGTGTTGCTTTAAATAACGTCTGAGATCATGATTCTTCCTCTTGCAATTTCTGCAGACTTGCTTCTCTCCCTCCCTTCCTCCACAGCCTTCTCTGCTTTCAGCAGAGCTGAGGGCTTGCTGAACGCATCTTTTTCCACCCGGTTTTGGTTGGCTGTTCTGTTATCTCTATTGACACAGACATTTTTGTTTCATATCTGTTCATAATCTTTCTCTTCTGGACTGATGCACAGAGCATATCAGATGAGCTGCTCTGCTGCTTCAGAGCTGTATTTCTAGGACTGAAGTTTATTTTTATCTGTTTCGGAGCGACAATTTACTTTGCAGCAAAAAGTAGAGTAGCAGATGATAAAACCCCTACAGCTCAGTAGCAGATGAGCAGAATTAATTGTGCAGTTGCCCCAATTAAAATCTGAAACTGCTTATCACGAATCTTGTCAGGAGCGGTTCCCATTCATAGCGTGTGACATACAGCTTTCCGCCATGGGGAGAGCCACATCTTTGCTGCTGGCATCCCTTAGTGTGGCCCTCTGGAGGTGGTTGCACGTGGCGAGCACGAGGCTGATGGATTGTCAGCAGTCAGCAAAACTCTGCCTAGTGTCTTAAGCGCCAGTGCTGCCCACAAGGCCCAGGTCCAAAGCTTCTGCCTTCCTTCTTTTCCATTCTTTGCCTCAGGCATCACTTCTCCGCCCTGGCTTGCTGCTTGATTTAGTCAAAGGCAGAGAGTTCTGTGCCATGGAGCTGTTGGAAGGGAGCAAGTGCTGCCAGCTCCCACTGCTTCCATGGCTGTCTTGTGCCCTCCACAGCTTCCTGTGCTGAGATCTTCAACTGGCCAAGGGCTGTACACAGCTCCTCCCAGCTCAGGGTACTGAGGAGGCAGCAGCCCTGGGACTGGAACAGTCCTTCCTGCTCCATCCGTTCTTCTGCAAGGAGGAGTGATTGGGCCTCGCCTTCTTCTGATCTTCTGCTTTAGTCAACCTGTAGTAGTTAGATATATACCTGATACTAGGCATCTAGCTAAAATAGCATATACAGACAGTTTAAAATATTTGTGTCTCTGTAGTAAAGGTCAAAAATGCCCATGTTTTGATAAAGAGTAATGTAATTGAGTCTCTGTGGAACTTTGAGAAATTTGTTCTTAAAAGCTACTGCATTTAAAGCAAGATAGGGAAAATACATGGGTACTATGGGAAAACCTGCTTGCTAATATAGAAAAGCAATATTTCTCTAATTTTCTTTCACTATTTGCCTTGAAGAACTCTCTCGACTATTTAATGAAAGAAGGGTGTCACCTGAATATTCTTACATTACGTGGTATGTGTCAGCCCCTGTGAGGGAGTTGTTAGTATGTAATTTAAATCTTGACACTGAAAATCTTGCCTCTTGTAGGTCTGCAGAGCCAATAATCTTACCTGCTCATTCACAGTGATGTAAAATGATGTCATGTAAGGGGAGGCACGGGTGAAGCTCAAGAGATAAGGAACTGGATGACGGCCCCAGCTGGCCCAAGGGAACTCACTGGAGGTTGTGCATGAAAAGGAGATAACTTTGCCTGAAAATTAGAACATGTTTCTGTTCATTAGCTCTTACATAAAAGCATGCAACTGCCTGTGCAGTTAGTGGTTAGGGGAAATGCACCCTCCCTTCCAGTGGGAGACAATCATATTAAAATAATCAGGCCACTTGCTTTGATCTGTAAAGAGGATGGCTCAGTACACTGACATAGGGTGAGAACTTAATTGAGAAACAGTGCTAAGTTACATAAATCTGTCCTTGGCGTGTCCTGCCAGGCACATGGATGTAGCTGTCTTTAAATCTGAACAAACAGGTGGCCAAAAGAATAGAGTTGTAATCCAGACACCCACCACCTATTAAAATATAAGCTGCGTACAGGGAAGCTGAGATTTAATCTATTAAAAGCTTGTGGTTTTCACAAACTGTGAAACTAAACTTCAGCAGTCTAAGTCAATACTTCCTATTTGTGACACAAAATTTATTTCTCTCCTAAAATAGGAGAGAATAAGAACTTATTGCAAAGCTGTGGTGCTGCCTTGTGCTTGTAGCGGAATAAAAGATTTAGATTTGAGGTTTTATATCCCTATTGTATGAATTCTAGGGAGCACAAACAGAACTACTTTTGTTAACCTGTGAAGGTTTTTTTCTGGCACAATATCATGTCTTCTTCTTTCTTAAAAACCCCAGAAAACAAAGCCACAAGTGTGGATGCAAAGTTGTCCAGCAGTTTTAAGAGGAGGGCTTTTTCCCATCTGAATACTGATGGTGTTTAGCTCATAGATGCCAGTTGTATTTGCAGCTCTCTCTGTGTACACTCTGTAATGCATATGAAACTAGTTAAAAGCTTAAATGTAAAACTCTGGTTTACAAAAACTTGGTTTTAAATCTGTGTGGTAGGGATGCAGGAGAAGATACTAAGAAAAAAGTAATGATAACATAACAATAATATAAGTGTATTAAACCTTTCAGGCTTAATTTTGCCACTAATTTTTAAAGTCAAATGAACAGTGTATTCTTTTTGCTGTTACTCAGAGGTTTTCTTCATTCCTTTCTCTAGTGCAGTTGCAAATATGCCTGTTGAATGACTTTTCTCACTATTAGAGAGACCTTGGAAGTCATTAAGATGACAGTTTGGGGGCAGGGTTGGGGTTTTTTAATTGCTTGTTGGGCAGTTTAGTATCTCATTAAGAGACGCTGAAGACTATCTAGCCTCAAGCTTAGAATGCCAGTCTATCTGATGTTAACATAATCAACTTTGGATGACGTGGAAGACTTAATTATTTCATAAATGTAAATCTAAGTTCTCTGGACTAGTGGCTGTATCAGTCAAAATTAATACAGATAATTTATTAATCAGGGAAGATATGCTAGGAGTTGAACTCTTTGTCTATTCACTTACTGAAAAAATTATGAACTGGTATTTTGACATAGTGCGTAACTTGAAATAAATTACAAGAAAGGTTTGCTGACCAGAGATGAAGGCTCTCTTTGTTCCACTCCAGACACAAATATGATTGAGGGTTTTTCTTTTATGTATTGAGTACTAGCTTTCTGCATTTTGTGATTTTTTTAAATTTTTTTTTTAAAGAAACTAGTCTTATGAAAATTATATCGCTCTACCTTGCAAGTGAAATATTGGTGAAAATGCCCCATTTGCAAGCCTGATAATGCTTAAGCTGCATTGTCTTTAAATGGTAACTGCTGTTATGATGTTTTTTTAAAAGTTGAAACACATCTAATGCCTTTTGATGTACATTCTGGTACTGGTTTGCAAAAAATAGGCAGCGAGGATATTTTAAAGAGGATCGATACCCAGCAGGAGAGAAACAGACACATAGAAAATTACCTGAATGGTCTTGTACATGGCAGATTGGTAATCCTTTACCTCAAAAGCAGTTCCCAGGCAGAAACTGCATGTGTATTCATGACTAAAATAATCCTTGCGCTCTTGTTTTTCATACCTTCCCCATCTCATCTAATAACAAGTGATCACTGTGTATGCAGGCAGGCTTTTATGAACTTTTGTCATTAGATGCTTGTCAATTCCACCTTGCATATTAAACTTGAAAGTGCATCACTGTAGGTTGTGCTCTCTGTGTTTTGAACCAACAAATAGCCCTTTCCCCCAAATACTCGTAATGTACCTGCATCTGATCTTATTGATGGCTAGTTAATTTCTCCTGATGAGTTTTCTGGGGGTTTTGGGGTTGATTGGTTGGTTGGTTGGTTGAGTTTTTGTTCCCTCAAGTCCATGGTGGATGGCAGATCTGCAGTGGCATAGTGATATGCCAGTCGGGGTTACAAAGTTTGCTTTCTCTATTTTTCAGTCTTTGTCCCATCGCTATTTCACAGTCCAGAGACTGTTCTTATTTTTGATTTTGGAGCATTTTGTGTTTAGAGGTGCCAAGCAAGCATGAAACAGATTCAGTTTGATACCCTAGGTGTAGGAGTCAGGGTTTCTATAGAGCCTGGCAATAAAACTCGAAAAACAGCAATATGGAAATAGTTAATATGAAGCAGAGTCTTTCAAGTCAGCAACTAGCTTAACATGGCTGATTTATTTTTTAGGGAAAAAACCAGTTTATTAATCACAGATGTGCATGTTTCTAGTGTTAAGAAACCTGGGACTAGAATGAGAATTCCCATTTCCCTTCCAGTTTCAAAAATTTGCCTGTTTGTTGAAGGTAACTTTATCTTCTAGTTTGAGGGGGTCAGAACCCATGCTGCCTGCCCTTTAGCTTCAAAAATATATTTATGGACTCTGACTGAACTCTCTGACCTCACCACCAGAGCAACATATGTGGTTTTTACTTTCAGGGAAATGGCAGTTAAATGCCTCCTTTTCTTATTGTGGCTATGAATTATAAGACAAAGCCCATCCATTAGGTTTTTAAAAATACTTTATTGAATTGCAAAACTTTCTCTACTTGAACAAGTAGTGGTTTTATTAAATTCGATAGTTTCTTGTTGGATTGGTGTTGTTGCGTGTGATCACTATATGTGTGTTGGGTTTTTCTCCTCTCCAAGACGTCCATCTGTTTCATTTATCTTTCTCTAAAAGGGAATCTGATTCTCACTAGAAAGTTTACTGTACTTGAAACACATTTGGGGTTAGCATACCCAAAATTTATTCCATCTGTTTTATTTTTAAAATTCCATGTTGTTCTCAGTTTAATTTTGAATACTCCTTTTTTCCTCTTGGCGTGTCTTAGTGATAAAATACTCTTGAGCAACCCTAGAAAAACAATTTTCTATGTAGTCATAAAGGAAACAAAGCTGATTTAGTGTAAACAATCCCAAGCATGGTAATCAATCAAACCAAGTCCGTATCCCTAATTATATAGCTAGAAGTAGTATATAGGGATGGGAGAGGGAGAAATAAGACACTCCTGTGGGGCTCTTCCCATAGTGAAGTTGAAAGGTCTTCTTGTGCTCTTGAAAATGCCTGTATTGGATATTGATATTCCCTAATGCTTGGATGTGGCAATGCCTCTACATAAATATATGAACATGGGCACCTAGGTTTTGTACATGACTGTGCTTTAGTATTGTTACTGGGGTCCTGAGAAAGCAGATGGAAGTAAGTAACTGGAAAATGTGGATGCCTGTCAGCTGGGATGGGTTGGAAAAATAGAAGATAAAGGGTCTCTCTGGGAAAATACTGGCATGGAATATTTCTGTTGAGTGTTAACTCAGCTATGAGGCCTTAGAGATGCTTTCTGCAAATTTAAGGAGGTGCAAAAAGTCAGATCTGATCTCTAAAGAGGCCTAGTGGGTAGGTATTCTGTTCAGGTTAACGTTGGTGCTTTTAAATCTCTTTATTTTTTAATGCGCTTTTTAATAAAATTTGATGCTTAGGCTGATGCTTTTATAGCAATGAAGCATTTTTATTTATTTCAAGAAGAGGTGCTATCAATGCATACAAGTACCTTAAGGGTGGCTTTCAGGAGGATGGGGCCAGGCTCTTTTCCATGTCCAGTGACAGGTCAGGGGGCAGTGGGTACAAACTGAAACACAGGAAGGTCCATCTGAATATGAGGAAGAGCTGTTTTACTGTGAGGGTGGCACAGCAGTGAAACAGTCTGCCCAGAAAGGTTTTGGCGTCTCCTTCTTGAGAAATATTTAAAACCTGCCTGGATGCAACCCTGTACACCCTGCAGTATGCATGGTCTAGCTGATCTTCAGAGGTCCCCAACCTTTGTGATTTTCCTTCTCTCCCAGTGATTTCAGCCTTTAAGGAGCAAAGTGGAACAGTGCCATCATTTTGGTGTACTACTTACATTATGTCCACTTTTGTGATGCCCTGAAGCCCTAATAATACTTCAGTAAGTATTTCATATTAAGTCACGCAGAAGAGAAGATAAGAAGCAGTTACATGCTGCGTGCCAAATGAAAACTAATGTTGTGTGGGAGGATATGGCTAAAGTATGTGCTGTGGAACATGTCTGGCTTACATTGTTTTGTCTCTTAGATCCTCTCTGCTTGAGCAGAGTGTACGGATTTCTTCATGCTCTCTTCCTTCCTCCTGCCCACAAACTCTTGGCGGACTTGAGTGGTAAAACAAAAGTACAGTCAAAGAAAAGTACTTGTCTTCCAGTTTCAGGGCCTCTGTCCTGTACTGCTTGGTTTTACAAGAAGTTCGGTAGTTGCTAAGTATAGATTGTCAAAAGGATGTGTGAAAATTTGAGGAGGTGAAATACACTTTATAAAAAGAAGAAGGGATTTATTAAGTGCAGGCATGTTACATGCTTAGGAATAGGCATGTTTATGTAAAAGTCAATCTTATGCAATCAGTTACTGCACCACTTTTTGTTAGAAAGGAGTAATTTTAAAGGAAAGAAATGCAACAGATATTAAAATACAAAATAGTACATGGTGAACTGTGAAGGCTTAATTTTTTCTTCTTATGTAAACAAGTTCTCTATTTTATTTGTATGGAAGGAACCTTGTATGAGCCGTTACTGAGACGAAAAGTATATACAAATGAAAGAAAAACTTGGCTGAGTTGTTATAACATCATCAAGCTTGGGAGTCTTGAAAACAAGGCATTTAGTTTGTGCTTTAAGAAACTTATTTACAAGAACACCACCACTGTTTTCTCATCTTCTGTATTCTGCTAGCAGAGAAGCAGAAGGTTATTTATTGAAATACCCATCAGCTGATGTTTGCTATGGTTTCTGAAACGAGGCATCTGATAATAATTAAAATGCATGATACAGTAAAGGTAAAGATAACTTCGGTGAAAGAGCAGTCAAAGGAAATTCTTACAGAGGTTTAATATGAGATTGTTTGGATTCCTGTGGAGAGCTTGCAGATGGTTGCGAGTTTTCTCTGGAATTTTTCTAATAAGCAGGCCACTTTTTTTAAAGAAAGTCAAAAATCTGTCGTGATGTGGATGCTGATGGCTAATAGGCCTGCTTTTCTTGCATATGTGCTGAGAATCCTTAAGCAGTAATCCAGGGGCCTTGAGGGATAGTCAGATTGCAAGTTGAAAACTATTGTTATAGATAATTAATTTCTTCCTTATGCTTTCCACTTCAGCAAGAAAATAATGTGGCAGTTCTGTAGCACTGTTCTCCCAAGATTTAGAGGCAAAGACAACTAATGTTGGTTGCTCTGCATCTGCTTTTTTGCTCGTACCCATTGCTTAAAACCTTGAAGCCAGGTTAATGGCATTACGTGAACTCCCCTTACCTCTGTGCACAACACCTGCAGCTGCTGCTGGAAGATAATTCTGCAGATGTTACTTGGTTTAAAGAGTTAGCAGCTAGCTTGTTAGACTGAAAGTACACTTTATAAAATTTGTTTGTCTTTGGCTTTGTAGAAACATGATGAAAGTGATGGTTAACAACAATTATTATGTATGGGTTCATACAATATAAGCTGCAAATGTTCTTGGCATCGGAGCTGATATATCTTAATGGTGACATGCCATAGATTTTATTAGAATAGAGAAACGTTTTCATAAACAACATGATAGATTACTTTTTGGATTCCAAGAACAGGGTGCCCTTTGTGAAACAGCTTGAACAGGAAGGAAAAATAAAAAGTCCTAACTTCTTGCATCCACATTTTATGTCTCTTTCTCCATCTCCATTCAAAACTATCATTTACACTTAGTGCTCTGTGGAAACGGAACAGCCTCACATACTTGTGTGTGGATGCAAGCATTTGGATGTTTATGATTAAGCGTATTGCTACATCAGTGTGACCATATTATTCCACAAAATTCAAACTATCTGTGGTAAGACTGGCAATACACCTCTTAGGGAAAAGCTGCCAGAAGAGGTGACCTGAACATCTGTGTCAAGCTTCAAGAGGGAACACAAGCACTGCATTTAACTCCCAGCGGTAGAAACATTCAACAAAACATTATTTATGTCATCCTTATGTAAACTATCTTTCTGCAAAAGTGCACACACGGGAAAAAAACCCCATATTTGACAACCTAGGAGAGTCTTGCTAATACTCTAGTGGGAGATAATATTTATAGGAGTGGTGTTACAAGAATGTTTCCAGTGCCACCCCCTTCTCCTCCCCACAAAAAAAGTGTATATTTTTAGGAAAAGAGAATTGCTGGGGGAAGCAGCATTGTGCTTCATGGGGTAAAAAAGAAAAAAAGTCTCACAATAGCTAACCAGTGGATGTTCATCATAAGCATACAGTCCTATTCAAGTGACGGGAACATTGGTGGGAAAGTGTTTTTGACCTCATGCATACATAATTATGGCTTAAGAAAAGTGTATCCTTTGTTTCATTACAGAACTTCAAGCATGTCATGCTGAGAACTACTGCTGATCCTGAGATTTCAGCTAGTGGGATTTTAAACATTGCTTTGTACCTTTTTAAAAAACAAATGAAACAAAGCCAGAACTCTGAGAAAATTTAAGCAGAAGGCAGACATTTAACTATCTTCTTGTTTCTTCTTCCCTCTGTCCCAAGGGTAGGGGAAATACATTAATAGTGAAAGTAATTGGAGCATTTGTAATTAAATTTGGTGTTTGAAAAATGATTTGCTTATCTTGTTGAGGCAGTTATTGTTACCCTTCATGTCTTTGCTCAAAGCAGTAAACATTAAAAGATAAAACAAGCATATCCTTCCATAAAGTTACATGACATATGGAAAGTATAATTCACTATCAAATAAGTGTCAGCAGTGGGAAGTATGAATTATAGTTGAGGCAGGAACAAATCAATGAAGCTTGACTGTTCTAAGCACATCAGTGGTGCTTGTGCAACATGAACACTGATAGTTGTGGTGTCATTAAAGGCCAGGTTATCTCAAAATAATCTCATTGATTTGTCTTTAAATTCAGTTCGATATTTGTTATTACACACATCCATTTGCCTTGTTTCTCACTTGCCGGTGCTTCAGCTTTAAAATGCTCCCCTTGCTCTCTTTTCCAGACTCCCTTTCGGTCTCCAGCAATGATGCCAGTCCTCCAGCTTCCGTAACATCACTTCAGCCTCACATGATCGGTGCTCAGAGCTCCCCAGGCCCTAAGCGCCCTGGCAACACCTTGAGGAAATGGCTCACCAGCCCTGTGAGGCGCCTTAGCAGTGGGAAAGCAGATGGGCACGTCAAAAAACTGGCCCATAAGCATAAGAAAAGCAGAGAGGTTCGTAAAAGTGCCGATGCAGGCTCTCAGAAGGACTCCGATGACAGTGCGGCGACCCCACAAGATGAAACTGTTGAAGAGGTGAGTGTTCAAGGCAACTTCCTGAGACTTGTACAGTTCCTTGCATTTTTCAAGGAACTAAATGTTGCAGGTGAAGGTTGTCGCCTCAACTGACTGTCCGGCAGTGGAGTGCAGTGGTATGTGCCCTGTGCTCACCCTTGGCTGCTGTACTCTGCATCTGTGCCAGGGACAGTTTGTGCCCTCTGCTTGGAGAATGTTAGTGAAGCTCTGTGAAACATCTATAATTGAAAAGGAGAAAAGGGAGAGTAAAAAGTTGTCCTTTGGCTTTACTCTCTTATGCAAATTAGGAAAGTGGCTTTGTGAATAAAGGTGCTACAAGGTCTGGGAATAATCAGGTCATTTTGTATTTCCTTTGCTTTTCTTGTTGATGGATCAGGGAAAATGTAGGGAGAGCTGCTTAACTGCTTAAAGCCTTAATTGTACCTTGCATAAGAGTCAGAGCACTGAAAAATTACTGGCCCTTCAGTGCAGGCCAGTTACCAGCATGGCAGTTTTCATTGGAGAGAAGGAAATTGTGAACTGTTCCAAATTTTGCCACCAAGGACATCTACTGAGGACTTCCCTTCTTCCCACAAACTTGCGCCTCTCCTTCAAAGACTGGAACTCATGTGTAAACAAAGCTGGCCTCCATTTAGGTGCAGACAAGAGCCAAATTCTCTGGTATTACAAACCTGTGGTTCAGGCTGAAACGAATGTCATGTTGCTGCTTCCAAGGGCTCAGCTGGGTGCATGTTATTCCCTTTTATCAGTTTGACTGTGGCTGTTGGTTTTGGTACATACTGTACAGGAAAGCAGTCTCAGTTGCCCAGTTTTTTATTTATTGCTTCTTTTTTTTTTTTCTTCCTCCCAACATATTTTTCTACAAGCTTGGAACATTAGTGAAGTTACACAGTAAGTGTAGGGAAAGGAAAGACTAAAGACTTGGCAGCATGATGAATTGAGAGATGTTGTTTAGGAATGAATAGTGGCTTCTGACCTTGAATGTCAGGCTATAGAAAGAGACCCTATGTGCTGCAGTTGTAGCATTGTTTTGGAAGTATCTGTTATTCTGCAGTTTTGTGAGTGAAGGAGAAAACTAAGGCCAGTGCCTTAAAGTCAGGAAAAAACAATAGCCATCTATGCTGTCTTCCTGTAAAGGTAGATAAATTATCCTGTGAGATCAGTACATTAAACTTTGGATACTTGAAATCATAGTTCCTTGTGGGGGACAGAAAGGATAACTGACAAAATACTTCATGTTGTAATAGGATTTTTTTTATGTCCTCTAGAAGCCTTGCTGTGATACATAGCAAGATACATATTTCAGAGATACAGATTTCTCTTTACAGAACTGAACTTGGAAAGCAAGCGTGGCTTTGATACTTCCCTGTAGTAAATTTCAGCTGAATGTCTTTTTCTTAGTATTTGAATTCTTTTGCTTTTACCAAACATTGAAAACTGTCTTTGGCATCTGCATTTTTCCCCTCTGTTAGTGAGTGGTTGTAGGAGCATCTTGACTTGTTGGGAGAGGGCTGAAACTACAGAACAGGCTTAAAACGAGCCTGTGATAACAAGCTTCATGCTGTTGAGATGACAGAGCTTGAACATTGTGATGTTATTTACAGAGAGGTCGGAACGAGGGGCTGAGCAGTGGCACTCTCTCCAAGTCATCCTCTTCAGGCATGCAGAGCTGCGGAGAGGAGGAAGGCGAGGAGGGAGCAGATGCTGTGCCGCTTCCTCCTCCGATGGCGATTCAGCAACACAGTCTTCTCCAGCCCGACTCGCAGGATGACAAGGTAGGAACATGAAGTGGGAGAGGCTTCACATGTTGAGATAACCTTTGTTTGCACAAATTTTTCTTCTGCTTCCAAAAGTCTCCAAAATGTACATAATACAGCTTCATGGTAGACAGAAATAATCACTGTTTCACTTTAGACAACATTAAAAGGGTGTTCTGTTAAAAGAGCATGAGTTAAATACTTCTCTATTGGAAAAGCACAAGTTTTCTGCTAGCACTTTAAATGCGGAAATGGGCAACTTTGTATGCTCGCAGGATGATTTACATCTCTTTGACTGATGCCATATTTAGCTATTAGAATCTAATTGTTTTATAATAATACCTTTTGTTATTCTTAGTTTTTTCTTTCAGTGGGGGGGTTGGCAGGAGTAGGAGGGGGGATGCCTAAGAGAAAAGAATTGCTAAATAAGGGTAATAATTCCCATGGTTTCACCCCAGCCAGCAACTAAGCCCCACACAGTCACTGTTCCACTGTCCCCCTGAGAATCAGAAGGAAAAGACTAAAAAAACTCATGGGATGAAATAAAGACAGTTTAAAAGGTAAAGAAAAGCTGTGCAGACAAACAAGGCAAAACAAGGAGTTTATTCACCATTTCCCATAGACAGGCAGATGTTCAGCCATCCTCAGGAGTGCATCATGTACATGAGAGCATCAGTTGGGGTCAGCCGTCCAGACTGTGTCCCCTCCCAACTCTTTGGGCCCCCCCTTCTCATTGCTGGTGTGGTGGGGTGGGTGACAAAAAGGCCTTGGTGCTGTGTGAGCTCTGCTCAGCAATAGCTGTAACACCCTGGAGTTATCAACACTGTTTCCAGCACAAATCCAAAACATGGCCCCATACCGGCTACTGTGAAGAAATTTAACTCTATCCCAGTCAAAACCAGCACATAATCCATCTGGTTTTGGCAAACAGAGACACATTAAAATTGAGGGTAAAAATTTTGCACCAATAATGAAACTTTGGACATAGGTAGTAACTGCATGAAGAAAATCTTACTTGCATATGATCTGTTTTTCTTTAATATTGTGATGTTCATACACTGAGAGGGTTTATTTAAATTTTGAACCTGGATCAGAGATTTAGGGGACAAGTATCACGTCTGGAAATAGAGGAGTTTAGAATGGAAATAATCTGGACTTGTGCAGCAAATATGCACATTATTGTTGTCTTGCCATTTTGCTCCTTAAAACTTTTAACCTTTGTAATCTACACACTGAATATTGTTAGTGATTTTGTGACTGCTTGCTCTCTGTTCTCAGTGGTGCAGATGTTATGCATAACTCTAGTGGATCTTATTTATTTTTACTTTTTTTTTTTCCTTGTAAAAACACTGCCTTTCAGTGGGAATCTCACTCATCCCTGAAGCTGTCGTTTGTAGGATCAAAATGGCTGGTTCTTATGCTCTATGCGTATTCAATCCCTACATGTTTTCTCAGTTGACAAAGTGTAACATATGAGTTGAAGACTTAATATATTGGGGAATATTCCTGAAACAAAACAAGCCAAAATAAGCCAGCCTTTAGACCTGAGAGAATGTTTTCTTGCTAGAATAATCTCAGTTTTAGATTTAGAAATAAGATGAAAATAATGTTGGTGAAAATACATTTAAGCTCCTGCTGATGAGCTGCCATATTTGCATGTTCCTTCAGTGACCGAAAAAACTGATACACAAATATTATAAAAAGTTGTCCAGGGAAAAATTAATTTCATTATATACTTCTTTACATAGCAAGAAGTTATGCAAAGGAATATGCTTGTAAGCTAGTGTCTGCTTACTTGTGTATTTCTGGTGCAAAGTCAGACCCTTACCACAGTAAAGTAAGAGTAGCTTTGAGTAGCTTTCCATCTCCAGTAAACTTTATTTTCACTTCTCTTGGGGTTTAACCCTAGCCAGCCTCCAAGTACCACACAGCTTCTTGCTTACTCCCCCAGCAGTGGGATCAGGGAGAGAATCAGTCGAGTAAAAGAGAAAATTTGTGGATTGAGATAAAGCAAAACCGTGCACACAAGCAAAGCATAACAAGGAATTAATTCACTGCTTCCCATAGGCAGGCAGGTGTTCAGCCCATCTGCAGGAGAGCAGGGCCCCATCATGTGTAACAGTGACATGAGAAGACAAACACCATCTCTCCAAACATCCCCCAGTTCCTCCTCCTTCCCCCCCACTTTATATACTGAGCATGATGTCACATGGTCTGGAATCTCCCTTTGGTCAATTTGGGTCCCCTGTCCTGGCTTTTTCTCCCCCAAACTCCCAAGCACCCCCGACTTCCTCACCAGCGTGGCAGTACGAAAAACAGAAAAGGCCTTGGCTCTGTGTGAGCCCTGCTCAGCAATAACAAAAACATCTCTAAATTACCACCACTTTTTTTAGCACGAAATGCTGCCCCATACCAGCCACTGTGAAGAAAATTAACTCTACCCCAGCCAAATCAGCACAACTTCTTAAGAGGTTAACATGCACTCACTTCAGTAAAAATATGTTGGGACAGTTTTTAAAGTAGATGAAACTACATTTAGAGAAGACTTCAGAGAAGTTAAAATTTTGTAAAGGTAATATTGTATCATATTTTTTCAAAGCATGATTCTTCTGTGATGTGTTGTTAACTATGCAATATTTGTCCGTCATGGTGGGAGGCAAAAGGTCCCCTCATGGAGCATCCTGGGAGTTTGTGTGTGCCTCCCTGAAGTCCACACACCACCAACTTCTAGCACCTAAAGTAAACACTTTATTGGAACACAGAAGTGAGAAGCCAGAGCAAAGTTTTACCCAGGAGAAGGTAGTTGGCTCTATTGACAGAGAGTTACTGATTAATAAAAGGCTTGCAAACAAGTTCCCAGTTGTCTGTCTTCTGGGTGGAGTCCTCCTTCACATTCCTGCCATGCTGGGTGGTTTCTTGGGTTGCTCAGCTACTCAAGATCCCAAGGAATGTCTCCTCCTTTCTGTGACCTCAGAAACTTGGCATTCGTCTGTGCCTCCCTGCAAGCATTTCTTCCTCTCCAGAGCTCCTGCTCAGTGCAGGAAGCTCCCTGATTGTTGGGTTTCTCCTTCACTTCCCAACCCGCTGTGGGCCCTTAGCAGCATCTCATACCTGTGTAAACTTAGTTGATCCCTCCAGCTTTCCATTCTTTTCTGGGAGAGGGGTGTGTTCTGCTCCCAGAGTACATCATCAGGAAAGTCAGCAAGCAGATTTATCTGTGCAGCTCCTTCTCTTTCAGGCAATACTTGTTTAACCACAGGAGCTGGAAATCGCAGTTCTGAAGTCTTAACGTCACATCCCATATACCCCAACAGAGCAATAAAAGAGACCATAACCAGAAACTGAGTCCAACACTGACAGTGTTTTGTAAGACTAAGCTGAGTTCTGCATCCAAAGTGAAAATCCGCATACAGGCACAGCTTAGGAAAACCTGGACAACTGTCAGGTGTCAAGAGCATGTAAATTGCCTAAAAGACCGGCCACCTGTGGGATTGCTCAGTATTTGGTGTGCATGCAAACATCGTGTGCTAGGCCATGCTGATTTGTTTAATAGCACTAAATAACACAACCATTTTCTCCCTTAAGTGCTCATCTGCACACTCTATGCCTTCTTCCATTCAGCAGAATCATTGCATACATCATGGATTTGCATTTGGTGGCAGTTTACAAGTTGTTTGCATTTACTTTTTGGATAAGCAGTATTAAAGTTTCAAGATCAGTTGTGTTAATATGAAACTAATTATTTTCGCTTTTTGTTTTCTCTTTTTGTAAACTCTGATGCAGCATTATGTTGACTTGTGTTCTGTCTCTGCTTTGGCTCAGTTCCCATATCTTTCCGTTTAAAGTTATCTGTATTTCCTTTGCTTACCCAGCCCCTGTTTTCCTTTCCAAATAAGGCAAATACAAGGCAAACTACCTAAAATCTGTATATTCTTTTTTTTTTTTNNAAAAAAAAGGCAAACCTCCAAAAATTTGTTTTTTTTTTTTTTTTTTTTTTTTTTTTTTTGTATTTACTTATGGGGAGTCTTGTTACACCCGTGCTTGTTTTGAGCAGAACCTCTTGTGTTGAGTCACTATACTTGCCGTTTCTTTGTCCAGTTTGTTGGAAACATTTGCAGGACAGCTTGCCCTGTGCTGCATGATGTTCACTGTGCTGTTTGTAATATGAAGTACGGTTCATATTACACCCTGTTTCCACTTTCCAGTTACTAAATTATAAATGTAATATGCAAACAATTCTGTTTGCAAATTACTGAGGCTGAATTTAATGGCCTTCTCCCAGAATCCTTTACTGTGAACACCTTTTACCTTCAGTTGTATCTATAAACTGGCATTTTATAGCTTATGAGGCCAGAGATCTTCTGTGCTCTACACATACCATTGGGAAAAATGGATGGCACAAGGAATGGTGAGCTCAATTTCCCATCTGAATCTGGGCAATATACCCCAGCTCCTTTAGAAAAGTAAATGCCCCTGAGTTACTGGTGTATTTTTTCTTAACATAATAATGCTTTCTCCTTTATTTCAAGTCTTCTTGATTTCTCTTATTGTTCTGCAGTTGTTGCTTTCTTTAAGCAGCAGTAAAATAGGTTAACAAAGTGTTGTCCATTGGGTCAGCTCAGGCAATTTTCTTGCTATTTGTCAGGAATTATCAGCAATTATATTTCCTCTACTTCTATTGCATGTAGGAACAGGAACTTTTATCCCAGCATTTAACTTCTATGGGGTTTACTTGAAACTTCCAACTCCAGTTGCTCAAGCTGGAAGAGATGATCTTACTGTTATATGTATGACACTGACAGTAATTGTCAGGTACCTTTGTCTCACAGAGAAGTGAAGGAAGTCTCTTGATCCTTGAGGCAAGTACCAGGCTAACTCTGGGATTCTCCTTCCTTTGTGTCATTGCACAGACATCTTCTCGATTATTGGTGCGGCCGACCAGCTCTGAGACGCCCAGTGCTGCAGAACTCGTCAGTGCAATCGAAGAGCTCGTCAAGAGTAAAATGGTAAGACTGACCAGCAGGTGCATGTGTCTAACAAAGATGTGTCTTCAAGTCCCAGCTTGCTATTCAAAGAAAACCTGCGTGTTTTACATTGACTCCTAAAATTTGCTGTCTATTTCGAAAGTCACTTTCTGGGTTGAGGTATGGGGTCATTTTGTACACACTCTTTTGTAAGTGCATTTACTGAATAAGTAAATGGCTGTGTAGAGAAGCAAAAAAGCAATAAATAAGAGGGAGAGTGGAAATGGTAGAAAATTTACTAGGTATGTCCTGTTAGTAAAAAGAAAATTGCCTATTAGTAGAATGAATGCAGTGACCCAGGGTCTTAGATAAATAGATCTTCACAAGTAGAATCCCTGAAATTAAATGTATTGCAAATCTTAGGAAGGTCAGCAGTAAAGCAGGTAACCCGAACAGAAACATTTATGTTATCTTGTTGTTCTTTAAGCAACATGATAATAAGTAAGTAAAAGAATAAAGGGAACATTTTGCATGTTAGTGCCTCCATCCTTGCTAACAAATTAAGTAGGACAAATTTGTATCAGCTTTTTTAGGTTTCTATGTTTTAAAGTTTTCATGTTTCTGAGGATCCTCATTATAACAGGAAGACCCTTTTTAATCAAAATCCAGCTTGACCCAGGCCAGGAAAAACTGCTCTTGCTGACCCTGTTTGCAATTGTTCTGTGTGGTCTCAAGAGGTCCCTCATTAATTCTGTGATTTCCTCAAAACCTTTAAATCCAGCTTTTGCAGCACAGACTCTGTTGGGCTGTGCCCATATGAAAACTACAAAGAATGGCAGCATGGCAGCCCCATGTTATCAGAGGTTGATATTTTCGAGGTTCATTCTAAATTTAAGCAGCTTTGAATTTCAGAATTAGAAATTTTCATTTCTATTTTATATTTCCTCACTCAGAAAGAATTACACTATGGCATAAAATAATTACTGTACTCTCTTGGGGCATTAACTTTCCTTTTTAGTTCTCTCGCACCAGGAAGTTGATTAAGAAGCAATCTGTGGGAAAATTCAACACAGTCTTTTTAAAATTGAAATTTTGGTAGTCCATGTGTCTTTCAGGCTGCCTAGCAGTGGATATAACTTACTGATCCATGCATTTAGTCCTTGGGGGAGATGTTCTCATTTCACAGTTTTAGCCAAGGATCACCTTCCCCTGGGTTTTGGGCCAGTCATATCATTATTGTTTTTTTACTTTTTGTGGGGAAAGAAAAAATAGTACAGCTGAACCCCACCCGGTGAAGTAAATATGTCTTGCATGAAAGGCTGTATCACATGCAAAGAAAATGTGATACATAGCTGTAGCTTGATCCAAGATTATGGACTAGAATAAAAGAAATCCAGTGAATACTTCAGAGAAGATGTTCATATTATTTCTCCCATTGCTTCTTCCTCTTTTATACAAACACAAGTCTGTGTAGTCCATGCGAGAGATAGTGTATCTGGCAGAGGGTACAGGGACTCTTTTCTAGGACCTGAATGTTATCAAAAACAGCACTGACAGTGTAGAGGTCACTCTTACTATTGTCTTCACTGAGACACTATTTTGGCTAGTTATTAAGATCAACAAAATGTCTGACAAAGAATGCCACTTCCATTGTGTTAAAAATGTAACATCATAAGGATCTCCTTTAAAGATGTCCTATTTATTGTTGAAAGTAACTTGTGTATGCCAGAAGTCAACTATGACAAATACAATTTAATCCCTGGCCATGAGGACACGCTTGTGTGGCTCCCACCAAAGAAGTACTTACATCCTGAGCAGGATAGTCTCACTTGTAGCCATAGCTGCTCAGACCAATTCAGCTCCTTTATTTTCCTGTGAAAGAAAAACTGTCATCTCTAATGTGCTTCTCAAATGTGCTTCAAAGGTTCAATTCTCATGGAAAGCCATGTTGTTGGCTGGTTTTCTGGAGGCTTGTGTCTTGCTTTGCCAAGATGCATTAAAGTAATTGATCTCCCATAGATTGCTATATACAGCTGCTTGTAATGTGTCTTGTGAATAAAGGAGAAATAAATCATTGTTGCTAACTGTCTTGAATACCTTCTCAGGCTCTGGAGGACCGTCCAAGTTCCCTGTTGGTAGATCAAGGTGACAGCAGCAGTCCATCCTTCAACCCTTCAGATAACTCCCTTCTATCCTCCTCATCACCCATAGATGAGATGGAGGAAAGGAAATCCAGCTCCTTAAAAAGACGACAGTAAGACCACATTTTCACATTTTTCTCCTTTTTTTTACAATGCCCATTTTGAACTGGCTGTTAGTCTGTAACTGGGAGGACTTGTATTAGATGTCAAGTATGTAGTCACATTTCTCTGTGACATTCAAGCTGTGATTTTTAATTCTAGTCATACTTGTGTTTGACTTCTGCTACATGTCACTCATTTATTCAGGAAGATGCTGATTGTTAAATGTCCAAAGGTCTATTAGGCTTCCAAAAATTGGTCATTCCCCTCATTCTATTCCAACCCTTATGCTTAATTTCTCTATGTAGTAGTAAACTGTTACCATGGTAGAATAAAAACATGCCTGGTTTCAAATTTTCTTGTGTGTAGAAATAACCATCCATATAGCTAAGAGTTTCCAGACCAGAGACATAATAGCATTTTATTTTAAACAACAGTTAAATGTTTAATTTTAATGTCATGTTTAAGAAAACATCTGACTTTAGATAAACAGAAGCAAGCCTTGTCCAGTTTCAAAGTCAAAGCAGTATCTTGCTGCGAACCAATGTGCATTAATTCTTCCATTTCAGTTCTGCCTATCAAACATATGTGACTGCAAAATGCCTAAAACTTTGTATGCCATTAATCCTCTTGAAAATTCTGTCTCTTTTTTTAATATGTGTTCACCTTTTTCCTTCCGCTGTAGCTATGTCTTACAGGAATTAGTGGAGACAGAGCGAGATTATGTGCGAGATCTGGGCTACGTAGTTGAGGTATGATATTTTTAATTCTCTTGATTTCTTCTTTTTTTTTTTTTAAATGTGTTACTAACCAGCTGTGCAGCTTGAACCTTACTGTGTTTTTCAAAATGAAACACAGGAAGAAACTAAAAATGTGAAAGTTTACATTCTGAGTCTTCCCTCCTGTAAGCTTTTAATCTATTAAAATACTGCATCATTTTAGAAGATTTTACTCCTTTATTCCTGTTCACCTTGTTCTTTTGAGGATTGTAGTTCTTTATCTTTTCTTTTTTTAGTCACTACCTCTGGTCTAATGTTATCCTAGTAGATAGTGGTTTTATTTAGCACAACTAAATTTTTAAAAAAGCATCATAGCTCAACATACTGAGCACCAATCCAGGATTTGAAAATCCTTCTTCCTCTCCTACTGCTAGGCTTCTCTTAGACTTCCTAGCTTCCCCTGCTGTAAAATGAGATAACATCACACATATCCTTTCACTCTTCAGCTATCAACAAAATGCATATGGAAGAGTAGAAAGAATGAGCATGACGGTGAATTTTAGCCTAATAAGATTCAATTCTTAAATTCCATTTTGGAGGGAGAGAGAGGGTAAGAAATATCAGCATTGTGATAGTGTTTTTACAGTATTTAAAGGGTGCACTAGGATTCTATGAATAGTTGTATTTTTGTAAGCAACAAAATAATTTCTGGTGAAAACACTGAACATCAAAACATATATTTGGCAAACCAAAATCAGACCTGCCTATTTAGGAACAGAAGTATTAGAGGGGGAAAAAGGAAGGAATAGAGTTACATGACAAAATTTAAAAACCCTCCCAGCTGTAACTATATGATAGAATTGCTCATTGAGACAACTGTGTAGACACCAAAAGTAAGATGATCCTATGGGAAAATGTAATAGGAGCTTGCAATGTTTGCAATCGCAATGTTTGCTAATAGAATTGATTTTCAATGTTTTTGTGTTTGGTTAGTTCATACTGCAAGCAGTAGTCCATGCAGTGCAGTCCCATGGGCAGGGCTTTCGTCCTCTGCTCTTTAGTGTGGGCTTAATGTGAGTGACTGAAATAAGAGATATCAAGCAACACAGCACAGAAGTCACTTCAGTATCTCTGACATGTGCTCAGGACTAGCCCCACTTGGCAAGGCATTGCAGCTGCTTGAGACAGCAAGGAGAAGGGATGTAGAAGTTTCCTTCATGCTTTGAGCCTTTCACACAGGCTAAATTAGCCAGACTGAATTAATTTCTCTAGCACTGGGCAGTGTTGTGTAGACAGCATTACGTCAATTTGTGATGCTTTGTGTCTGTGCTTTACGTTATGCTGTGTTATGGCGTGGTTTTCTGCTTTGGTTTTGTGTCCCAAGCAAGTTGTTGCCATTGGACATCTTCTGGGAAAAGGGATTAAAAGACAACTCACACTTGGACTGTTGCAGGGTTATATGGCACTTATGAAGGAAGATGGTGTACCTGATGATATGAAAGGCAAAGACAAGATTGTTTTTGGAAACATTCACCAGATTTATGACTGGCACAGAGAGTACGTATTGTACCTAAAAGTATTAGACTGACTTTAAGAACTTACTTTATTTCCTCAGATATTCAGATACAAGGTAAATGCAGTTGGTTTTGTGCTTTGAGTTGTAGAAAATGTAAATTCAACTTAAAAATATTGTTGTGAAGATTTGCCTTAAACAAAGGTGCATATATGTGTGTATATATAGAAGTACTTCAACTGAGGATCTCTGATATGGATAGTATTAAGTACAGAAGTTTGTCCATTGCTTTCTCTCTAAAAATACAGTTTAGAGAATTTGTTAGGGGTGGTTAGCATGGCCATATTAGTACCTCAAGCATTTAGACTAGGAAGGGGATAGCTTTCAATCAATATATATGAAATTTAATAATTTTATTTGTGAACACCAGGGTTTTGGGTTTTTTTTTTAAATCTTGGCATGGATCCAAGGTGTCTTTTTAAAAAACTGTATTGAAATATTACACTGTTAACATTGTCAGTTTGGGCACCCATTAATATGCAAAGCTGCTGATACGGGACACAAAGTGTCTTGCCTTGCAGTAAGGCCACTTTACCTCACAATTACCTGTTGCTATAATGTGCACTATCAGAAAAAAAGGAAGTTTTTATTCTGTTTATGTTCAGCTTCTTTTTAGGAGAGTTGGAGAAGTGCCTTGAAGATCCAGAAAAGCTGGGATCCCTGTTTGTTAAACACGTAAGTGCAAATGTCTTTGTTGGCAAACTTTATTGCTGCTACTGACCAACATGTTTGTCTATTAAGTACAACACAGTTAAGAAAGTGTTGTACAACGTTCTTCATTGTAAGTGGTGGAGAGATAGCTTTTAAGAGCTTATAAATAAAATAAGTAATGCTCTAGTCTTTGTCCCCAGTACCTTCCTGTGGAGAGGGAACGTAAATGTGGGCCCCATTTCTCTGCTCAGTTACACTCCAGTTCAAGAGAATTATCATTTCATATGACACCTGCCTTCTAATCCCAGGTATCCATGCAGCAGCATGGAATATAAGAAAAATAGGAAAGAGGCTCGTTCTTCCAGTTTGAGTGCGTTCTTGTTCTGTATCCTTTGCCCTTCTGAGAATTTGTCATTGGCAAAGTGGGAAACCTGTGGGAAGTAGCTCTCCCTGTTTCTCTTTGCTGTTTTACTTTCTCCTGGTATTATTTGCAACTGAGTTGTCTTTGAAAGGCACCTTTACTACTCCAGATGGAAAGGCAAGCTGTGATGCTATTACAGCATCCTCTAGCAAAGCCCTCACTATCAGCTAGAACACAGTGATTCAGTTCCTGTTCTTAATCTGTGTCCTGTGTCCTTTCCAATCTCCATCTTACTTTTTCATTTCTTTCTTACCATTTATCTTTGCTGGTCAGTACTCTGTAAGTCTCTGGGAAGCAAAGCCTCAAACAGCAAACCAATCCTAGCAAAGTGATAGGAAAGAAGAAGGAATCTTAAAGACTGAAGTTATTCCCTCTCTTTTTCTTTGTTGCTTTGGTATTAAAAGCACATGCACAAAATAAAGAGTCAGAGTTAAAAAATACTAGTGCCTCCATTTCCAGGCTTCATCACCTACATCCCCACTCAAACTCCAGTAGGATAGCCAATACTTAATAAAATATGTGAAAGTTTTCTCCTAACTGTTCTGTACATGTAAACAGGAGGAGGTAATTATGCTAATGAATTTGAATAATAATCAGATTATTAAAATAGAATAAAAAATACTATATTTCAAAGGCTCCATTACAGAATCACGGAATGGTTAAGGTTGGAAGGGATCACTGTGGGGTCATCTTGTCCAGCTTCGCATGGCTCTTGGTAAAAGAAAATTATAACCATTTTCATGCTTAACTTTATTGGGGGACCTGCTAAGCTGTCATGTCTGAACACCTCCGGTTGTTCAGGAGGATTCATAGCTGTGGCAATTTTTTTCACTTGCATTGCCTTTCTAAAATCATAATGATGTTCCCAAATACATGTGTTTTCAGATCTGTAATTTCTGCATATTGTAACTGCTTCTTTTCCTTAAAGGGCTCTTTTTAAGTACATACATTGGAACTGCTGTACTTCTTAAAATAATACTCTGTTTCAATTTGGCATGGGTTTTTCTTGATAATGATGTATCATTCTGTATCTTTGTTCCTCTAGGAGAGAAGGTTGCACATGTACATAGTTTACTGCCAAAACAAACCAAAGTCTGAGCACATTGTCTCAGAATACATTGATACGTTTTTTGAGGTAAGTTCCTGAGATGCGATATTTGAGGTGAAGGATGATCAAATCTGTTGATCAAACCAGAAAACAAAATTTAAAAATGCAGCAGATATTGTTGTTAATGTTTTAAATCACAATTCATTGCCATTTCTGCTCTGATTTCTCAAATCTGATACAGACTCCTAGAGATGAAAACTAAAGGTTAGGTATAAGATATTAATTAATCAATAGAGTCTTATCCTTACTAGCCTTAGCCCAGCCAGTTATCAGTGCATTTTATATGGAATGGCAATTCTGGATGAGCAGAAATCACTGTTGAAAATAGGCTATATACAACCTTGGACTGTAAAATTGCCTTTCACTCTGTAGCCTTGTCAAAAAAAGAGATGAAAGATGCTTGCAGAAGGAACACCTTGGAAGCAAGGGTTATAAGGGGAAGGACTCCAGCTTTTGCTAACTGAAGATTAGATTCTTCCCTGACTTTTGCCAGATTCTGGTTTGATAACAATTAATACTGATAGATCCCTGTTTTTATATATATTTATCTCCATATACTGATATGAATGCTGTGTATCTAACTCAACAAACCGGAGGTCTTTCTAACTGAACAAACAAAAATATTTGTTTTACAACTCCAGGATCTAAAGCAGCGCCTGGGCCACAGACTTCAGCTCACGGACTTGCTAATAAAACCTGTGCAGAGAATTATGAAATACCAGCTGTTACTAAAGGTAAAATGATGTTGAGATGAATGAGTTGTGTTAACAGATATGTTATAGATAGGTTAACAGATATATTTTCTGTTTTAATTATTGCTGACATTTTTCCACCCTTTTCCCTAACAGAACACAGATTTGTAAGCAATGCCGTATGAGTATTTTTCTGAGCACATTCAGACAATTATAAAAATTTGCAGTAGATGGCTTGGGCAGAAATTTGGGTTTTTTTCTTTTAACAGTTAAAGACCAAATGTTTAGGCCATGAAAATGTTTAAAATTTGTACCAGTGTCATAGGGATGGGAGAAGGAACACTGAAATGTTTTCAGATGTAAAAGTGATACGAGTTGTTGGGACTCATCACAGATTCTCCAGCTACACCTGCAGTCATTTTAATATCACATGAGTGTTTACTGAAGAGCAGCTCTGTGTAGCACAGAGGTCATTGCCTTAGCATATGTTTTTGTATGAGCTAAATGCAAATAGTATATCTTCTGCAGTCTGTCATATTCTGATAGAGGATTTCAAATTCAGATTTTCTAAGATTTCTCTTTGATTAATGAGAAAAGAAATATTACTTGATTTTTTTTTTTTTTTTTATTTTCAGGACTTCCTCAAGTATTCTAAAAAAGCTAATCTTGACACAACAGAACTAGAGGTACTTGAGACATTTTCTCTTAGTGAAATGAATTCTTTTAACTCTGGACTTCTCTTGTTTTGGCAGAGTCACTTTCCTTTTCTGATCTTCCTGAGAAAGTGATTATAAGTGTTTACTTCTTGCATTTCTGTTCTGAAGCAACCATATCAAATGAAACAAAATTTTTTGCTGCTAACTCATTTGGAAAATAAACCTTTGACTTTTTATTTGTCTTGAACAGAAAGCTGTAGAGGTCATGTGTATAGTACCAAAACGGTGTAATGACATGATGAATGTTGGCCGCCTGCAAGGATTTGATGTAAGTTGGTTGGAGTTTTGCTTAGAGATTTTGTCAGGTTCTCTAGAAATTACCCATTAATATTGTGGGGAGAAATGTGTACAATGCTCCCTCACTATCTGGTTAGCTGATGCAAAAAGCAGTGAATGAAAAAACAAGTGTTAGCCCTGCCAAAGGCTTTTTGCTGGAAAACATTACCTGCTGTGTCAATCACACTAGGTAAGTCCTTCTGTAAAATCTAGAAAGGGCAGTTGTTATTACAGTTCCCTTGTTGACTAAAGGCTTGCAAAATAGTGAAATAATCAGTTATCAGCAGGTGAGCAGACCTGCGTTCAGCAGTGTAGACAAAAGAGGAGTCACTAAGGTCAATCACGTATCCGAGACAACTGTGGCCCTCCTTGTTTTGCTAAGTCTAGAAGAGATAGAAATTGGCTGTTAAAGCAGTATGCATCACATGTTCTACTTGCAAAGCTCTTTATATTCTGTGATGCAGACATAAATTTGAATTCTTCCCCTATGCAGCACTGTGGAAGAATATATGAGTAACTGTTGGAGTTATTGAGAATAGAAAAATTATAGCCTTAGTGTTACAAGCCTCAAAGTGCAGTATGAATTGAAAAGAGTGGAGTGGATTTTTGGGTTTTGGTCTGTTTTTTGGTTTGATTTGGGTTTTTTTTGATGTTTGTTTTTTTGAGAAAGAGCGCAAGAATATCTTGTGTATAGGAGGAGAAATGAATATATAATGGTCAGTGACTGTCAGAAGGTGGGAAGTATACAAAGCTATTTGGCACGAGCTTGTGCTCAAAAAAATTGACTGGGGAAAGAAACTAAGAACTGCACTAAATGTGTTTATGCTTGCCTCTGTGTTTAGGGTAAAATTGTAGCCCAGGGTAAGCTCCTGCTCCAGGACACATTCTTGGTTACAGACCAGGATGCGGGACTTCTGCCACGCTGCAAGGAGAGACGGGTCTTCCTGTTCGAGCAGATTGTCATTTTCAGTGAGCTGCTAGATAAAAAGAAAGGTTTCTCCATGCCCGGATTCTTGTTTAAAAACAGTATCAAGGTAACTGTTGTGTGTGAGTCTTTTCTGTCCCCTCTGCTAAGGTAACAAACTCTGCTAAGGTAACAGTTTCTCATTCCTTGGCGAGTCACTGGTGACATCTAGATATGCAGTCATAGAGCACAATGAAGTATCAGTCACTTCCTCAAATTACTTCCTACCAAATTTGTTCTCACTCTGATGTTAAGTGGAAATCTTTGGATCCCAGTATTGATGCTTCCTGCGTGAAGCATATCAAAGCAGATGTTCGTGCACAAAGCACTGGACAAGTATTCACAAAGATTTAGTTTTCAGCTCTGTGCAGTGTGTACACCACATTGCAAAGTCATAGATAACAACTCTTTTTCTACCCTGATACCCAAATACGTAGATAACATTTGTAAGTAGTGTGACCTTCTTAGGTTTGTCAGCTCTTCCTCAAACAAAAGAATGTTTCCCCACTTCAAGCTTTCCCTGAAAAAAAAACCTGATAATAGGGCCCAGCAGTCCTCATGAAGAGTTTTGGGTGGTCCCTGCTTCCTGTAATTCACCTTAGTGCTCTGCCTTCCACCTGAGCTTGCTCTTTATAGCTCTGGCTGAACAGCCTGGTCCAAGGTGTTGCTATTTCTGCAGCTGAAGCCTTTGGTGGGGGCCAGTGGTGACGAGAGCTCCATAGCAGGCTCAGCATTTTAACTAAACTGAAAGGAAAGTGAGGGATGGAGAGCACGGGGCCATGCTGACCTGCTGGAGATTGCTCAGGCACAGTTTGTCAGTAAGCTGTACAGTAATCCTTAGTTTACTGTAATACTTTATTTCATGGTATTATTTTACTGAAGGAAAGAGTGGTTATCATTTGAAGATCTGACTCTCAAGCTCGTAAGTAAGAGATTTTAAAGGTACGTTTCTCATAAAATACATAAAGTTATCTTTTTTTTTTTCCTGAAGGTGAGTTGCCTTTCCCTGGAGGAAAATGTGGACAGCGATCCATGTAAATTTGCACTAACATCAAGAACGGGCGATGTCACGGAGACCTTTATTTTGCATTCTGCCAGTCCGGGAGTCCGCCAGTTGTGGATCCATGAAATTAACCAAATTTTGGAAAACCAGCGCAACTTTTTAAATGGTAAATTATTTTCTTTACTGAAAGTTTGTAATTGGATGACTTTTCTTTCATGTCTTTTTTCTTGGCTTTGAAATGTTTTGCAAGTTGCCTTTTTCCTGAGCTAATCCAGAACAGTTGGGAGTTATGTGCCGCATTTCTGCTTCAGAACAGATGCTTGCATTTATTATAAGAGTGGTAGTCTGAATTTACATGGTGTTCTCTTGGTGAAATTTTCCAAATGTTTTGTAGGAGTGAATCAAGATAGGTGCCATCCGTCGAGAGCTTGTGTACCCCTTTTAAGCAAATGCAAGCCTTTAAAGACTAAACCCAAATGGAATTTTAAGCATCTATTCAGAATATGTTTTGCTTCTGTTATTTTGGTGACCATTGTTGTCGCATCTTACTGTGGCAACAACATTCATGCAGGAGAAAAATAGAAGGTGGTGTTGTCTGCTGTGACACTAGAAGGTTCTTGCTGTATTTTTATATGTCGTTTATTGTCCCATCCTACATTTGCTTAACAGTTGTAATGAGTAACAACAAGCAGAGAATTTGGAGTCACACCTGTTTTTTCCCAGCTTGGCTGCCGACTGACAGTGTGATCCTAGAGGAAAACATTTCTTCTTAGTTTCAGATTTTTAATCTTTAATATAGGTAGATACAGCAGGTCATGAAGGTTAGATCCAGTAAAGTGACTTGAAGTCTGTGGCATCTTTCTGCTGCTCAGGAAGTTTATTTGAACAGCACTCCCCTTTTTGCCAGTAGACATGTCTGTTTTAAACTGTTCCTGTTCCCTTTCCTGCCCCCTTTCCCCTGACCGCCTCCCCCCTCGCCCCCGCTGCAGCCTTGACGTCCCCGATCGAGTACCAGAGGAACCACAGCAGTGGCGGAGGCGGCGGCGGGAGCAGCAGCGGTAACAGCGGCGGCCCCAGCAGCTGTAGTGGCATCCCCAGCTCCAGCCGTAGCCGGCCATCCCGGATCCCCCAGCCTGTCAGACACCATTCCCCAGTCCTGGTCTCCTCTGCAGCCTCGGCCCAAGCAGAGGCAGACAAGATGTCAGGTATGTCCATTCACAATCATTCCCTGCCACACTACAACACCTCCTTAGAAACTGGCCTGAGCCAGCCAGACAGGCACCCTCCCAGTGCAGAGCCGGATGGTCCTCAGAGAGAAGCTGAACAGATTCCCAAGATGAAAGTTCTTGAAAGTCCCAGGAAGACAGCAGGAAACATTTCTGGCTCAGCTGATGGAGCCCAGAAAGACTCACGTGGAATCTCAGAGGACAGTCGAACAAGAAACAGCATAGGATCACTGACGCTTGGGAAGCCAAGGCCAGGAGCCATCTCGCCAATGAACTCTCCTCTATCCACGACTTTCCCTTCTCCTTTTGGCAAGGAAACCTTTCCACCCAGCAGCCCCCTGCAGAAGGGCTCCTTTTGGAGCTCCATCCCAGCATCCCCCGCCAGCCGCCCTGGCTCCTTCACTTTCCCTGGGGACAATGACTCCCTCCAGCGGCAGGTCCACCGCCACTCTTCACACAGCAAGGACACAGACCGCATGAGCACATGCTCCTCGACCAGCGAGCAGTCAGTTCACTCCACCCAGAGTAATGGGGTAAGAGCGGAGCACCTCTGTCCTGCGAGCTCTTCTAAAACCTTCCATGCTCCCTTTCTGTGCGTTGCCATCATTCTCCGTACTAACTCCTGGCTCTCCGGTGCTGTACTGCTCTGAAATAATCAACTGTTCCAATATCTTCTGCGCATTAAAAAACTGAGAGTGTCTACCTGTGTGTATGTATACATGCAAATGTGGCTATGTATACAGACACAAAAGCAACTGCTAACATTAGATGCAATTTCTGCCTCTGCTGAAAATATAGATCACTAGGCTGATACCTACTAACTTGCTGTCCTTGCTTTTTTCGTCTCTAATTTGAAGGCACATAATTAACATGCGGAAGCGTGGCAGCCAGAGCATCTTGGGGTATGCATTGCACCAGCACTTAAATCTGACTTCAAGATTTTGGCAGATTGCCTTGGGGCTTTTTTACCTCTCACGCACAAATTTGCCACCATTGTCCTGTTGAGTTTTAACTTCGCGGAGACATCTACGTTCCCTGGGATGCTTGATTTTTTTTTTTTTTAATTGATTTATTTTTTCCCCTCTCCTTCCAGCCTTAGTTGTTGTACCACAATCTCTTTTTAAATCCTATGTTTGATCAAGGAAGCTTTCTGCAATCCACTCAAAATAGGCCAACAGAACCTAGAGAAAATAATCTTACTTCTACTACAACCAAAACAATTACCCACTCCACGTGTCTTTTCTCCTTTGTAAGAAGAACCGGTTTCAGGTTTCTGGAAATTCAGCTTCTTAGTGTGCACTTGGTGTGTTTGTGCAGAAATCTGGTGTATCAACAGAATCTACGTTATCTCTAATAACATCCACCAGGAAAGCAACAGAGCAATCACGGAGGCATGTGCGAAAATAAAGCAAAAATGTTGAGGCACTTGCCATGGATGTGGTAGGCAGGTTATGGTGCCTTTCTTTTTAAACTCACATTTGATTTTTCTCTCTCTTAAGTGTTGTGTTCATGAATGTTTGTTTTTCCGCTCTCTCACACATGGTATGCAATACCAGTTTTGCAAATCACCTAACTTGCTGGACCTTTTTTAAATGCATGCTTTTCTTTATAGAACTGTTTAACACACAAAGCTTTCTTGACTTCTTAGTTCTTACACTCACTTTTATAATAGCTTCAGAAGAAAAAACAATATGCTTTGCATGTTTTGTATTTTTATCTTGATCTTCCTTCAGCTTTTTATTTGGTTTAGCTCTGTCTTGTGTTTATCTTCAGTGTAGAAAATGTGATGTGATGTAATGCAATATCTGGGGTAATTTGAGTATTTTGTGTTTACTGTAGTATGCGAATCAAGATGCTGGTATTTGCATATTACTAATTCAGGCTGCTCCATTAGAAAAAGAGATGAGGAAAGATGGGATGGCACTGAGTTTTCAAAACATTTGGATTTTGATACTATCTCAGCAAAGACACCATTGCTTGTTTTTATCTCACCATAAAATGTCATATTGGATTGCATGCCTTCTGCTTCACAACTATATGTTCACAGCTATATAACTCTTTTAGTCTGGTAATTGAGATGGGCCATAAGTCCTCCTTTATAACCTCATTTCTAGACCAATCAGCAGGATTCACACCACATTGAATAAGCTGGAGAAAATGAGTTGTGAAAATTTATTTTAATTTAACCATTTGTGTATGTATATTTACATATTCATATGGCTATGGTAGATTCTATGGGACTTCTAAGAAGAAAAAAGAGTAAGTTTTGCTAGTTGCGGAATATGGGAGGAATTTTTTGTATTTTGTTTGTAGATCCTCCTGTAATCCCATAGTTGAGGTCAATGATGACCAGAAGAACTTGCAGTAAGAAAACATTTAACTGTGCAAGAATAATTACTTCCTTGCAAGGCAAAAGGAAAGGCTGTCTTTCTGTGGTGAGAATGAAATCCGGTATAAACACATGCTCGAGAACATTTGTCTCTTAGTAGTTACCAGACAGTTGTTTATTTAATAGATTTAACTGTCCCTGTTGAAAGTACGAAATATTCGGAGTTTAATATGATCCTTCAAGACTTAAATGTCAAAAAGAAATGTTATGTTACAGAAAGGTCAGTCTTGCAGTTACACAAATTCTGCTGCATGCTAAGAAACAGTGTGTTCAGGAATGGTGTGTGGGGCAAGGTTTGAGGCTTAGGTTGATACTACAACTTCCCTTCATCTTGCCCTATAACGAGGAGGAGTCAACAAAAGCTGTTTTTTCTGAATAGAGTTGTTTTTCTTCTAGATAAAAGAATGTAGCAAGTTGTCAC
Organism: Dasyornis broadbenti; assembly: GCA_013397935.1. Lineage (NCBI taxonomy): Eukaryota > Metazoa > Chordata > Aves > Passeriformes > Dasyornithidae > Dasyornis > Dasyornis broadbenti. The sequence goes on along the minus strand of VZRN01006295.1, from coordinate 972,280 downwards.
CCTAATTTAAATAATCACTGAAAACGAGACTTAATTTTTTTGGTTCAGCTATTCCTAGTTTGCGTGAATCATAGAAAGGACTTGCTAATACAAAAGGCCAGGCAGGCGCTCCTCTAAAGTAGAAAAAAAAATGAGTTCTCCCACTGGAAATACAGCATCTGAAATCAATGTAAATATCATTTAGTAGAGTTACAATCCATAATGAGATCTTTCTCACTGAGGTAGCATATGCTTCATCATCCTAATATGGCAAAAAAAAAAGATTTGAGTCAGTTGAATGTTAACAGTCCAGCTAGAATAAAATGTACAGAGTCATTGGAAACCTAAGCATCAGTGTGCTGAACATGCTGTGAATGAGTAATATGAGATTGTTCCCTTCCAAATGTCTTGGTTTGTCAGCCAGAGTCCTCAGGGAAGCACAGGCAGAGAGAGATGGAGTGACTTGTTCAAGGCCTTTAGCAGATTGCAAGAGATCTCAGTTTTCATGGCTCCTAGTGCACCATGCTGTCAACTGACCCCCACTGCATCTTCTCAATATTTTAGAAATATTTGAGAGATATTTGACAATTTTGAGTACAAAAAAATGATGCTGTTTTAATCCTGTTTGCCAAGCTTTCCACTGGCTGCTAGCTCATGAGTGGTACTAATGTGGTTACGGTCTATAAGCAGCAGGAGTACCCAGGATCTGGGTACTCATTTCCTTCTTCAACTCCGCTGCTACTGAGCCCCATAGTGAGCCCTCGCTGGTACTGAGTGACCTGAAACAGTTTGAAGTAAGAACAGAGACAAAAGACATGCACACACACGCACACACTTCGTGCTACGTCGTTAATAGGTGATTCGCTTTGTTTTTAACTTGTTTCAATAAAGAAAGAATTAATGAGGGAGTAGGTTGTGTAATCTGACAATAGTTTTCACGCTTCCATTTATTAAACCTCATATATGGCATACGTACAAATGGACAAAATAAGTCATACTTTTAAAAAATAATAATTTCCATTAGGTTCATGGTGAGGAGAAGGCATTTTGTTCTGAGAGTAATTAATCTGTGATTTTTAATATACACCTTCTCAGCCATAATTAGCTTTCCTTAAGTGCTTGCTGGGGAAATGTTAAAATCATGAACAGTAGTTGAGAGTGTTTGATAAACAGGTAACTCAGCTATCATAGCCACTAATTAGTCAGAAAGGTTCTTATAGTTTAGTGGGTCTGCTTCAACCATGAAATAAATAATTTCTTATTTCAGTAATTTACTTCATCCTCTGCATTTAAAGGAATAAACCTGATCATACAGATTCAACCAGAGATAAGTTTTGCGGTTTTGAGAGATGCTGTCAAAACCCTGTTATGTTCTTTTGTACTTTGTCATGTTTTGTGTGCAGGAGGCTGGTGTCTGAGATCTGACAAATAGTGCTAGAAAAGACTACATGTATTTTTCATTGTTGAAATTTCCAGTGATTATGAGCTAATGAGTGTGATTTTGAAACTGAACTTACAAGACTGTGAGAAACTGTCGTACATGCTTGTACTGTAGTTTTGATGCCTGATGAAGGCGCACGGTTCAGTGTCTGAGCTTGAAAGGAAGACAAGTTGAGAGTTCTGTGTAAACTGACTCTTAGTTCAAGGAACTTATATTGAGTAACTGTATTGGGAATAAATTTGTGCAGCAGCAGTACATGAAGATGTTCAAATATCAGACTAATGCACAAGATAACAGACACAGGCAGTTTAAAAGAGAAAACATTGCTCTTTTCTTTGACTACAGTTTAAACCAAGTGGATTAGGTAGGTAATGTAGCAGGCCAAGAACAGCCTGTCTTCTTCATGACTTTTAAACTTGATTCTCTTTTTTTTCCCCCTGCTCTCTGTGCTTCTGATTGACGCTTGCAGAGTGAAAGTAGCAGCAGTAGCAATATCTCCACCATGCTGGTGACACACGATTACACGGCAGTGAAGGAGGATGAGATAAATGTCTACCAAGGAGAGGTCGTGCAGATTCTAGCCAGCAACCAACAGAACATGTTTTTGGTGTTCAGAGCCGCCACTGATCAGTGCCCCGCAGCCGAGGGCTGGATTCCCGGCTATGTCTTGGGGCATACCAGTGCAATCATCATTGACAACCCTGATGGAACCATCAAGTGAGTGCCTGGGGGTGTGTAGAAGGGGAAGAAGGGAAGAAACTTCCAATTTACAGAGGGCTTTGAAGCTTTAAGGCCAAAAAGTGATGTGCTCATTGAGAAATAAATGAACAACAAGCAGAATGAGTACTTGACAGTCCCTCAGAAAACTTCAAAATATGAGCTAGTAAGAAAGATCTGGAAGCACATATTCTTTATTAAAAAGTTGTAATAGCCCAATCTTCTGGGAAAAGAATGCCTGATCTAAGAGCAGCAATAATTGGATTTAATTTGTTTATTTAATAGAATGAGTTACAAGTCTATAGATACCTTTGTCCAGGAAAACAGGGAATGTTTGTTCAAGTGAAACAGTTTCAGTTTCAGAGTTTCTAGATCTCTGCTTTAAGCCACAAACCTGTTGAAAATGACTGCATGCTGGGAACAACTCTCTCGTATCTGCAATGGAAGAAATTGTATCAAAGTTCAAAGTTTGAATCTTGTGTAAAGCATCTGTAAGACTGTATTTGGTGTGAGTTTCATACTGATTGTTGCCCAGTTTGTTTGACAGCTTGCATTTTCATATAGAAAGTTTGCCATTCAAGCAATGATTTCAAGGGATACTGAACTACAGGCTGCATTAGTAGCTTGTTTACAGTTTTAGCCAAGGGTGGCATTTCTCATGGAATACTTAATGTATTTCATTTTACTGTGCTGTAATACATAAAAATAACATTTTGACATGCTTTTCCAATGACATTTGAAACTAGATAGTATAGCACATTGCAGGGAGTTGAAAAGAATTGATCAGAGTTTCACGTTCTTTGTTCAGGAAGTCAACATCTTGGCACACAGCACTCCGATTAAGGAAGAAATCTGAGAAAAAAGATAAAGACGGCAAAAGGGAAGGCAAGCTAGAAAATGGTTATCGCAAATCCCGAGAAGGACTTGCCAACAAGGTTTCTGTAAAGGTAAGTGCTCAAAGATGTAGTTTCCAAAAGAAGTTGGGTTGGGATTTCTTCAAAAGTAGCTTCTGTCAGAACTTCACAGGAAGGAATCAAAGGCAGCAGTAGCTTTAATGGACAGTCTTTGCCAAATCTGGAAACAGGAAGTTACAACCTTTGAACCTGCAAGCATCATACAACAAAAAGATACTGCGAAAAGAATAGAGTCATGCAGAAATTGTGGCATTCAGATGTTTCTTGGATCTTGTGGGTACAGCTAACTTTAATTCATCTCTGTGCTTGGTTTTCTGCCATTCTTTGTTATTACAAGATTGTCAGGACATTAATTCTTTAATTTCTCCTTTCCAGCTTCTCAACCCCAATTACATTTATGATGGTAAGTTGCTTTAATTTTTAAAGGTTTCAGTCAATATAATTTGATTAAAACATTATTTGTTTGAATATGAATTATGTCAGGAAATGAGTGCTTTCTACAAAAATATACATGCTATCTCTTTTTAGATAAGGTAGAATGAAAGACATTTATTTTTTAAGATGCAAGGAACACTTTTTTGTTCACAAGTCCAAAACAACATAAAATACAAGGACCACAGGGTGTGTTCTGTATGGAAGTTGGGCCTTGCTGAATTTGCAAAAGCACAAGGCCAGGAATTGGAGCTGCTGCATTTTTAACCTCGCACCCTAGGGAACATTCAGGACCTCTCCAGTGCAGAAGCTGATCAGGACAAAGTGGCCATTTGGGGTCAGAGCCAAACTGGGGATTTAGCTTAATACACAGAAACAAACCTTTTGAGTTTCACCTGTAGAAAAGGGAAAGCACTATAGTGCCTCAGTGGATTAAGTGTTTTGTGTTCCCTTTTGCAAACTCAGCTGGATGTAAAGATAGCCTAGGTGAGCACATCCTTAAATACTTTTCGCTGTAGACTTTCCTCAGCCTGCCATAAACTGGGTATTCGGTTCACCATGGTTGGCTTCAGGATTATCTGTGGCACAGCAGCAGTGCTATGTTCAAGTTCTTGTAGAGAAGAATTCCCTAGCTCTGCAGAGCCCCAGCAAGGGGCTACCCCTGGATGTGCTCCAAGGGTAGAGGGATATATATACACCTTGGGAATGTAAAGTACTACTTTGTCTAATAGAAAAGAGTGCAAGGAATAGAAATTAAATGTATTTGCTTCAGTTGATCTAATGGTATTAATTTTCTTTTTCCAGTTCCCCCAGAGTTTATAATTCCATTGAGTGAGGTAACATGTGAGACAGGAGAGACCATCGTGCTTAGGTGTAAAGTCTGTGGTCGCCCCAAGGCTTCAGTTACTTGGAAAGGTCCTGATCATAATACACTGAGCAATGACGGTCATCACAGCATTTCGTACAGGTAATTTGTGTCATGTTCAACAGCAGCTGATCAAACTGTTACGTTTTTAATTTGCACCCCTGGTATAGGACAGCTTTTGGCTTTGAGGCACGAGGATAGGGTCGCTCTCACACACAAATATTTTACGGCTAAGATTTTCCAGAAATGTTGTGTAACTTCTGTGTATGCCTGGGATAACAGAACATCATACTCAATTGATTTTTAGAAACAAAATAAAATTAGTCTGCTATTTCTGATTAGCTGTTGCAGAAGCCATTGTGGTTCTGTCACACTGACCTGGTCCTTGAAACAGAACAGTGTGTTGTATGTGACATGCCAGTATGGTGACAGACCCTGCCAGTCCCTTATTTCCATTAGTAGCTTTCAGACCACACTACAGTGCTTTGCAAAGAAGCCTACACTTCCTGCTGATGTGGCAACATCACTCTTCATTGTTGAAGCATGGGTATTAATGCTTTTATCTGGTTTTAGCTTTGCTGCGATAGAACTTAACAAAATAACTGGTAACTCAAACTAGGAGAAACTGTTATTTTGGAATGGGAAACTTCAGGTTAAAAAAGATTTTTTTCTGAAAAAACATTCTTTTATATACAGAAGATGTAGTTTAATTAATAACTTCAGTGTGAAAAAAGTCTTATATATGAATTATGCTTTTAATTCAGAATGAAGGGCTCTTTTATGAAAACTCAATTACATGTTATACTGTTCTTTACTTGCTGCTCCTGCGTTTTCTTTTCATTGGGTTTTTTGTTTGTTTTTAATGGGGAGATAAAGGCAGTGTGGCAGCTTTACTACTACATCCAGGGCTGTTGTGAGATGTGCAAGAGTTAAATTTGCTAGGTTCAATTCACTGTTACTCATTACTTTACAGAATTATATCCAGTAAATCATGTTGTCTGTATCTGACAGATTTTTATAAATAAGCCTGAAATGTTCTTTGAGCTGGAGAAGGGTGTCATCTTGCTGTGTTGCTGAAACTTACCGTCTTTTTTTTCCCCTGAAATTGTGTGGTGAAGACCATTGCAAATAGTTTTTGGTTCAGTCAGTAAAATGGCTTGTAGTAACTGAGATGAGTCCAAAGGAAAGCAGTAAGTAGGATAGAAAATCTTGAAAATATGCCTTATTGTGAAAAAAATAACACAATGTTAGGGCTGTTTTGAGCCTAGAGGTGAAAAGTGTAGAAAGGACTTGCCAAGTATTCACACTTGTAAGAGACTTGCAAATTAAGTTATTTGCTGTTCATGTCCATGGCAGATAGTTAAAAGAGTACTAGAAATTAATTGCACAGAGAAAGATTTAAGTAGACATTGAAAGACAAACCATCGAACAAAAAGGGTGAGAAAGAACAGTGAGAAATATTAAAGAAGAGCCTGCAGAGTTTTTCTGCTCTGGTCTTACATAGCTTAATGCTGTTACTGCCCTGGAGCAGAGTAAATTTAAGTCCTGTTTAGTTTCCTCCCATCCTCATTCTCCCAGATTCTGAGGTCTCCAGATTTGTGGTGAAGTGTGCCTTTTGTGTTGAAGGGCAAGCCCTCTCTTACAAGGGGTGATTGCTCTGAAAGCACAAATGATAGATCAGCTGATGCTTCTTGGGAGTCCTGGATGGAAATGGACGTTTCAGGAAAAACAATGATGGATGTTTGTCTCCATCCAGCTTTTGAAAATTTGAAGTAGGTAAAGGAAGCAGGAAGAAACAGGGAAAGCACTTGATTTTTCCAACATGGTGCAGCCGCGACAGGGTGAGACAGAGTGTCAGTCAGGATGTTTTTCTAGTAACCTGTAGGACATTCCAAGATGCTGGATGAACAAACACGAAGTGCTCAGGTTCTGGTAGATGCTTCTATATGGCAGGGCAGGGTTAGTGATGTTCGTCCAGAGAGAGATAAGGGCTGGAGAATAAGAAGAGTAAACAATATCGACCTAACTTTGTCTGCTTTTCATAGCTTAAGGTTTGTGAAGTTACTGTAAAGTTAATGGCTGCTGTTGTGTTTCCCAGTGACTTGGGAGAGGCCTCACTGAAAATCGTTGGCGTCACTGCGGAAGACGATGGTATCTACACGTGTATAGCTGCAAACGACATGGGTTCGGTTTCATCCTCCGCCAGTCTACGAGTTTTAGGTAGGCCTGTCTGCCTTCTTCTAAAGCCTAGCTACAGTCAAAGTGTCTGGTACCCATAAGGAAAAAGAAAAGCTCAGCTGCTGAGAACCCCTTTGTTAAAGGAGTGTCATAGCAAGCCTTTTTACCTGTAATATATTGCATGTTTTTGCAGGAATGGATGCCCTTTTAGGATGTAACCTATTAGAGGTTCATACACTCATTCCACAGTACTATCAGCATGCATTCACTTTGTGGGTACTAGTTCAAACGCACTGATAACATCATCTTTTGTCACCTGCATTCTTAGTTTAGTCTCAGTGAATGTTACTATGCTAACGTAATTTCTACAGTGTACAGATAAGAAAAGAGCAGCATTACTTTGTAATTTATTTTTCTCCTTTGCTTGAATTGTAAAGCCACAGTGTTCAGGACAAAATACAACTAGTTCTTGTCTTTGCATCATTGATCAACAGTTAAATTATTTCAATACCTGAAATGCAGCAAACTGAATGTTTGTGAGAGAATGAAAAGGAAGCATGCAAAGATGAAAAAATGCCTGCGTTCTGGGGGCAGACAGCAAAGGGGAAATAATATTTTTACTTGATGCATTTGATGACATAGTGATAAGTTTTGGTGCGTGTTTATACATTCACTTATTCTTCTCCTAATTGTTCATAATTTTCCATTTTTAGAAATAGGAGACAGCAGGATTACAGGTTTTCTTACAAGCAGTTTATAACAATTGAAGCTATCTGGGTCCTTTAGTCCATTGTGAGGCACATATATGTTTCCATTGGTGAGAATTAACTCATAGATTTTAGCATAATGGCTCTGTTTTAAATTGACTCACTTGAAAAAACCCAAGATATGAAGTGCTGCTCTCTGTACATCTGTCCCAGCTGTCATGGGGACTTTTACAGTTGTCCCAAACCTCTCCAAAAGATAGTCTTCCCTTTTTTTTGAAGAGCTTTTCTGTCTTCCTGGAATTTTAAACCAGACTGTGAAAGATGTGTCACTTCCAAATCTCATTTGAAATTTTTGGGGGTTTATATTCAGTGGTGCTTCTTTGAGCTGTGCCTACTGGCAGGCACAGTAAGTTCCTTACTGCCAATGGTGATTATTTCAGGCACTTCCTGCTCACTGACCCAAGACAGACAGTAATTAAGCCCTAGGATGAGTGTGTTGCAATATATAGAAGAGGCTGAAAATGAAATTTGGATCTTTATACCAGTGTTTTCTGAAAAATAAGAGTTGCTTTCTAAGGTAGCTGCTACACTGCCTGCCCCCCCCCCCTTTTTTTTTTCCAGTGGCAGTTGTATTATTGATTATGACATATAATGTAAGATGTCTTTTCTTTTTACTGTTTCCCTCACCTTGCCAAGGTCACTCATTCCTGTGCAGACAGTTCCCACTGTACCTGAATTGGTTCCACTATAGCATTTGTTCTGCTGCATTGGCCAGGCTGCCTTGGTGTGTAATCCAGTTTGTCCTGCTGCCACCTGTGTGTCATACTGGGATTAACAGCATGGGGTGATTCCTCTCATAGCCAAAGGATCTGAGTATTTTAAATCTTGAACATACTGTCCTCTTGTTTTGTTTGTTTGTTTAGGTCCTGGAAGTGATGGGATCATGGTAATCTGGAAAGACAACTTTGATTCCCACTATAGTGAAGTGGCTGAGCTTGGCAGGTGCGTTCTGTATGCTGATCTTCAAAGCTGTCTATGTCAAAATATTGATTTCTCTTTCAAAAATTAAATTCATCTTGAAAATACTTAATGTATGAGCCTAAGAGGCCAGAATTTTGTTGGATTAAATAGAAGTGAGGAAGTGAAAATTTTAGCAGCGCTAGATGGCACTACATAAATGGAATGCAGTTAGGCTGAAGTGGTATCATAGATTAAGGGATTTAATTTTTTTTAAGCATGCCTTACAGTGATGACACTGCTTCTGTAGTGAAGTTTTCCTGAACCTTCTTATTTAGAGTATGAAAATTACACACAGATGAAGTCTGAAAATGGGCAAACTAAATCATGTAGAATATACAGTTGTCCAGCATAATGATGACCTTTGAAAGCTGGATGTTACTCTGACAAGGTGTCTGCAAATGTCATATAACAGATCTCTGTCAGGTTTATATAGACACAATTTGTAGTAGATGCATGGCCTGAAAATTGTCATGTCCAGAAACTTCTCCTTAAGGCTTCATAACTTATTAGAGATCTAAAATTAGATGTCTTGGAGTGTATCTTTTAAGTAAAAGTATGTCCTTACTGCATCTCTCAGTTAATTCTTTCCTTTCACTGTTGTGTTCCAGGGGCAGATTTTCTGTCGTTAAGAAGTGTGACCAGAAGGGAACCAAGCGAGCAGTAGCCACTAAGTTTGTGAATAAGAAGTTGATGAAGCGAGACCAGGTTACCCATGAACTTGGAGTCATGCAGAATCTCCAGCATCCCCAGCTCATTGGCCTCCTTGATACCTTTGAGACCTCCACCAACTACATACTAGTGTTAGAAATGTACGTGGGCTCTAAATTATCTGTAAAATGCAATCTTTACAGCTGACTTTCTCTGGCATTTATAGTGGTTTACAAATAAGGAGCTCTAAGATTTCATAGAAGTTTCTAAGCACTGAAGTAAAATACTGCAGTTGTCTAATGCTGGTACTAAAATGTTGAGTTGAATACTCTGAAGGGAACAAATAGAGATATTAAATTGATATGTGGATGATTATCTTAGTCTGAAGGTTCAGCAGTATTTTTGTATCAAATGGCTGCAAAAGTGAATTAGGAATGTTTTGATCTGGTAGCTTGATGTGAAATCTCTTCATACCCTAGTCCTCTGTCTTGTAAGTTCTGCAGGCTACAGTTATTTCTGTAGTCTGTAGTCTGTAGCCTGTTAAGCTTTTTTTTTTTCAGTTCTGATGCATGGATTAATCCAAAATACAACCCTTGTAATTCTAACAGGGCTGACCAGGGTCGCCTTCTAGACTACGTCGTGCGATGGGGAAACCTCACGGAAGGGAAGATCAGACTCTACCTGGGAGAGATTCTGGAAGCTGTGCAGTATCTTCATAACTGCAGAATAGCACATTTGGACCTAAAGGTGAGATGTTAATAGGATTCTGGGCAGTGTGCATCATTCTGGGCATAAAAATCTCCCTCTTCTAGAAAACTTGCTGCTGGGAACATAGAACTGTGAAATGCTTTGAGACTCATGAAGGATATGGCTTGGGGCTCCATCCCCAAATGCTTTAGATCACTCAGAGCCAGCAAAGCAGAAACTTTCAATTCGCTGATTTCTCCTTACAGCTTGCTTGCCCTGTGTGGCCTGTTGTGCTGGAAATAATTGCTGTCAGGAAGTTTTGCTTGATTTTTATTTATTTATTCTTTCATTTATTTCATTTATTTACTTTTGATAAACTTGCAGACATCCATTTCTTTCTCAAGAAGCAGTGAGTTTATTGTGAAAGAGACTGCTTTTCTTCTTTTGCTGCAAAAATGTTTCTCATCTTTGCACTTTTGAGGGCTGTGGTATCTACATAAATGGTGCCTCTTTGAGTCTTTGTTCTTCCCTTTGAGTGTTACTTGAGCCACAATATGATGCATTCTAGTAAAAAAAAAAACCTATGTGAGAAGGTGTTAATGTGAATATTTACTAAAAATGTACTCTTTACACTTTTATTTCACCTGTATATGAATAATAAGGAATTTTAGCATTGACAAGTCGTCTTTATAGGCAGGGCCTCTTTACCCAAATGGTTTTATGGTGAGAAAAATCAAAAAGAGCCTGAGTCTCTTCCCTCCATGTGCTTCTGTTTTCCAAGCAGAACCAGATTTGGGTCTTCATACCATTTAACTTTTTCTAGTGTGCTGTAGAGAGTTCACCAGTACTTGTTCTGGTCTCAAGGTACATAGAGATGAACTAAGTGAAAATTAGTAAAAGTAAGTAAGTTGCTCTTACTTTGCAGAGACTACAGCTACAAGCAGCAGTAGCTTCAGAATAAAACTGTAGAAATAATTCCACTTTCAGCTCAACGATAATGAGACAGTTCTCTTGAAGTCTTGTGCATCCAACAGGATCTGCTGCCATAATCCCTTAACAGGGCTTGTCTTCCATATGTACAGCTGCATTACATTAAAGAGTTGCCAAATAAAGCTGGATTTTGTTGAAAGCATCATGCAAATTTCTACAAAGTCTTCCAGTCTAAATGCAAGGGTTTTGTTGTCTCTATCGTAACACAAATTGAGCAGTTGCTTTATTCACCCTCTATTTGTAATTGCTGTTCCTTAAGTTTCGAAACAAGTTCCTGTGAAGCTTTGCAAAGCTGCTGTCGTGAACAACTGAAGTATTATCTGGCAGAACTGTATTTCCTGCAAAAAATCTAGTGCCAGCAGTGAAAGTGCATTCATTGCATGTTGTAGTAGGCAAGAACCTGCCTGCTGGTTGGTCCGGAGAAGCCTTGGTAAGACTGCCTGAGAGCTTTGCAGAGCTGACTTTCCATAGTGATCCCTGTAGCCTGCAGCTGTTTATGTTCTAGACCTGACCACACTGACTGGGAAGCAGTTAAGTTGGAGCATTAAATGTTTGTTAGACTGGCTTGAAAAAATGACATTTTAACTTTTGCTTTTATGTTTTCTAGCCTGAAAATATTTTGGTGGACCAGAGTTCCGCTAAGCCAACAATAAAACTGGCTGACTTCGGAGACGCAGTCCAGCTCAATACTACGTATTATATCCACCAGTTACTTGGAAACCCAGAGTTTGCAGCACCTGAAATTATTCTTGGAAATCCTGTTTCACTCACTTCAGATGTTTGGAGCATTGGAGTGCTCACTTATGTCCTTCTTAGTGGCGTCTCTCCTTTCCTGGATGAAAGTGTAGAGGAAACTTGCCTGAATATTTGCCGCTTAGACTTTAGTTTCCCAGATGACTACTTCAAAGGAGTTAGCCAGAAGGCCAAAGATTTTGTATGCTTCCTACTTCAGGATGACCCAGCTAAGCGTCCCTCGGCTGCACTGGCCCTCCAGGAGCAATGGCTGCAGCTGGGGAATAGCAAAAGTGCTGACAGCATTGATATATCCAGACTGACTTCATTCATTGAGCGGCGAAAACACCAGAATGATGTTCGACCCATCCGTAGCATTAAAAACTTCTTACAGAGCAGGCTCTTGCCAAGAGTTTGACCTTGCTTGAAGTTCTCTCTCATTCTCTTTCACCTGCCAATCAATCAGACTGGAGATGGACTCCTCCTGCCAATCAATCAGACTGGAGATAGACTCCTTCTGCCAATCAGCTGTTGACTTGAATTTTGAGGAAAGCAAACCCCAAGCCAATCAGCTGCTATTGAATGTTCGTGTGCAAATGCATTCCACAGGGACCTGCGCAGGGTGGCGCGGGGGATTGGAGATGCAGACTTCACGGGGGTGGAGGACAATAGCACTGTTCTCTGCAAAAAGCAGTCACAAGCGATACAGTAACAGTATTTTATTCAGGTTTCTGCAAAAAAAAAATAGTTTTTTTAATAAACAAGAGTTGAATTTTGCAAGTGAACTTAGCTACCGTTTTCAAGATTTATTCAAGGAAGAAATGCCTATGTTTAAAGCACTGGTGTTAAACAAAAATCAGATCATGCCTGGAGAAGACTCACCAAAATGGCTGCCCATTGATACGGCCTCCATTTATAATATCTGGTTTTCACTTGGTCCTAGAGCTTTCCAGTTGCCTCGCCTGTATGTATCTCACGTAGCAGTGCACTGAGATCAGACTCTGCTTTTAAGTGCATCCAACCTCAAAAGATTTTGCATACAAATAGAATGAATTGTTTTGCTCTGATAAAATGTAGGCCTTACTTGTATATAGACTGTTACCTGCCTTTGGTCTGTAATTTTTTTCCCCCTCCTCTTATCCCTTTTTCCCCCTCCTTCCTAAATGGTGGTATACCACTGTGCGGGTCTTCAGTTTGGGTCAGTACTCACTGTCCCCCTAGAAAAGGACTTCGGGTTGGTGCCCAGCCTGCTGACCCAATTGTCAAGCAGTATACAGCAGGATGAAATACTGTAAATGCACTCATTTGGGATTTTGTTTTCTTTCATATCATGTGCAATGTTGTGGCTTTAACATTTTATGCAACTATTTATGAGGACCTCTGTTGTAACTGTAATAAATATATAGAAAAAGCACATACTTAGTACGGCGAGCTTTATGGTTTTGTTTGTGTGATTGGGGGTTCTGGGCGGGCAAGGGCGGGTGTGTTGTACCACACTGTCATTATTAGTTTAAGATGAGGGTTAGCATAGAACTTAGTCAAGACTAGTCAGTTTTAAGGATTGTTAAAAAGAAAAAAATTGAAGAGAGAGAGAGAGAGAGAGAGAGATTCGTATCCCAAATGTCAAACTGGTTAAGAAGTAGGGTGACACTTTTTAAAATTTATTATTATATTTAAAATGCCAAAGTCTGACTTTCCCCAAATCAGTCTCAACACTTAACTACGTTTTAGAATTTTCAAATCTCTGTTTACTTCTTTCTGTGAAATGAGCAAATGAATTTTGTGCTCTTTGGTGAAGAATACATTCAGAAAGTAGCAGTCAGATAAGGAGAATTGGACATGTAATTGTCTTAGTAACTGTTTTTAAGGTTGAAGTAATATTAGCGTGAGATATTTAAAAAGACAGAGATGGTTTTCTGTGCATCACTGAGTTCATGTGGATGTGTTGTCATCTATGTTTGTGTGAAATGCCATGTTTAAGGAAACCAAGCCGACATCCCACAAGAGTTAGATATATGGGTCTTAAGCCATAACCTAGCTTGGGTTAGTTTTGAGCTTTGTGGCTTCCACTGTATCCTATTTATTCTTTTTTTGTTTGGTTGGTTGGTTTTTTGGGTTTTTTTGTAAAGTTGTACAGAAACTTTTTAAAAGCAAACAACTGACTTCAAAACTGGATGTGTATTCGTACCAACATCATATCATTATGTCTGTGTATTATTTTCCTTTGTTGTTTTAGTTAAATTTTTTGTTTTATTTTGCATGTATATTTCTTTGTACAGTGACGTTACATGTTTACACAGTATGACATGATGTAAATATTTTATTTTGCCATCAGTTATTTTGAAAAAAATTAAACATATTTGACATAATTGTCTGATCTCTTGCTTTAAGGAGTTTTACAGTTTAGGTTTGGCTATATTTTAATTGGGCTCTGTATTTTAAAAGAAAAAAGTATGTTACTTTATTGCCATAAAATTCATTTTAAATTGCAATGATGTATCTTTCCTTCATGCCTTACAAAATAATATTTGCCTTTGCTCTAAGTGTTGAGTGCTTTGTAGTGTCATGAATGCTTTTCTATAAAACATGCGTAACTCTCTAACTGTGGAAATGTATTATGGTCTTTATTAGCTAGTAAATTTTGACCAGCAGAGTTTTCTACCAGATGTTCCCAGTTAAAGACCGAAGGATCATATTTCAGTTTAAACTGGGGAACAGATTTCCCACAACTTTCAGGCATTCCAGATTCATTATGAAGTTACTTTAAACATAAAGATTTGGGATTTGCAAGTAAACTAATAAAGCAGAAAAGTTCTTCATTGTGTATATTTATCTTCCTGCCTTTTCTGCTATCAGTAACCATTTACAATTTAAAATAAAGTGAAACGTCAGGGAACAATACAGAGTTTATGTTTGTTGCTGCATTGTATACAGGATTATTTCTTCCCCCACTCTTTCCCGTTATTCCCTGTCAAGAGATGAAACAGTCCCTTTATTGCTCACCATTTACTTACTGGGAGAGACAACTGAGAGAGACGTTTTACCTATCAAAAGACAGGATATTCAGGAAGGACCTGTTGACAAGGATGAGCCACTGGAAGCTTGTTCCGTGACAGGGAAGTAGGTGGCCACATGTTTTGTGGAATAGTTTTTATCCTTCAGTGCTCTAAAATGCCTCTTGGCTGAAGATATACTAAGCTGGGGAAAAGTTACCCAGGTGCTTTACAGACAAATAATGCACTTGTAGGTGTTTCAGGTAGCAGAGATGGATTCTTTGGCTCACATGTAAACAGGAGTTTCTGGCCCTCTCCATGAGCCCCTTACTTGGGACAGCCAACATGATTTGACAGAATGGAGTTTTGCACAAAAACCTGCAGTTTGGTGTGAGAGCTTCCAGCTGCAGGAAGCTTGAATGATGAGCTTGAGATCTTGTATATCTGTTGAAATGCTTTGAAGAGATAATATAAGGTCCTTTTGTTTCGCCAGATTGTGAAGTTGGGGCTGGAAATGCCACTTGGACTTGGTTGGGTGCAGTTGTTGTTGACTGTCTTGCACAGCACAAAGCAGCACTGCAGGCTGACAGAGTGGAGACCAAAAACACAGCTCAGAGCACTGGTATGAGGCGCTGATGTGAGAGAGAACGTTGTAGAGCATAGAGAATGGCAGTCAGTGTCACAGCTGAAAGAGGGGGAAATAGGGAGATTCAAGAGAAGACTCTTAAGTGTTTCTTCTTGATAACATACCCCAATCACTTCTTACTGATAGTTTAGGAAGAGAAGAGGTTGCCAGACTTTAAAGTCAGTGCATGAGATAGTACTTCCAAAGTTGAGTTTGGGACCTCAGTTCTCTGCTGCATGTGTAATGAACACTGATTAACTTGAAGGCCATTGTGCAACTGCTAAGCAGAAAACCTGGCTAGATAGCATTTCCATGGTCAGGGAAGCAACCTACATTGTCTTCCTAATGGGCAGAGGCCTCACACATACTTGTCCATCTTCCTGTTAACTGTGAGTCATTCTCAGATGGGACTGTAAATGTGTTGATGAATAGAAGAAAAAAGAATGGAGTTTTTCTTACTCCAAATCCAAAAGTGTATTCAGGCCAGGGCACAACAGAGATCCTCCAGAATGACACAGCACAAGCATCTGGCTTCTTGAAAAGATTGCAGTAACCATGCAAACCTGACTGGTAGTAGAAGATGCCTGAAAATATAATGGGATGTTCTTTGCATGTGACGTACTGCATGAAATTGCCAGGAAGCATTAAAGCCCCACCACAGAGGGTGTCAGTGTAGGACTCCATTTAAAAGAAGGGCTGGTGAGTGAGAAATTAACATAATCAAGGATGGCTGACTTGAGGTGAAGTTCCATGGTTCCCAAAGATCTTAAGAGGAATGAAGACAGGAATATACTGAACTGCCAGCTGTGGGTAGTGAAATCTCTGAGTAGCTGGTATTTGGTGAGGTATTGGATATATTGAATCTTTGCTGTGTACAGCAGTGTATCCATGTGCTAGGGATTAGTGTAGGGAGTGTTACCATGTCAGCTCCAGTCCAGAAGATGACCTAAGCTTTATATACCTTTTCCATGTATGAATAGACTCAGTGTGGAGGTGTTACTCATGTCTCTGCTATAGGGAATCAAGTGCTTGTGGAGGTAGGTAGAACCAAGGAAGAGCAAGTTTCTCTATCAGTTTAAACAAGCTCCAGGTATTGTGGAGTTACGCGCACACATGCAGCAGAACCACTGCTTTATCCCTCAGGCAAACAACTTCTGCATTTCTTTTCCTGAAATTAAATCTTGATGGAGGTTATACTGAAGAGTAACAGTCAGGTCTTCCATCTCTAGAGTTTGTGCTTCCAGTGCTTTCTGCACATTCCAATTGGCTCATGCTGTGAAGACAAAAGGCTCCTCCTGTGTGCACTGTAATGCTGGAGCATGATGATCTCTCATTGCTGCAAAGCAGCTGGTGCCCACTGCTCTCTCTCCTTCCTGGCAAGCAAAGACAGATACCCAGCACCTCCTGCTTCACATGCCTGGTGGTCAGCTCAGCATTTCCCAGGTTACTGCACTCAGTGGTCCTCAGTGCCAAGCCTAACACTGAGCATCAACACAGGAATGGCATCTCCCATTCCACTGACCTGCCGCAGGGACTAGGAGCCTGAAGTGTAGGAGCAGGAGAATATACTTCTGTCATGATGTCATTGTCCTTAAAATAGGAATGCTTCTCATCTCCTCTAAGTCACTCCCCTTAGCCCTATCCAAAGATCTTTGGGGGAATGGGTATGGAGGTGCAGTTGGGGATATTGAGCCGAGCAGTCTGTTCTCCCTCTAGTTAATGTTGGGAGAACCAGCACCAGGCCTGCTAATCATAAACTCCCATCAGCCAATATGTGCCTTCCAATAAAAGAAGCCGTTATGAACCAACCCTAGTATGAGAGAAGAGCACAAGCTTCCAGTTTTCTTCACTGGTTGTAGGTTAAAATGATGAAACAGGCTAGAGATACATCTAAGGTTTTAATACATAAATTCTTTGAGCTCTCTGCTGGAAAGATCTTTTCATTGTCTAATTGTCATGAACAGTAATCTGAATGCTGCTTTTTTCCATGAGCTTTTATCTTAACACAGGCATTTTCTTGACTGCTGGAGGGACTTTTTATCTTTGTTGTTCAAGGAAATATGTAGATGAGGAACTTGAGACTGCATCAGTTGCAGCTGATGAAGCTTCAGATTCCATCATTATGCCTGTGGTAATGTATTGGTTCTCAAGGTTCAAATTTTCTGAAGAAAAGTATCTTCCATCCAAAGAGGACAAATATAGAAAGGATGAAATCTTAACACCAGAGCAACACTTCAATCTTTGCAGACTGAATTTTCAGCTCCCAAAAGAAATTCTGTCCATTACCACCCCAGTATATTCTCCTCCATCATACTCAATGGTCTTCCTACAAAATCATAGCTTTGTATCTCATGGAAGAAAAGTCCGTTGGGGTTTACTTAACGCATAATTATTGGTTTAGAATAGCAGTAAACCATTGGTAGCCTCAACTTCGTGTAGCAACAGGTTATGAAATTGGACCATATATTGTGCCAAGAACCCACTGACACCTTCCTTTGATATCTCTGAAGCTTTTAATGGGCAGTTCATCGCCCCAGCTTTTGTGTCCTACCTTTGCTTTTATGATCTGCTACTTAGTTTTCATTTGTCATCTGTTTACCAAGCTGAAGAGTACTGGTCTGTTTATTCCTCATGGGGAAGCTGTTTATCATCTTAATTGCCCTTCTCTGAACCTTCCCTACTTCCAAGTTGTAAATTTTCTATGATGGGAGGGGGCAAACCTCATGCAATATTTATGATGCAGGTGCATCTTAATTTACACAGCTGGAAAATGGTATTTTGTTCTCTATTCCTTTTCTAAAAATTCCAAGTGTTTGACTTCTTTTGAGCTGATATTTGTAGAATAATAAATCGTGAGATCATGTTGCCAAGCTGAGCTTCAATGGTTCATTTAGAGTCCATGACCATATGTGTAAAACTTGAACCCCCCCTTCAGCACATCCCCCATGAACAATAATTTTCTTTTGTTGAGCTGCTTTATTTCCTAGACAAAGCAGAGGTATTACAATTGCCATAGGGAGCAGTTTTTCTGATGGAACTGAGTATGGAGATCTCTTATGTTAAACAAATAGAAGCTGACTACTGCTGGCTTTCTTTTTACTCAGATAGCCAGCCTAGCTCCCCTGACTTTTTCCAAGTACTCCTTTTGCAGCACTTTTCTTGCAAGCTCCTGGAGCTATGTTTTTTTCTTGTCCCGAGAGAGGAAAGTGTAACCTGCCTTGGACTTGATTCATCTGAAACTCTGCCCTTTTACGTTAAATGTCAAACATTGATTTTAGTGACACAAGCACCCTCACTTCAACAAAAGAATTCTTTTGGGTCCCAAGCAGGAGGCTTATTTCTCCAGTGAAATCACACATCAGGAGTAGCTACAAATATTGCTTGCAGAAATTTCACATTGAGCTTCCTGAAGACTGAACTGGCAGTAGTCAGCACCAGGAATTCACGTGGCACACTCTAAACTCGGTCTCTGTAAGGGTTCACAATCCCCAAGGGTTACTCCCAAGGCTGAGGAACAGCTAGCAGCAGGTGAAAGCTTGCCTTGTTGTACCACTGGGAATCTGTTTGATTACTTCTGGTCAATTTACATCACATATCTTGTCTGTTTTTACATGTCTTGCCTGTGTGTTGCTGAAGACCATGTGACCCCTTGAGATGGATGGTTCTTCAAGCTCTCAGACTTTCCCTTCAGTGATGCCAAGATCCACTGAGTATTTGCAGAATGATGTCATTTAATTTGCCATCTCTCAAGACTGATGGTGAAAGAGTGCTTCCTTCTTTGGTGATGGAGTGTTCTCCTGGGCCTTGGAGGGTTCTGGACTCTTTGCTTGCCAGGAAAACTCAAATCTGGGAATCTGTGCTAGTCCCAGTTAATGCACTTAATGCATCCATTGGTTTGTTCTGATTTTGTTGCTGTTGTTGGGAGCGTTAGATGCTAATGGAAGCCCTGGCTGGTTCACGCATGGAAAAAGAATGTCATGATATTTCATGAAACGTTAAGGGGAAGTTTTTAGGATGGGGCATCCTGAAGGTAACTCGATCACCACCAAAAAGTGCTTGAATGTCAAAATTTCTCATTCCTCATAGAGTTTCATGGAGGCCTAAACTCATTTCCCACAAGGATCCTTCACAAAGAAAGGCAGGGTGTAAATCTGGTGATGATTGCTGCTTTTACCCTGGCTGCTGATTGGGAATGACAGCTGGGGATCTTACGCTGCTTTTCAGACCTGCTTGCAAAGAACATAAAGCATATTACTGTACGTCATCCCACAGTTCAGGTGTGTAATGGTTCTCCAGTCTAAAGTGAGTCTAGCCTTTATTTGTCTTTTTGGATTAAGTACTGATTTTTCTAAGGGGACCTGATTTTTCACTTAATATTTAACCATTTCCTTTCCAAGACCTCCACCTGTTTAATGATATATTATTTTTTAAAATGTAAATATGATATTCTCTATTTAATGAAGTCCGGGTATAGTGTAAGTAATTTGATATGTGATACAGTACAAGGTTGCAATGTAGGGATCAGCATCTCTACTGGGGAAGTCACCTGCTTGCTGTAAGAGGCTCTGTTTTCTCTCATCCCACTCTCTAGGGAATTTTTAAGTACAAAAATCCTAGTTGAATTCCTATTACACTGGTAGTCATGATATGGATGAGGCCATCATCTGAGCTTGTAATACCTTCACCTTTTGACAAACTTTTTTTTTTTTTTCCCAGGAGCGTGAGAGAGATTCCGGTCTATTAACTGTTCCTTCTAATGCTTTCTTCTTTGAGGTAACTTACTGGGGATTTTTTAAGAGCTTATGCTGGGACAATGCTGTGTTTATTTGTGCCAGAAGTCAAGAAATTAATGTAATTTTTTTCTTTCCCATCAGCACATTTCTCTGGCCAAGGGCTTGCTTTGTAACTCACACATCTTTGTTCTGCAGAAAATCAGACTTTACAGGGCAGTTTTCATATGTGGTCGTTAACAAAACTAAATGATCTGCTGGTGTGACCCTGGGGAAGTAGTCTCACTGGTTCTCTGGCAGTTTCATGACTCTGGCAGCAAGACAGTCAAGGTGGATCCACAGCCTTTGCTGAGAGCATCCTTTGCTGCAGCTCAGGCAGTAGCACTGAAAAATGTGCTTCTGCTGGTGATTTGCAGTCACTGTTGGGGAGTTGCATTTGCACGAAGGCACTACACTGTTCCTTGGTTTCCATGTCTGATGGGTCTGTTGCTGCTCAGTGAAAGTCTAAGATACACATTCAGTTACTATGTGAACGTGTGTGGTGTTGCCTGGATTTATCACGCAGTGTGGGGTGGGTATGGAAGCACCCACAGGAGAAAGGAAAACTGATCATTCACTCACACCCTTTGGACATGTTCTCCGTCTGTTGCTGTTTCTCCAGCTATCCTCCTTCTGACAGATCATTGTATGTGAGATAGGAAAGGATATAATGTCCACAGTGCCAAAATACTTTGGCACATGTGGATAATGATGTGCTCTAAGAAAGGGTGGCAGCTGCATGCTACAAATACTAAAAAAAGATGTATAAGTGGAAAAGTGTATGGATTTCTTCAAGGTATGTTGACTGCGTGTACAATTCTTGGTGGTTCTTTTTTCTGAATTTCAGAGGTTGCAAACTAATGTCATGTATAAAATGGTATTTGCCCTTCCTTTGCTTTC
Organism: Dasyornis broadbenti; assembly: GCA_013397935.1. NCBI lineage: Eukaryota > Metazoa > Chordata > Aves > Passeriformes > Dasyornithidae > Dasyornis > Dasyornis broadbenti. The sequence goes on along the minus strand of VZRN01006295.1, from coordinate 951,683 downwards.
TCTGTAAGTAGCAGTGATGAAGAGAGGCATAGGTAGTTATTTATATGCACAAAGAAAGGAAGCTTCATTTCTAAGTGTCTGCCTCAGAGTTGAATTATGTGGTGTTTCATGGGAAAGAAATTAAAGCTTTTCCAAAATCTGAGTTACTCATGATAACAGACACGGTGACAGCATGAGCTTCTTCTGCCTGATGTCTTGGAGAAGCCAAGGGTGCTTGCCTTCAATTCACAACACTGGACAATTCAAAAGGTGCTCAAGGAGGCCAAGACAGATGGCGACCGGGGAGAAATAAGTGAAAGACAGAGGGCAAACACAGAAGGGAGGTGAGTGCGTGTGTCTTTCTAGGATACCACTAGGAGTAGGAGTAGGCATGGACAACACTGGACATTAACTGTGCATCTGATCCCTGCCATTGCCTCAGAATTTGACCAAGGGAAGAATGGTGCACCTACAGAAACCATGGCACAGTTGCCCGCGCATGATCTGCTATTTGATACGGAACTTTGCAGCAAATATCTAATTCACTGACTGTCTCTTTCTCTGCACTGATGCAGTGCTGTTTGCTACCTCTTTGTACAGGCTGTAAGTTATTTGTTACTAGGTCACCACTGGCTTTAGAGAGTGCACCAACACCCAGCAGTTCAGCCATGAGCAATACATCGCAGACAACTTCCAACATCTTTGGAGCAGGATGGGGGAAATGCTGACGAGGATGGTAAGCCCTGGAGATGGGAAAGAGGAGGATTGGCTTGGAAACCTGTTCAAATATGCAAAACAGTAATCAATATTTTTACTCCAAAAAGTACTTCCAGTTATTTCTGATAAGCTAATGGGTCTAGCGGAGGAGAGATAAGAGTATGCTGAAAATAGATTGCATCCCTTCAAAATAGCTCACTGTGCAAGTTAAAAGCATTTCCCCAGAAGTATCTGCCGCTCATCTTGGAAGATACTATCCCAAAGAGACTGCAGAGATAAAGTTCAGAGAGAGGAAAATATCTTTATTTGGCATTTAATAGAGATATTATAAGTATCTTTAAGTAAGAACGTTTTGGGATAGGCAGTACATGGCTGATAAGCCTACGATTCCCTTTCATCCTCTAAAGGATTTATGCCTGGGTAAGGATGGCATTTGTTTGTGAAAGCGAACATCTGTTTCTGTTTGCATGCTGTGACTTTTCCAGTCGTGCGTGGTTAGGTGAGCAGTGCAAGTACTTGATTAAAGTTGAATCTTCCTCATGTGTTTGTAATGTTTGGTTTGACAAATAATCATGAAACATACTTTTCTCTGTTAGTCAGCTGCAAGGGTTGAGGGGACTAACATTTTACAAGGCCTGAACTCCATCTGTTTGAAAAAATGATGAGGCAATGGTAATGCTCTTTTCCATTAGTTCAGAGGTCAACTGTTTCTGTACTCAAGTGCTCCACAGAAGCTCTTTATCTGCTTTGCAAATCTATTCCCAAATAACCGGAGTGGTTTTTTCTAACAATCACTTTTCTAAATCACTTTTCTAGTTTATAATTTCTATCACACATCAGTCACATGTATGCTAATATACATATATTAGCAAGCAACCATAGTGATTTAAAAAAAAAAAAGGTATTGAAATGACATGTATATGCTGTGGAGTCTAACAGTGTGAAAGCTGCAGCCAAAGTTGTAAAGTTTTTTCAGAGCCTTGGTATTACTGTAATGTGTGTAAGGCAGGGTTTTATTTTGCTTGGTTAAATTTACTTGATGTCAAACATTGATTTTTTTTCCCAAGTCAGAGAGAGAAATATCAACTTCTACCATGTTACTTGAGCCTCCCCCTCTGTTGTATTTTAGAGGTGCAAGGGAAAGGTTTTTCCATTGGATAAAAGGGTACTAGATGAAGAATACATCTCTCTGTAAATATTGGAGGTCTTCTACAACAAATTAGTTTAAAAAGGGTGGATTGTCTCAAGTATCAACAGCTGTTCTACTTCTCTTTTATGCTGTAGCGCTGTCATGGGGCATCTGCAATCCTGCCTTATTGCAGCTATTTCTTGTCAGCAAGGTGGTTTGAGGTTTTCTTTTTTTTTGTACATTTCTGAGTTTCTCCAGCCACTGGAAGCGAAAATGATGTTATTTCATTGTAGAGAAGTGTTATACTGAAAGATGTTATCTTTGGCAGGAGTTGCTGTTCTAATCGTTCTGTGGGAGAACACAATTCCCAGAACTAGGTACCACTCCAGGGAGCTCCGCTCAAGCTGCTCTTCAAAGTAGTCTTGTATTTCTCCAGATTCTTCCCTTCTGTCCATACTTATGGATTTCCTAACTTTGTGAGAGGGAAGGTGAAAGGGCTCTTTCCTAATTATGGAATAGTTAAAAATGTCTTGCTGAGCTGCTCTTGGCAGAGGGGGAGTAGTAACACTTGTGTCAGGGAAAAAAATGAAGAGGTACAAATGGCAAATCGTGAGATCTGTGTGGGAATTCCTGCTCTTCTGCTGACTTGTTATCCTCAGTCATGGTGGTGAACATCCGGCAGGCAGGAGGGGTGAATGGCCCAGAGGGACACAGGGAATCCCATGCCAGGGAGACACGGCTGTATGCCCAAAGTACCCTGTCCTAGAAACAAAGAGCTCAAGTGTAAAACAGTTTTGTTGGGAAGAATCTATACATACATGCATACATACATAATATATATATAACAGATCAAGCACTTAAGTTATGTATAAAAATTTGTATGCACCAATGTTGTTGCCTTGCAGTGTTTTGATGCACACTGTATGTCCTGGGCTCCCTTTGAGGAGCAGGAGTTACATCCTAAATCTGCCACTGTCACAGGCACACCTCAGCTTCCTGTTTCCAGCGAGACACCTGGCCCACACCATGGGCTTCCTATGTAAAAAGGCAAAGCTGCTTTAGCTGTTTGTGACAGTGGTGCTTGGCAGAGCAAATCAATCACAGCAGTCAGGCAATGGAGGGAGGGTGGTGGCAGAAATCTCCGCTTGGGCTACACGGTGAAGTCCCATCCTTGGTTCTGATGAGGAAAACACAAGGTATGGCATCTGTCTAGCATGTATTTGCCATTCCCTCAGCCACACTTAGGCTGCTTTTTTGAAATGTTTTGATTTATTCCCTAAATAGGGCAAATCTAATGTTACATTTAGGCATGGGGAGGGGGAGGGGAAGGAGCGGGGAAAGCTTTCAAAAGCTTTAGGTCCATGCATGGAGACTCAGGGTGTTCAGTTTGCAAAACCTACTACCATCTGCAGCCTTAACCTTGGTATTTTAGGCTCCTACTAGTTTGTCTATACAAATGTCTCGGCTTCTGTCACATTGCTCATTTGCAGCTGACATATTGCCACTGAAAAGTAGTGGCTCAGCTCTGGCTGAGCTCCATGTTGGACTTTATAACATCTCTCCGTATTTGTTTATTCAGCACAAATTATTTTACTACTGGGTGTAGCTCTTTACGAAGCCTGTCTCCTGGAGATACTGGCAGAGGAAGGAAGTATAACTGTATGGTATTTACCTTAGCATGATGCTGTTGTAGTCACAGTGTTTGACTCACGCTAATACATTTTGTGTTAGAGTAATACTTGAAGGTCAGTGGAACACGGAGTGATCCTACTGGAAAATCCTACCTGGAAAAAAACAAATGGGGCAAAGCACAAAGAGTCATCTGCTTGGGATTTTTTTCACTCGTAGTACACAAATGATGGCAGAATGGAGCCATTTCACAGTTATGTTAGACTTAATTTAAAAAAAAAACCTTAAAAAAAAAAAAAAATCCAGCAACATGATGCTTGTATGACCCGTAGAAAAGTGCTCTAACACCTGCTGGAACAAGTTACAGCAGATGAAGAAAGAGGCAGAATACCCTCATGTGGTTCAATTTTTGTCCTCAATGTGAGGTGTTTTGAGGACATGAGACACCTGTTAGCAGAAGAGACCCCAAGAGCAAGGCTCTGCACTGCCTCAGAACTGGGGATCTATATTTAACAGCAGTGATGGCTGTACATTCTGTTCCTCATTGGTTTCCTGCTGTGCCCCCAACATGTCAGATTCCTTCCCTCACAAAAATGGAAGTTTAGACGGTCTCCCTTTCATTTCTCTTCCAAGTCAATTTCTCACACATTTGTGCTCTCAGTGCTAAAATAAGTTTATTAACATACGTAGACACCATTTGAGCTTTTCAAACAAAACCTGTAACATAAGGATCCAATTATGGGATTGTATTGTTAATGATCCTTTTAAATGTAAAACTGCCTATAAAAATTTACTGGCAGCTTCAAGAGTCTTCAAACTGTCATCCTGAATTGCCTCAGAAAGTAGCATTTTTCTGCTGTAATGTAAATCCAGATTGTTCACAGGACATGGTTCAATCTAGAAGTAATTTTGAGGAAATGCAGAATGCAAGACAAAGTTCTCCTAACCACAGGAAAAAGACCTCTGCTTTGTTCCTCTGGAACTACTCAAAATCCACACCTTCCTTGTGTAAAATGCATGCAAGAAGCTGAAATGAAGCACCAACTCCTGACTCCTCTCACCTATATTTATCATATTTGGAGGCCAACCTGCCAGGAATGGGTCAGACCTCCTGGGCTATGCTGTGCTGTCTGCTTTGTGCACATCCATGGGTGGCATCTGGGATCTCTGCATGCCTGACATGCTGAGAGAACAGTTCCTGGAGGTCCTTGGGGTCTCCAGAGATCCTATAAACATCTAAAGCCAAACTTCACTGAGAGAAAATTTCTGTGGTGGAAGGTGGGTCCAGGGAAATTTGCATATAGATATATATTTGAGAAGAAGCCATATGGGAATAGCCAGGAAATGTCATTCTTACATTCTCAACACAGGGAACTTTGTAAAGAAAATATATGTCATTTATTTGCCAGAAGAGTACAAATCCTAATACTCACTGTCTAAATAGCAAAACGCCGAAAGGGGTAAGATCCATAAAAAAGTTGCAGAAAGAGAAATCATTGAATCCTTTGTGAGGAGGGTACTGACATCCCTTACAAGGAGAATTCTGTCTTTATTGTCACTGACTGCAGAGGGAGATGAGAGTGCTGCTTGTTATCACAGCGGGGGCTGGATATTCAGCTGAAGAGTCTCCATCACCATGGTATTTTCAGCAGCTCTCAATTTTAATCATCAAGCTTCACTTTACAGATGGAGAAAGCTTTTTAGTCCCCTTCCCCCTTTTGAACAGGTGGTAAAAGGATTTGCTGAAGATATGTAAGATTGTGGCAATTGCAAAAATAGATGTTCATCTTCTGAATTCCTGTCCCGTATCCTAATTAAAAGAAATTGATGTCATCCTTCCTTCTGTGTTGTGAAATACATAGTTAAGCATAGCCTATATTAGTTTAGCAGCAGGTTGTTTTTCTGATAAATGAAGAAGTACATATATTAACTTCAGCTGTCAGCATGGATGGGTATAGTTAGGAGATGGGGGAAAGAAAATGGCAAATAGAACCAGGATGTTTATCTTTGCAATTCTGAATAAGTAACCAGCTGCACAAAGTGTCTTTCAGACAGCAACATCTTCTGTTGCTATTTCTGTTAATCTAAAGGACATTTAGATCAATAAGCTGCATTATGAAAGGGGGCATGTGCATACTCAAGCCCTTGTCTCTCCATGAGTTTTCCATTGTTCTTCCTATGTGTACAGGCTACTGCTTTCCCTTAGTTTTCACATGGTTTTTACATGTGTTTTATTTTCCTGCTTGTTACTAAGTCTGTCTCCAAAGAAAGTTTGTTTTTTCACTGTTAGCATTTGATGTTTTGGGTTGGAGCGACTCCTTCCTCTGAAAAGAATGAGCTCCTTTCTTCCCCTCGGTGATCCTGTTTTGCTGTTCCAGTGCGAAACAAGCCATCACTGGTGACTGCTGTGGTTCTTAGGGGGTGGCAGAAAGCAGCTGCCCCTCCGACTTCAGAAGAGAACCCCAGGGAAGGGGCTGCTCTGATCTTCACATCTTTAGTCTCAGGGAGTCACTCCTAGCACACAAGTCTTAAAATGCTAGCTTTGGTTTGCTGCTATGCACTTCTGGCAGTGAAACATAAATATTTAGTCACTGTTGCAAAGCCAGGGATTGACACTTGACACACATGAAAAAAAAAAAAAACAACTGTCCATGAATAGGCTGTATCTTGTTTCTTCTGGCAGTAACATCTTTCAGCATGAAGGAGAAACAGCTGAGTCTTTGCGTGTTGGTTTCTAAATAAAAATAAGTCCTAAGTCATAATATGGACTCTTATTCCAAGTATGAAATATCTGATTTTAAAAGAATTGTTAAAAAGCAAGGTCCATCACAGATTTTGTAACAGGGGTTCCTCTTCTCCAGGAGGCTGATTTTCTGTGCCCAAGGCCAGGTATTAGGAGGCAATTCTGCACTTGCAGTGCGTTTCATGCTTCCAAAATCCAGAAAGGAGATTGTATTGATGCTTTTGCCCTTATTAGTCTTCAGGAAGAAAAGGGTACTTGTTGAACCCCTATGTAACCAATTGAGCACCTGCCTAGGACAGCACCTCTCCTGCCCCCACCTACCCAGCAGCAGCAGAAAGTTGTCAGCAATGAGGATAATTGTTCTGAAAAGGGTGATTTTTCTTCCAGGTAACAGATGAGATGGCAGGACAACCTGTTACTGCAGAATAGAAGTGACTACATTTAAGTGGAGTTTGGGGATATTTGTCTCTGTAGCCTTAGTCTGCAGGAAGAAAGTAAGAAGTTGGCTCTAGGGCTCAGCAACGGAGATGAAAGTGCCTGCAACTCCAGGACAAACTCGGGTGGCCATCCTGTGTTTACAAGCTTCAGAGCTGGATGATGTTGTGCCACATCATGCTTGGGTTTCCCAGCTGCTGCTGAAGACCAAGAGCTCTCCTATCATTGGGGAGCAGGGAAACAACCACGCTGAGCTGTGGTGAAGTCAAGTGCAGAGCTCATTGGCTGCATCTCGCAGAAACACCAGGGAATGGCATGGGTAGGAGAGGCCGTCTGATAACACCCACAGCAGAAGTGTGGGGGTGGACAAAGGAAATTTCCTTGTCAGCTTGTGAATGTGATAAAGAGTGCAAATAGGCAGGCATGCAAACAAACACCAGCTATTTAGCAAAACACAGCTATTCTTAGTTTGTGGATTCTGTCAGCCCAGGTTCCTCCAGCATAGCAAACTCATCATCTCCACTTAAGGTTTGTCTTTCCCTTTTCCCCATAACCTTACATGACCTCTTAGCTGTTTCTGCTTTAAGAAAAAAAGTGCATGGTGTATATGGGGAATTCATCCTGTATTTCTTGTAACTTAGTCCAGTTCCAAAACTCAGCTGGGGCTTTCCTGCAAGGAAGGGGTGCAGAAGGTCCAGGTTAGTCCTCTTCTACCTTCTGGAGCCTTTCTTTGCCTGACACCTAATCCTGTTGGAGCAAAGGCAGCATCACTTTCCAAAACTCCTTCAAGTTCCTAGATCTCTGCCACACAGACTGTTCAGATGTCCCAGCATTTTCACCATGCCCTAAAGATACTCACTGGGGTATGGAAGAAATACGGATCTTGGGCAAATACTTATGCCCCAGCACCGTAGGAAAGGGAGGTAATCCATGCTTTTCCTGTGTGGATAATGCCTAAAGAGATTCTAAAGAGTTATCCAGGTGAACCAGCTATGCTTGGCTAGGAATTACAGTATATGTGTTAAAGAATGTGAAAACTGCAAGAAGAGGGGAAGAGTAGGAAGTGCAAAATATCCAGAATTGTTTAAGGCCAGAGCAAACCAAACTACTTGACCAAAATTAAAGTAAGAAGTACAATAGAGGAATTTAAGGTGACTAAAGGGAATTAAATGCAGAAAATAAGTTAATTTTGATTGTATAATTTAAATTAAACAGCTTGGATTTTTTGCTTTATTAAAAAAGAAACTCAACAAAACATCAAAAAAACCCCAACAAACTAAACACCCAGTGCTGAGCAAGGAAGGCAAAAGAGGGCCTGTTGTCTTACTAAATTTCTTTCCAAATCTCCCTCAGAGTTCCGTAGCCAGTCCACAGTTTTTCTCCTCTCAGAACTATCTTGTTCTCCTAACAGGAACAGAACATAGACCAAAAACAATATGCCTATATACATATAAATGCATGTACATGTGTGTATATCTATCTATCTATATAGTTAAACACTAAGAGTTTGCTTGCTGCCTTTGGATGCTCACTGGCATAGAGCAGGAATAACATGAAAGCATTCAAAGATTGCAAGTGAACACTTTAGGAAAGAAAATTATTTTGTTGTTCCTCTCCTCCTTCCTCCACAGTAAATGGTGAAATAAGAAGTGCTAGCAGGTTTGCAGTCATGGGGCCTAAGCCTTGGATTGGAGCAGGGAGAGCAGATTTCACCTGCAGCTCCTGAGGTGCCAACAAACAAAAAGAACAATGTAATGTAGGTAACAGTTAAATCCTCAACACTGCCTTTCAAAATTTTTTAAAATAAATGCTCCTGATCCAAGGGTGATAATGGAAAAATAGCATTTTAGAACTAAATTAACAAAAATACTGTATCAAAAGTGGTAGAAAGGGAAACTGACATTCTAGTGAAAGGGAAAATGTGAGTCAGTAACTGTACTTTTTTTTTTTAAAATGGATGTGAAATGTGAAGCAACTGTCAACAGAGTAGGAATCTCTGGGACACAAGAGCAAGTGGCTTCTCCCTCTGAAACAAGAACTTGTGGGTATTTTCAGAGTGGGAGACTAGATTTAGTGAACTTGTAAGCTGCAGTATTGTGATATATCTTCCAACAGCACTATTAAGAAGGAATTATTAGTCTTAGACTGTAAGAAGCCACTTTTCTCATTTATCTTAAAACAATGAGTGAGGAGGGAAAAGGAAAGACTCTCTCGAAGGACCCTTTGCCTACTCCAATTAACAATCCCATATCATGAAGTGATTTAACCACATCTGTATAAACTTTGCTTTTGCGTAGCATGGTCCATAGCTGAATAGGGAAGGGATGTTTGTGTGGACCACCTGTTTCCTCTTCACAGTCAGACTGTCCCTACAGAAGGCACACTGATTGCATGATAAATAATGTTAAGAGCTTAGCAATCGAACGTGATGTTGGAGCTGAAAAGGAGAGGCTGGGACTCTCTGTGGACAACCACTAAGATAGAGAGTGTGGATACGGGGTACATCACAGTTTGAAAAACACCCTGCACTCTCCATCCCTCCAAGAATCTGGGAGATGCAGAAGGAGGTAGCAATGTGACCTTTATAAATAGCTGAGTTATGCTCAACTTTTTTCTTGTGGCTTGGATATGGAGAAGCATAGACAGCCTGTGTGACTTTGAAAACTCTAACGGAAATGAAACAGGAAGCCAGATCCTTTCACAGCTTGTTGATCTGTGAAGACGAGCTGAGTCTGTAGAGACTCATTTTCTAACCCCAGCAAAAAGCAGTCAGTGGAGAGAAATCCAGCTGGGGGTGATACTCTGGAGAGGAGATGCAGAGGCAACATGACAGAAAGGCCAGCAAGAACAGAGACCACTTCACTGAACAAGAAAAGCGAAGTAGAATTAGCTCAAAGGGAAGTGATGGTAAGTTCATACTGCTGTGCTATAAATTTTGGCATGTCAACAAGCTGGTGATCAGCTAGAGAAAAATCCTGGGCTGCTGATTACAACTGCATGGGTACTACTTTTACCTGTGTGTTGGGCTACCTGACCTTGACAGTAGTGACAAGTTACGATAAACAAGGAAATGGTTCTTGACTGTTAAAAATGGACTTGAAAAACTGAAGGAGGAAGCTGTCACCAGTTCTACACCTAGGTTTCCTACTTTTGCTGGGTTGGATGCTGTCGCCTTTGTCTCAGCACTCGTTTTGAATTGTTTACATTCTTTGTGCCATGATTATGATCCTGCTGCTCACCTGCAGATGAGAACAGCAGTTGCTTCAGCTGCTGATTTGTGGGTTTAAACAGACACGGTTAAAATGTCTTCACACTTGCTTAGCAAAGGCTTTCAGTATAAGCTTTTGCTGTAATTGCTGTGCAGTCTCACGTGGGTACAAGCAGAGGGAGGCGGTCACAGTCATGGCTGCACCTTGGAAATGCCATGACATGCAGAAAAACCTGAAGGTCCATGTTGTGGGAAAGTTTGTAATACTCCCCTAAAAGAAGAAAACGTCATAAATATCCCTAAGCAGTAGAATTTTGCCGTCAGCACATAGCCTTGTTTGAGTATCACAAACATATGCAAAATGCCATGACCAGGAAGTCTGAAGGAAGAGAATCAAACTTAGGCTGCTTCCAGTCTGAGCTCCCTGAAGCTGTCCCCTTGTCCCTGTGGAGCAGCTGCCTACTCAGAGGCAAAGCAGAGAATGCATTATTTCTGCTGAAGCCTCTTGAATGCATGGGCTGTGTAAGGCCTTCTCTGTCTCCCTACATTGATCTGTTGGAGCAGGTCTAGAGAAGGACCATGAAGTTGGTAAGGGGACTGGAGCACCTCCAGGAAGACAAGCTGAGGAAGCTGGGGCTGTTCAGCCTGGATAAGAGGAGATTGTGTCCTGACCTCATAGCAACCTTCCAGTATCCAAAGGGAGCCTACAGGGAAGCCGGAGAGTGACTCTGTCAGGAACTGTAGTGAAAGGACAAGGGCTTATTGCCATGCAAAGAGGGGCAAGGCCATTCTCCAGATGGCACTGAAGTGCTCAATAAATGCACGGAGGAGAGAGCAGAGAGCCGTGAAGTGGGAAGGACTCACTGATACGGGGGTTGATCTGCAGCATTTGTACTATACATTTCATCTCTCTCCTCTGATGAGTCAGCAGCCAGATAAACATTAACTTCCAAGCCTGCCTGCACAAAGACATCACCTGATTAATCCTAAAATCTTAACACAGGTTAAGAGAGGGCAGAAAGAGGCAAACCTGTATTTAGCTGCAATGCTAAACCATCGACCACCACCAACAGTGGCCTGGCCAAGGCAAGAAAAAAGCTGGAGAGGGAAGCTGAAGTTTGTGGTAGCTGCAGCCAAGATGTGGCTCAGAAATTAGTTCCAGCTACCTTCAAGCCTTCTCAGGTGGATGCCATGTGAGCTGTATCCTGACAGCATCTCTCTCAGCTGCATCTCCTGAGGCACAGCTACAATAAACACAATCTGCGAGTCCAGACAGAAAGCACCAGGTAACTGATGCTGTGGAGAAGCACGAAGGTGGCACTTGGAAATTTTTCTTTTCCAAATGGATTTTTTGATGGAGCAGCACACAGTGCTACTACACAACTGACAGCTTTAGGCCTCTTAAGTCAACTATTTACTTCTGCTATTTTTAGCTGGGTTTTAAGCTTAGATTTTCTTTTACTTGGATAACTGTGTCTATGGCTTTCTGTGAGTGCACCTAAGTGAGTGCTTGGCACACCGATATTTAGCAGGTTTTGCCTATTTTGTTCCTTGCCCGGATTAACTGAGATGGACAGAGAAACAATCTGCTATTCATGCCAGGCAGTAAAAATCTCTTTACTGTTTCATGAAAAGTCTTGATCTTCAACCATTTTAATATCTTGTGATATTTTACAGAAAAAAAACCCCAAATAGGGCCAAACAAAATCCAAGAAGAAAACACTGTGTAGGTTTGTCTTAGCTCTGTACTGGAGCAAACTGCTTGTAACCCTGTAAAAGATTGAAGTCTTTCTTTGGACCATCACAATTCCTTTCTGATTTTCCTGCAAAGTCCTTAGTGAGATGGAAGAAAGCTGTTCTGTAATGTGTAACCAGAAAAGCAAGTACACCAGCCTATGTGAATTCTCTACATGCATCTGGGAGAAATAACACAGGAAAGTATATTATAAGGGAAGGTACTTGGCAAAGGGGAGCTTCTTTTGGGATGAGTGCATGCCATCTTGTTGAAGAGTGAATGGAGGAAATCAACATTTAATGATAGGGAAAAAAACCAAAGCCAGCTAACAATTTCAGAGTTATTACGCTGTGTTTACATTTAATGGCTAGATTTCAAACAGATGATGCTGGTGTTGGTCTCCATTCACGGAACTGGAATCCCTAGACGTATTTCAGGCATCCCCATCCCCAGAAGCGTTCACTGCCAGGCTGGCTGTGGCTTTCAGCAACCTGGTCTAGTGGGAAGCGTCCCTTTCCATGGCAGAGGGTTGGAACTAGATGATCTTTAAGGCCCCATCCAGGCCAAACCATTGTGTGATTCCATGCTGCTATAAAATGTAAAACAGCCGCGTGTGACACCCAAGCACGAACTGTATCCCACTGGCGGAGGAGCGGCAAGGGCTGCTGGGGAAAGGGAGAACTCCTCTGGGAGACAGGCCGAGAGACGGGTGACAGGGCTATCCCTCAGCCGCGCTTCCCGGGCACGGCCGTCAGCGGGGACGGGGCGGCCCCGCGGGATCCCCGCCCCGGGCGGTGCCGGCGCTGCCTTTGGAGCCGGGCTGGATGCCGGGGAGGCGCAGGAGGAGAGCGGCGGAGCGGGTGAGGCGCGGCGGGGCTGCCGTGGGGTCCCGGAGGGTCCCCGAAGTCGCGGCAAGGGTTTGACTTTATTTGCTGTCTCTTTATTTTTCCGATTTCATTTTCCACTTGACTCTTTGGGGACCGTGTTCCAGAAGTGGCGATTCCCGGAAAGCTGCTCCTAAGGTCATCCCGGCGGGACCGCCCCGGGTGTGCCCCCACCGGGGGCTGCGGGCACCGCCTGGGGAGCGGCGGCCGCGGGTGTGCGGGGGGAAATGCTGGGAGTGCCACCCGGGGCAGAGCTTCCCTGGGGAACTGCGGTGTCCCGAGTGCGGAATTAGCGCCGACGTGCGTGGAGATCGTGGTTGTGAAACAACAGCATGCGCCGCTTTCACCTTGGGTGTTCGTCCGGGGTTTGGCTGTCTGGTTGGGGGTATTGATTCTTTTTTTTTTTCCCTTAGTGTGTACAGATTAATTTAAGTGTTGCAGACCGGCTTCTATTGCCGTCAGAAAGGTGAAGGTTTAGGAAAAAGGGGATGGTAACTGCGGATGCGATTGAGGAGGACCCGGGAAGGTGGATGCACCCCTCCTGACCTACCTGCAGGTGGTCCTCGGTGTCAGGCATGGCTGAGCATGAGCCAGCGTGTGCCCAGGTGGCCAAGAAGGCCGATGGCATCCTGGCCAATGGCACTAGTGTGGCCAGCAGGACCAGGGCAGGGATTGTCTCCCTGTACTCGGCATTGGTGAGGTCACACCTGAAATCCTGTGTCCAGTTCTGGGATCCTCACTACAAGAAGGACATTGAGGTGCTGGAGTGTGTCCAGAGAAGGGCAGCAGAGTTGGTGAAGGGTCTGGAACGCAAGTCCCATGAGGAGCAGCTGAGGGAGCTGGGGTTTAGCCTGGAGAAAAGGAGGCTCAGGGATGACCTGTTTGCTCTCTACAACTGCCTGAAAGGAGGGTGTAGCCAAGTGGGGGTCAATCTCTTCTCCCAAGGAACAAGTCATACCAGGGGAGATTTCGACTAGATATCAGGAAAAAATTCTTCACTGAAACGGTGCTCATGTATCGGAACAGGCTGCCCTGAACAGGGAAGCAGTTGAGTCACCATCCCCGGAGGTATTTAAAAGACACATAGATCTGGCACTTGGGGACGTGGTTAATGGTTGGCTTGGCAGTGCTGGGTTAACAGTTAGACTTCATTTTAAAGACCTTTTTCACCTAAATGATTCTGTGATTCTGTAATATCTTATGTCACTGCAAAGTGATCTTTTAGACTGAAGATACCATGCCCTGCCAGCTTGCTTTTCTGCTGTACATTCTGTGATAACGTTGCTGCTTTGATAGTTACTCATCCCCCTCTCATTTTGCACTGCCTTTCTTACTAAACCAGCTTGTCTTCTTTTTGGAGGAGCTGTACGAATTGTTTGTGAGTTATACTTTCATTTTCTGCAGTGGGGAAAGAACCAGATTTCTGTGGTATTTAGTGAGTGAGTTTAAGCTAGCATGGTGCTAACTGCTCCATGGCTAATATGTGCAAGTACCGTTATTCCCACTTCCGTCCTTTGGCCCGCTCCAGTTTCAGCAAGTGATGAAACAAAGAGGCAAAGTGTGTGAAACAGGAAGAAATTACAGGCTCAGAAAACTTTTTTATAGTCACTGAAGTTTGCTCCTGTAATTATTTAATTTCTTTATTAGTGGACAAATAATTTGATTAGAAACTGAGGGAATGTCTGTGTAGTAAGAGAAAAATATGCCATTTTGCATATCAATATAAAACCAGGTAAAGGGTGTTAGAATTTATTTTGAAGGGAAAAAGCAGCATGGAAATGCTGCTCAGCATTTAAATCTAAGTGCTTTTATGTACAAGTATCTGTATTTGAAAATACTAAATTTTTATAGTTCTAGGATTTTTTACCATTTTTTGATATAAGGTTTATTTTTCATTTGGTTTAACTGTTTGGAACATGTTGCCTACCTAGATGCTGTTCATTTCCCATTCAGCATCAAGACTTTCTGTCCACCTTGTTTCTTAGATACAGCTTCCAGTTGAACCCTCACATCTTATCTACCAAGGATAAGACAACAAACATTAAAGGGTTTTTAAAAAATGTATGGAGTTTTTCTTGAGCTTAGTGTCTGAAAATGTTTGATCTTGCATGACTACCCAGGCAAATGAGTCTGAGATTTCAGAAATACCTCTGCTGCACCTCCTGACCCTGCACAGCTGAACTGTGGGAGTCACGGTGCCAAACTGTCCTAGGGGAGATGAATATGGTTATAATTTAGTTGTTTTGAAAACACAGGGAATAACCAGTGCTCAGGAGTCAAAAGGTAATATAATTACACTGCTTTCACTACACTTTCATAACTAAATTTGGGTGTGATTAGAATGGCATAAAGTTTACCTTAAGGAGCTTCTTAATTTCCTCTTGTTTTAGGCTGTGAAATAATATTTTTTTTCTTTAAATTACCTTTGGGCTGCATAAGTCATATTCTAATGGCACTTTTATGGCTGTCTGACTTCCAGAAGAGTTGTAGTACTCTTTAGAGTCAAACACTAATCTGAGTTGCTGTCTGACATCTGGCCCTGAATCCCTTCAGGATCTGTTTTCTGCTTTGATGGAATTTGGGAAGGCCCGGTGAACACATGGCGTCCTTCCTGCACTCCTGGGGTGATGCAGCTGGCGTGGTGCCCATGTGTAGCAGTAACAGGGAACTTTGCCCATGTGCTCCCTTGCTGGGATTCCTGGCATAGCAAATGCCAGTTCCTCAGTGCATGGTTGCAGCACTCTGGATCAGACACAGCAATGTCCAGAAAGACAGAGAAACAGCTACTTATTAGTGAAAATATCAGTGTTTCATGATAGAAAACACGAGTTTCGGTTCTTCAGCTACAACAATGTAAAAGCAGTTACTGAGTGGTTTAAGGGGGGGGAGGGGGGGTTGTTGCTAGGGAGCTTGTACCAATCTGGGATGCTAGAAAGAGTTTAGTTTGTATATTACAGAATTTGTTTTGATGGAAAGTTGTTTTTTTTTCCCATGGATGGTGTTAGTCGTGGTTGGGCTATCTGTTGCTTATAACATAAAAACATGTAAAAGCTGTGCCCCAGCATAAGTGAGGACAAAAAGGAAATTAGGGTACTAATATCCACTTCTGGAGAGGGCTTCAGTGAAGGCAAATGTTGTAAAATACTTCAAAGCTTCTACAGGCTTCTTCATTAATTTTCTGAGAAATTTTTAAGTCAGCAGCTTTCAGTTTCTTCTCAGACTTATGCTGTGCTTGTAGCTTCTTCCCATTTTTTCACTTCTCTACACTGTACATTTTTGGCATCCTCAAGATCCAGACCCAAATGCTTGGGTTTTCTCTGTAGCTTGTGGGAAGGTGCTGGAAGCTCCTGACAGAGAGAGGAGGTGTGTCTCTAACTCCTGTCCCCATGTCACCAGTGGGGACAGATGCCACTTGTGCTACCCACACTTTTCTTTCAACCAACATTGTTCAAGGGAGAATGCTGTAGACTGAGCAGAAGACTTGTGCTGTCTTTATTTGAGCCATATTCTGTGATGGTGGAGGCTTGAAGGTGTGGGAAGATGTGGCTGTATATGCTCAGTCTCTGGTCATTTCGCTAGGTCTGCTCATGGTCTTTGGCAGGACCCCATCTCAGGTTCCTTGTCCATGCGTAATATGTTGCTGAGGTTTTCCACATATTTTAAGCATTTATGTTTCCAGGGCAGGGTAGTCACATTGGGTAAACGATGCTATGAAAGTAAGAAACGTATACCTGAGCATCAGACGAGTGCCTGTGATGTGATACGGTGTCCGTGAGGCTTTGACCAGCATCAAGTCTGCCCTTGCATCTGTGCAGCAAAGCAGCATCAAGGCAAGGTGCTTGGCACTTCCCACAGGTCAGCTGCCACCAGGGAAATCATAAAACCATAGAATGGTTTGGGTTGGAAGGGACCTTACAGATCCTCTAGTTCCAACCCCCTTGCCGTGCACAGGGACACCTTTCACTAGACCCGGTTGTTCAGAACTCCATCCAACCTGACTTTGAACAGTTTCAGGGATGTGGCATCCATAGCTTCTCATGGCGGCCTGTTCCAGTGCCTCACCAGGCTCACAGTGAAGAATTTCTACCTAGTATCTACCCTAAGCCTGCCCTCTTTCAATCTAAAGGCATTACCCCTTGTCATGTCACTACCTCTCTTTGTAAAGGTCCCTCTCCAGCTTTCTTGTAGGCCCCTTTAGGTACTGGAAGGTGCTGTAAGGTCTTCTAGGAGCTTTTTCTTCTCCAGGCTGAACAACCTCATCTCTTTTAGTCTGTTCCCATAGGAGAGATGCTTCATCCCTCTAATCATCTTCATAGCCTCCTCCATGGACCTTGCACCATTAGGTCCACATCCTTCTTTTGTTGGAGGTCCCAGAGCTGGATGCAGTACTCCAGGTGGGGTCTCACGACTGTGGAGGGCAGAATCGCCTCCCTCAAGTTGTTAGCAAGGTTTTAATTTCTGAGTTTGTGCAAAATTGGTCTTTTTCAAACTTAAATACTTGGTTCAGCTCTGTCTGTATGACAAAGAGAAGCCTTACCCATTTTTCCCCGTTTTGCTCTGAGCACAGCACTGCACCATGTGCTTGTTTGGGAGCAACCTGGAGATACGTTTATTGTCCTTCAATTCTGGTTTCATTTTGTGTCATTTCCTGCACATGAATTTCAGCTGTGATGTGCTTGCCAAAGGCCAAGGCCTTAAAAATAGGGGATTTCATATAAATGAAGAATTAAAAAAGATATACTGCCAGGTTCCGTGTCAGAAACTTTCCAGTACCCTGTCTTTAATGTTCCTACTTTATAAGTGAAAGTAAGTTGTGCCTCTGCCAAGTGCCAGTCTCTCAAGAAGAACTCTGTATGCAGGGTGACTCTTAACTAAATTTCACAGGGCTGGATGATTTGTATTTTATGTAAACCTTGCCGTGTAACTGTCCAGTTTTAAGGCAGTTTGTGCAAATGCAGAGGTGTCAGGGAGCTGTGGTATCTTGATCCCTGCAACTGATGTCTAGAGTGCTTTGCCTGAAACTTCTCTTGCATCCAAATGTCTGTGAAAATACCAGCTGTGCATTAGCAATGACAATAATGTCAATGATCTTATTATATGTAATTATACTAATAATGTGCTTTTACACAGAGAGTTCTGCTCATGATGCAGCTTGGTGAGAGGGGGCCTGCTTTCTTCTTGGACAGTACACAAGTTCAGAAGAGTTGATTTTTTTCTTTATCATGGGTCACTAGATTCTGCTATTTTCCTGGCTATCAGTTGGGATAACTTTTTATCAACAGGCAGAAACTTAAAATTCCTCGGGCTGTCCTGCGTTGTGTTCTTAGAAAGCATCCAGGCAGGCCCAGGGGTACTCCCTTCCTGCACCGGGGAACCCCAGGGGTGAGGCAGCTGCCACTGGACCTCATCCTGGAGAGACCAGGAGGGATGCTGCTTGTGGTATCCCCAGCCTCCTGAGCACCTAATGACTGTGCAGCCTTGGAGGGCTGGCTGGTAGGTACAAGTCTTGTGCTGTCTAGCAAACAAGATTTAAAAATCAGGAGGAGGAAAATCATTGTTACGCTAAATAAGACTTCTTTTTTCCCCCTAACCAGGTTTCAGTTATCTAGACATAACAACATAAAAAACCCAAGGTATTTATACCTGTCAGCTAGACTTAAGATGTTCAGGAGGAAAGTATTCCCTTTATTGTGTCAGTTTGGATTCAGCACAACAACAA
>VZRN01006295.1:902754-924901 GCA_013397935.1 Dasyornis broadbenti | reverse complement strand
GTGGAAGATGGACCCCACGCCGTAGCAGTTTTGGGGAGACTGCTTGCCTGTGTGGGGACCAGCGTCACTGTAGCAGTGTCGGGCGGGCTGCTGACGGTGAGACCCATGGCTATGCAGAGGAAAAGAGCCTCTCCCCGGGCAGGGGAAGAAGATCTGGGTGATGAACTGACCTAACCCCCCCCATGTCTTGTTCCCTTGTGCAGCTGCTGGGAAGGAGGGAGCGGGTGAGCGGAGAAACAGTGGCCTTGAAGGGTTTATTTTACTTCTCATTTACTCCTCTGACTCTGTTAGTAATAAATTAGATCACTTTGCAACCTAAGTTAGTCCTGTTTTGCCTATTCTAAGTGCGTCTTCTCCCGGGTTTCCTTATCTCAACTCATAAGCCCTGGGTGTGGGTGTGTTAATTTGGGGGTACCTGGCATTTGGCCGGGCTCAAACCATGACATCCGGATACCTGTTCCTGCCCTTTTGCTGCTGCATCTCGTGTGTCAGTGCAAATTGTGAAGTGGTTGAGGTTAATGCTGTTACGGCACAGAAATCTTTGCTGATGTGCTGTAATTTGGTTGGCCATGTGAATGTTTACAGTAGCAGCAGTGCAGAGACTTGAACAAGTTGCTGGGTTTGGAAAGAATGTAGAATCACTGTTAAAGGGCAGCGCCAGTCTAAGGTGTTTACCAAAACATGGTGGTTTACATTTTTGTGTATGTAAATCTTAAAAATAAACTCTCTCATTCCCCTAGCTCCCTCTTATGAGTAATTTGGAACTGGAGTTCAAACAATATGTTTTCTTTCCAAGATTTAACACTTTTTATTACTAATTTTTTTTTGTCTCTTTCTAGGCATATGAAGAGCTGTTTAGGAGGTGTCATATCAAATACCTGAGACAAGTCAAGAGGGACAACTATAGTGTAGTAAGAGCGGTGCTTTTTCAGATATTCAGCCAAGGCATTCCTTTTCCTTCGTGGATGAAGGAAAGAGATATATTGAAGGTAAAATTCATTTCCTAAATGAACATATTTCAGCTATCCATGCACAGCAGAAGGAAGCTTTGTTCTGTGCAAAAAGTGATGTGTTGGCTGTCGAAGTAGAGAATCATTATCAGAATTTAAAGAGTTTTTCAAACCCATTGAACTACATTTAACTGAAAAACTGTCCCTGATCCAAATATACCAATGTGAACATGAGTCTAAATGACGTAAAAAATAAAAATGGATGGATGGATGAATGTTACTGCCACCCCGCTAGATGTCACTCCCTTAACACAACAGGTTATTTGAATCCTTCCCATCCACACCCATGCAAAGTTCAGTGGCTCCCTTGGGAGCTGCTGTGTTGCTGGAGCAGAAGGAATCCTGCCCTGGCTTCAGGAGCTCTGGCAGGAGATGTGCAGGGAGGTGGGATCTATAGCTTCTGCCTGCAGAGATGTGTGTGCAGACTGGAAGGTGTCTTTAATCCTAAATACCTCACTGAATTTGGAAGTATCCAGCTTTTCCAGAGTGTGGGTTATATGTTTTGCTGAGAGCGTATTTTCATCTCTTTTTGGCTGGCCCTGTTTTAAGTTTCTTAAGGACTTGGCAGTCAAATGGATCCTCCTTCATAGCATTTGAGTTGTGAGGTTCATTTACTTTGTTGTTTGAACCGTACAGGTGATAGAGCGACATCGTAAATTGTATGTAGACAAGTTTATATAACCTTATACTCTACTTCTTGTCATGGTTATGATTAGCTTGTCTTTTTTTTCCCAGCTCCCTGAAAAGCTTTTGTATTCTCAAGGTTGTAACTGGATTCAGCAATACAGTTTTGGGCCAGAAAGATACACAGGTCCCAATGCCTTTGGGAAGTTGCGCAAATGTATGGAGGCATTAAAGACAAATGTGAGTATCTGGGAAATGGTTGGGAGGAATAAAAGCCCTGAGAAATGGGTTCAGACAGATTTAAGGAACTGCTCCTGGCTACGTATTTGTGTGGCAGTCAGCCTCCCTCCCAGGTTCAGACTGCTGAGTTGCTGGGAAGGCCATCACCTCTCCTGCAGGGGAATCCAGCTTTTGGTGACCCACGAGGCCAAGTACTTGGGAGTCACCTGCAAGGTAGAGAGGCCGCCCTCCCCACAGGTAATCCCTGTCATCAAGTGGCTCCTGCATATCTCATCCTTTTGATTAAAAACAAACATGCTGTATGACATGCTTCTGGATTCTCTCCCCAAATAGGAGGAGCAAATGAACAGTGCATTTTCTTCTAAAACGATTGTATTTTGTTTACTTCTATCCCCATTAAATGTTTTAATTACCTATTTTTGTTATAATTTCTCTGTAAGCTGAAGCATTTGATTGCAAAGACCTGTTAGCCTCACCGCCCCCTCTGCTCAGCATTGCCAGATTGCTATCATTCCCAACCCAGGACTGTAATTCTTATTTACATATTTAAAATTTTGGGAGATTTAGTAACCCCAGAGCCTTCTGAAACAGAGATAAAGAGTTGGCCTGTCAAGACCTTGCACCTTTCTTGAGCTCCTCTGTGTTTCTGCACATCTGCACTGATAGTAATTGTTAATTAAAAAAAAAAGAAACCCAAAACCCCAGACTTACTTAGCTCTAGAAACAAAACATTAGTAAGCAAAAGAGGGAATTAAAACAAAGATCTGGTCCCTTTCCTGCACCCTTGCTATGCCAAAGTGACAGGCGCCTGTCTTCTTGAGACGTGCCTGGTAGTTGTTATGTGCAGTTATCATTTTGTTCTGGTTGCTCTTTGCATTATCCAGTGTTGGGTTATTCAGCTTTTGTTTTTAGCTAGTTGTAGTTCCTCTAGTTGATATTAGTGCACAAAGCATTTAAACTGCATTTTAAAGAAAAAAGTTTCAAGTCAACATAAATCCTTATAATTAACAAATTGTTTAAAAGCGACTTGATGCATTACGCTGTTACTGGGCATGAGGTCTAGCCCCCAACTTCATTTTATTTTCATAAAGATGGTGTTTGGCCAGTGAGGTGGATTTTTGTCTATTTTTACTAACAGGGTTCTTTGCTGCCTTTCCCAGCTCCATCATCATAGAATCATAGAATCATTTAGGTTGGAAAAGACCTTTAAGATCATCAAGTCCAACCATTAACCCAGCACTAAGCCATGTCCACAGGTGCCACATTTATACTTTTAAATATCTCCAGGGACAGTGACTCAACCACTTCCCTGGACCACCTGTTCCAATGCTTGACAATACTTTTGATGAAGAATTCTTTCCTAGTATCCAATCTAAATCTGCCCTGGCAAAACTTCAGGCCTTTTCCACTTGTTCTATGACATATTAGTTGGGAGAAAAGACTGACCCACACCTGGCTACATCCTCCTTTCAGATAGTTGTAGAGAGTGGTAAGATTTCCCCTTGAGCCTTACTTTCTCCAGGCTAAACAAGCCCAGCTCCTTCTGCTGCTCCTCATGGGACTTGTGCTCCAGACCCTTCACCAGCTCCATTGTCCTTCTCTGGACACACTCCAGCACCTCAATGTCTTTATTGCTGTGAGGGACCCAAAACTGAACACAGGATTTCAGGTGTGGCCTCACCAGTGCTGAGTACAGGGAGACAATCCCTGCCCTGGTCCTGCTGGCCACACTATTGCTGATATAGGCCAGGATGCCATGGGCCTTCTTGGCCACCTGGGCTCATGTTCAGCTGCTGTTGAGCAGCACCCCCACTTTTCCACTCTTTTTCACTGAGCCACTTTCCAGCCACTCTGCCCCCAGGCTGTAGTGCAGCCTGGGGTTGTTGTCAGCCAGGTGCAGGACCTGGCACTTGGCCTTGTTGAACCTCAAGCCTTGGTCAGATTGGGGGCTGCTGCCTGCAAATGCTGTTGTGCCTAGGCTGTGTTGATTAATAGGTGCCTTACACTTAGACCAGGCTTCTCTTCCTGTTTTGCAATCTTTTGTGTTAAATAGAATTCTTAATAATTTTATTAATATTCTTCTGTGTGCTTTCCAGTGGGCTGAAATAAGTGCTACAAGAGATCATGAAGAAAGAGGAAACATGTGTAATATACTGTTTTCTGATGAAAGCAAGGAATACAAACTATATGAGGCTGTAAAATTCATCATGCTCTATGAAGTTGTTGAAGCCTATGAGCAGATAAAGAGCAGGCAAGAACATGTACACAACCTTTTTAGCCTTCTCTTTGCTCGTGATTCTTCGTCTGACCCTCTGAGTTTCATGATGAATCATCTGAACTCCATAGGTGACTCCATTTGTCTAGATCAGGTAAGGATATAAATGAAAAACAAATCACAAAATTTACTCTATTTTTGTAATGATTAGATGATTATATCCTACATCATCCATGACAGCTGTCCCATTTTTTTTTCTTTGAGATGTGGGGAAGTGGACTGAATGGATAGCCATTTATCTTCCACAAAAAAAACTGTAGTAAGAATGAACCAAAAATCAATGCTAAAATAAATCGATAAGACATAGTTTAGAAAAATAATACCTTTGATATGTAAAATAATTTTAGATTGTGCTGTTTTGACCTGTTGTTTTGCTTTTCCTATCTGTTCCACTATGCCAAACCCTGTAGCATCACTCTTTTCTCCCCACCCTTTGGTTCTCATGAGATCGAATGTCTGTTAAGAGTAGGTAATAAGAACTCTACTATTCACCTTTATATGTAAAGGTTTTTATTTCCTATTTTATAATTCCTGAGGAGTTCAGTGCTGACATCTAAACTCTGCACTGCCACTCTGCAAATGGTTTCACTTTCCAGTGGCTGAAATTATTTTTTATAATCAATTTCAGTTATCAAGTCAACTGTTACATGATGCAGTCAGCTTTAGAAGCAGTTTGATTATAACTGGACAAGTTCTGCTCTGGCTGTCTATGCCCAAGGATATGAACTTTTCCCAAACCCTTTTTCCTGATTAAGCAATCCTTTGCAAGAAATATCAATGAAGATGCCAGTTCTCTGGTTTCATATATGTGAAGTACAAGGAAACCTTTTCCTTTTGCTATTATGTTTTCCATATGTAGCAAATGATCACAAGGTGGCAGACTTCCCATTTTTTCAGGGTGTATCAATCTTAATAATACCTAGTCCTTCCTCGCTCCCCAATAAGCTGTGTGAGCTGGCTTGGGAGCAGGTTATGTGTGGTGTAAGGTGGAAGATGGATGTTTCCATCTACATGCAAAAGAGGAGTGGGAGGTCTGTTGGGAATGCCCTCAAACTTTTAATTTTCTTATTCCACTCGCAAAAGGGCCCCTTTTATTCCTTGTCTACTGTTCTGAAGCTAAATGACTTGCCTTAACTTGGATTATCTTCAGTTTAGTTTTTGAGGTCTAGAAATAAATGTCTTACAGACTTCTTTCATTTTTAGGTTGAACTGTTCCTTCTTGGATACTTACTTCAAGTAAAGATACGAGTTTACAGACTGCATAGGTTTAATACTGAGGAATTTCAAGTAAACTATCCAGATGAATACCGAAGGGAATGGAATGAGATTTCTCTCCTGACTGAGGATGACCACTATTATCACATCCCCCTTTTCAGAACGTGAAGGACCAATGACCTTTTTTTTTCCCTTTGTATAGTATAGTGAGTGACCAATTCCAGTGAATTAGGTTTCTAATCAGCAGCAGTAAAATCTTGAGAATGATCATTAATGATTACAAAATGATTTATGGGTTTATTGTGTAAACATTTTGCTTTCCCATTGCTGCTCAGTTCACCATCAGTCAGCCATAAAAACCACAAAATATATTGCTATACTGTCTGAGGCAAAAAAATGTGTCATTTGAGGGTTGTCAGGCAAAAAAAATTGGACTGCCTGACAAAGAAGGCAAAGGTTATGCTGGGTTTTCCATTGCTAGCCTAAGGGTTTACTCTGACATCCATGGATGGGTTAAACTCAAGTGCCTAAAGCAATGACTGCCTTTCCTTACTCCTGTCCATCTCTAGCCTGGGAGGATGAATCACAGAGGAAGCAACACCCGGGGTCCCACAGTTTATACTCTGGGCTGTTTAACTTGCTTTGACTCTGGATGGGAGGATGTAAACTGGGGCCTCGTCATGGCTGCTTCAAATCCACTTGGCTTCCCTTGTTGCTGGAATGCCTCTCTCCAGGGATGGGCAGAGCAAGCAGCTGCAGGCTGTACTTACTGCAGACATGGGAAATGGAGCTGTCTGCACCCAGCAGTGATCCCTGAAGGCGAAGAACTATTACACAGGGGGGGCAAAAATCAACACACAAGAATACTGTGCCAAATGAATGGAAGATCTCCTGTGTAAGTAAGGAAACTACGTGGCTTTCTCCAAGGTAAAAAGGGCAGCATTAATAGGCCACAGGCAACAGAGTTAGACCCCGTAGCTGCGTATGGCTTTTGTCAACTTGTAAATCCTGTATGGGCTGATTTCATCATTACCTGCCAAGATTTCCTTTGCAATTCATCTGAGAAAGCTGTGCATGGAATACACGCAGAAACACTGCCTTTTCAGAAAATACTAATTTTCTATGGATTATGTGAATTCAGCAGTGTTGAGTACATGTTTTATCCTCTGATTATGTATTAATCTCCTTGCTTAAGATTGCTAGTTTTAATTTAGACCTCCATGTTTGAAGAAGTCTGTCCAGGACAAGTAAATGAGATTTACCTTACTACATGGAACATTTTGCTCAGTTATGTTTTCTAAAAGAATCAATGTGTTTCGATTCTTTCAAAATAAGGGACCTTAACTTGAAGAAATACTAGATCTCGCAAAATATTTGTGAAAAGCTTACAATCCCACAGGCTAATGGTTTTATTGAAGAGAGTGGGGTTTATTAAGAAACAAAGCCTTTCCTTTTCTTATCCTAGAGGTACGGGGACAGGCAGGTTTGTTTTTTAATTCCTGCAGGATGAAATGCAAGCCAATAGCAAGTATGTGAACAGGGCCTGCAGGAGCTAAAGCAATTTCATGAGGTATCTTCATGGTAATGCTTGGAGTTGGTGGAGAGTGCTCAGTTCCTTTCTGTAAAGGAAAGCAATTTTATCCCTTATACTCCTTTTATTTGTGTGTGTGTGTGTGTATATATATATATATTTATAAATACAAACACCTGAGTTCTGTATTGTAGCTGTTTTGTTTCCTGAAAGTTTGAGTTCAGTTTTGTTCAATGACTTGTAGCTTTTAATTAGGAAGGTCTGATAGCTGTAATGATTTCATCTCATCAAAACCTGCATAGCAAGTACTTTATTTATTAAAAGGAAGTTTTTTCACTGAATGAAATAATTTTCTTACTTTAGATTTGGTTCTGCTCTGCATGGGGAAAAGTTATAATACCTAAGTGTAGAATATTGTTATCTATTTTGCATCAACAGTAACGTTTACAGTTATCAATAAATTTGTCTATATTTTATTCTTGTTTTGGTACAAACAGACATGCCAAAAAAAGTATGTATTTTTGTAGTGGGCTTTTTAATGATTTGCATATTATTTGTGATTAGCAATACAAAAGCATTACAGCTGAAAGTGATAATTTGTGAAAATGTACACTTTTGTGATCTTGAGCATATTAATAGCAGGGAGTTAATAAAAATCTAAAACAGACAGTGGAATTTACCTTGCCAATCTGGATGTTTGCATCGGAACCAGGTCACATTGGGTTCTCTGCCTTGTCAGTGGAAGGCAGTGGCACATGGACAGCCAGAGGGGTGGGTCTCTAGAAGGGACTGGTTCTCTTCACTGACTGTAGTGGGAGCTGGCAGTGATCAGCATAAATCTCTCTGCCCTAGATATTTGAAGTTAGGTGATATTAATGTTGTCCCAAGAATCCAGAAAGGACATACTGAAACAGATCTGCTGGCTTACCAAGTGTCAGAGGTGCCAGCCAAATCATGCCAGAAATGGGAGGTGAAAACAGAGGAGCTTCAGGTAAGGATAATCACAAGTCTTAGAGCTAAAAGCAGAAAGAACTCTACACAGGATCTTAAGAAACACTGAGACAGGTTTGGGGCTGCACTGAGTTTTAACCAGGTTCTGTGGTTAAATGATATATTTTACATATGTATAAAGCAAAAAATACATATCTGTTTACATATAAATAAATACATGTATATACATATATGTGTGGGGCTGTGTGTACGTAAGAAAAATGCATAAAAAAGAAAATCATCCTCAATAAAGTGCATCTGAAACAAACTTGGGACTCTGTAAGTGGCAGGAGCTGCAGGATCTTTTCCAGTCAGTGGCAGAGACAAAATTTTCTGTTCAAATCCAGAAGCAGACAGTCATTATGAATTTTTTTAAATGCAGTGTGTAGGCAGCTAAAGTCAGGATGTGTTTATTATTTACTATTTTTAGTTTAGCAAGAAGAAGAAACCATACTGAAGCCTTAGTGTCAGGTTTGGATTTTCCCCCAAACCTGAAAATGTGTGTTAGGAGTTTAACGGAGCAGCTGAAGAAATGTATATCTTTTATTGTAACGGAGTAAAACATCTTGGGTTTTGAATGTCATCTTTTTTAAAAACTGCATCTCAAAAAATGTATGAACCACATTCCATATTTAATTTTAACTCCAAAAGAAATACTGTAAGTCTTCATTCTTCAGCTCTAACACTGAAATGGCTTCTTGTCTAGTTTGGAGCTACTAAGTTGAAGCTAATGAAAAATTGCTCAGTGTAGTTTTTTTGTTGCTGGTAACTTCACCTGCTTAGCCTTAGGGTGTTGAGTTCAATGTCTAGGAAATAGTTTTCAGATGCAGTTTTAAAGTTGCATAAAGCACAGACTTCAGGCATATGTATGATTTCAAAATAGTTCAGTTGTCCAGAATAAAAATCTGTCCAGACAAAGCACAGAAAAGTTCTACTTTTTTTTTTTCTTTTTCTTTTTTTTTTTCCTGGGATTTGAATTTCATGGTTTCTTTATACTTCATCAATATTACATCAGTCTCACCTCTGACCCTTTTATGTTAGTGCCATTACAGCATTAATGTTTTTTGGAGGCTTCATTTTTCTAGAAAGTTCCTGATTTGGAAAAAAGGTAAAGCTGGAATTTTGGTGCCACAGGAGACCTGGTCTCTCCTTGTTTTGTGCAGATCTCAGGGTGCTTGAAAGCCTCTCTGGCAGGAGAGAAACTTTCCTTTTGGGCCTGGTTTTGTGAGAGGGCAGGATACAACTCTGTGAGGGTTGTATTATTTCCCTTGAAATTATTTTGGAAAGGAGCCTGGCAAGGCTGCTGGGCTGGAGGGGTGCTGCTGCCTCACTAAGTGGCATTTGTTTGTGTTCACAGCATTCCTTGTAGTGTTAGTCCAATCCTGATCTTGGCCAGGGATAGAACCAGGAGCCTTGCAGAGGCTTTTTGAGGGATTTGTCAGAAAACTTCCAAGGAGACCGACATGCCTCAAAAGCAGGAGGTGATGTACCTAGAAGGAACAAGAGATAAATGCAGAAAACTTCTCTCCCTGGGTCTTGGCTGATTTGCCTCTCTCTTGATGAAGCACAGAGCTTTGGGGCAGCTCTGTGTCAGCCAGGGCCAGTGAGGGAGGAGGATGTCTGGAGCATTGCTGGAAGCTGTGTGTGCTGAACAGTGCTGCTGGGAGGGAAAAATGGAAAGCATGAAAGAAATAGAATGGGTCCTGGATGCTTTCATCTTCTGACATATCCTAGCTTTGCATAATTCTGAGGTTAAATGCCTTGGGAGGCCGGTTCACCAAAACATCTTCCACTCTAGTGAAGTATTTGGCTATAGTTCAACACTTTAATGAAATGGGGAGGGAACTCAGTTGAATACACTTGAGCAACCCAAAGCATTCTGTGATTCTGTGGTCTTATAAATGATGAAAAATTTCATAGTTTGAGTTTCAGATGACAAATACAGCATTTAGTTATGAAGGAATTTTTAAAGCTAATTTTTAAATGGCTTCCAAGCATCAGAAAATGTAGTTCAATAAGCTCTGTTCTCCTGGCAATTCTTTGATTGTCACACTTGCCCCCACTGGTGGGTTCACCCCAACCAACAGCCAAGCACCCAGACAGGTGCTCACTCACTCACTCCCACACCAGCAGGAAGGGGGGAAAGCCAGGAAGAAAGCTTTTAGGCTAACATAAAGACAAAGAAATCACTTCTCACACGCTGTCATTGCAAAACAGACTTGAGTTGGGGAATTTAACTTAATTTATTGGCAATTAGCGTCAGTATTTAATTACAGATTTGGGTACTGGAAAACTTAAATATAGACAAACGTTAGAATGCGTAGGGAAAAAACACCCTTCCCCTTTTCCAGGCTCAACTTCATTCCAGACTCCTCTCCTGTTATCACCACAGGTCATGCTCAGTCCCATCAGTGAGTCAATGAGTAGAGGAGGGGAGTGTGCAGTCAGAATATGGTGAATTCTGCCTCTCACTCAGTTCCTGTGCTTCAGTGGGAATCCCTCACTGGCTGCAGCCTCCCCCTTCTAGGTCGTAACTGCTGCAATGTTGGCTTGGGTAAGTAAGTTCTAAAACACTTGGTATGTTACATGTTAATTACCAATTTTATAAAAGTCTGTTCAGCTTAATATAGCTTCTATCCATGCTACTGGAAGCGGGGAAAAGGGAAAAAGTAAAACTTATGTTTTTGTTGTCTTCTCTCTTTCCTTCTTTAATGTGCTATCACATGGGCCAGTATTTCTACAGGACATGGATTAGAATAGAGCAAAAGACTCTGAAGGAAGAGGCTCAGAAGGTAAGGGATTAAAATCAATCCTGGAGTGATTCTGGACCTCACACAGGAGATACATGGGAGCTCAAGCAACGACCTAAGGGCAGTAGGAGGTATGGAAAAGACATGGCTAGAAGTATGCAAATTCATGAAGGAAGACTTAGCAGGTCCATGGATACTTTCTAGTTTGAATTGCCAGTCTATGACTGGAGATGGGAAAATCTTCCAGTGTAATATCCACAGAAAGTGTACCTGCAGCTCTTCTTCCCTGCAGCCTAAAACATAACACATAAATAGATAGTGCCTACTGTAACCTAAGCTTCTCTCAACTGCTCTTTCAAAATAGAGGACTTAACCGCTGTGAGGGTTCTCCAGAAAAGTAGAGGTGTTTCTTGTGTTTCCTGTATTGATGGCTTCACTTAAGGCTTCTTCTTGTTTGTTTGTTGTGTCCCCACATTTGGCGTTTTCAGTGCTTCTGCTGCTGCTGCTGCAGGGATGATGCAGCCAACAAACACTTCAGCCACTTTCTGTTGCAGTTCTGAATGAGGCATGAGTGAAACCACATGCTTTAGTTTCACAGGCTGTGAAAAGCCCATCATGATCAAACTGGATCACATCTCCATCTTCAGGGTCCCCAGAGGTATATTCAGGGAAATACTGAAGTCCCTCATTAGCTTTCTCAGGTTAGCTTTGAGCATGGGAGCTTAAGAGTCCTCAGTGACAGACATCTGAACCTCAATACATTTTCTAAGTAAGAAGAAAATTGGGAATCAAACTTACAGGCTGAGTGACCTCTAAAAGGCTAATTTCTTCACATCACAACATGTGGTGTGAGCATAACTCAGGAAAGCTGCAGATAGAGACATCTGGATTTGAGACATTCCTTAGGGCTTCCACCAAAGTCATGGGAACACAAGCAAAACTGTTCAGTAGCCACCATGGGTGCTCCACCCAGTTTAGTAGCACAAGGCATCCATGAGTGTTGGACAAACGATGTGAGCAGATCATGTTGGTTTGTTTTTCTCAAGAACCCATGCAAACTACATAAGATTTTAGTTCTGTTCTGGGCAGATCCAGAAGTACTGCCTTTCTACATAGAACTGCTCTCGAATTAGTCAAAAGCAGGAAGAAGAAAAAGCATGACAGTTCAAACTGTAGAAATGTTATTACAGATTTATTTGTAAAGGGATGAAAGACGTTTTTTCAGACTGTAATAGTGGCTTAATGAATGTAATTCTCAGCAGAGCTAGTCAGAAAAGGTAGTTGTAACATTTGGTCCCACAAGCATAACTCATCTAGGGCTCCAGAGTACTGCACAGAGTAAGTATGATACATTTAGGAATCAAATTAGGGCTGTTTGAATTACAGCTGCTAGTAGCCCAGCACTTTGTAAATGCAAGAGGGGAAGGAAGGAAGATACATGATTTAAATAGAAAGAAAGGAGAATACCATTTGTATAGAAAGCCACCAGCCTATTTATCCTTTTTCTCTTTTCAAAAAGACACAAACCTGAAAAAAGAAATTCCAGCACAATTAAGTGCATAAAATACTGATTTTGATGAAGAGTTTACTACATAAATGAATATTAGTATGTTGACTATACCTTTGTGAGTCACAAATGTGAACTATTAATAGAAAAATGCATGGATATTAACAGAGTGGTTTCATGACATCTATATTTTGAAGCTGTTAAAAAAACAAAAAGGAATTGTAGTTGTAGATAATTTTAGTGCCCTAGATGCATGTAATTTAGTAATGAAGCAAATGTTTCCTCTGAGATGCTGCCAGCAACTAGAAATTCCCAGTTTCTTGCCAAGCATTAAATGCTGCAGCCTTTGAGTGGAATCCCTTCTCCTCCTGCACTTCTAATTTCAGTTAAGACTATAGAGTTGACCCTTATTTTTTTTTCTTTAACAGTTGTGGGGGAAACGGAGGGGAAAAGGGACTGAATTATCTGTACTTTGAAAAGCATACGCCTTTTTTCAGCTGTCTGGCTACTTCTACCTGTCAGTGAATCCTGATACACCTTTTTCTGCTTGACTAAAAGGCCAGATAGCATGGACTGATTTTCCTAACAGAACATGATCAAATCACCCTTAACTTTTTCCTAGGTAAACAGAACAGATACCACTCACTTATTTCAAGGTTCATCTTCAGTCTTCTGATCTCTCCAATAATGTGATTATGAATTCCTCCTTCTTGTACTCCAAATATTAGCACAAGGCTTAGCATTTGCACCAGTCTTGTGAGAGCACTTTGTAAAGAGAAAATTACAGAAAAACTCCATTTCTGACTGGCATTCCTCTGTCTCCACACCCAACGACTGCAACAAGATCTATCTGTTTATTCCCCAAAGTCCTGTTTTTTAGCTGAAATGTAAATGAGCATTTTCCACACTCTGAGGCAAAATCTATTCCTAAGTGCAAGGTTGGTCCGAGATGCAGAAGGCAGATTTGACAGTCTGTGTTGTCAGCTGGTAAGATGGGTAGGGGAGCACCAAAAACTGACAATATTTTAGGTCTGGGATATCCCAACGCCTGTGGTCACTTTTCTATGCACGTGTCCAGCTGCAAACCATCTGGGACTATGGCTGTTCTTAAGACTGACAGCAGCACATACGCAGCCAGGTTATGTACTTGGTGTGTTTTGTGTCTCCAGATGATGTGTGTCACCATAGGATCTTCCATGTAAATATCTGCAGAAATTTGGACTGGGTAAATTAAAGTCAGCCTTAATTAAAGGTAAATTAAAGACAACGACATTTGCACATCCTTGATAGGATAGCACAAGTCAGAACCATAAATGTTGTTTATCTTATTCTATGATCTGAGCAAAGGGATCAGAGACTAGATTTGGATCTGGTTTTTTAATGATTGATTGATTGATTCCAATAAAGATACAAGTAAGCCTTAGATAGAAAAATTATCTGACACTGGTAGTCAGAAAGGAAATACCTTAAAATTTTGAGAGACAAATGAAGAATACAGAGGGAAAAAAAAATCCATCAAAAATAAACACACACACGTGAATCTACTCCAAAACCCACAGCAGAAGAACCCAAAACTAACAAATATCAGAAGAATAATGCAAAAAACAGGTTAGTTACTTGTTGCCTGAATAGAGAATCACCACAGATGACTAGTTTTCCCAAAGATAAAGAGAAATAGAAGCCCACTATTACTGAATCACTCATCCTAGGCATAAAAACGTACCATGAAGAACGATGGCAAGGATTTGCTCCAATGTAACAGAATTACCAACATTTTTTATGTCTTTGCATTCCCTACATTTCAAATACCACAGGCTCCTGGACTGCTACACTGTTCAGGCTCAGTCTGGTGAGACATTCTCAAGTAACAAGTAAACTCCTTAACTAGAAGACTTAAGAAAGGAATACAAATCTTTTAATTGGAAAAGCTTCTCAGCAAGTGTACAGACCAAAATGTTTTCCAAGTCTTTCTACAAGACCCTGCAAGTCTTGCTCCAGAGCAATTTGCCAGTACTGAAAACTGTAGATATGAAGTGGGGATACGTGTGTGACCAGACTGAACTCCTTGTTGTGAGCTGGTATTCAGCAAAAAGCAGGTGGTTAAGACCTAGGAACAGCTGATGAGATGATAAGAGCATGCAAGTCTGGCGGCTCCAAATAATTGCAGATGATTTCAGGAAACAAATGGCAGAAACATTCTGAAGCTTTTTTCTTTCATAAAGTTATTCCACCTGAACAGGCTTTGGACATTTATTTCAGAATGTACTAGAAATATCAGCTGCATGTAGTAATGGGGATTTTGTCTTTAAAAATTGCCCACACATTTATTCGCAAGATGTACAAACACCCAAAGTGAAGATCTCATGGAGAAGTATCTGTGGAACCATAATACCTCTTTTGTTTTTATTACTTTTTATTATTTTTGCATAATAATTTCTTTTGTTTCATGTGGCTTATCCCAATAACCCAACAGCTTTTAAAAGAAACCTGTCTCTTAGGGAATGTTTCCTTATTATTTGGGCATGGTAGCTGCTCCTCTTCTCCCCATAAGAGATTGCAGCAACTTCTAAACCTAAAGCAACAGATGGGACAGGGTGCAATAATTATTTACTAGGTAGATGTATATGCTCAAACATTCATTGTCTTCTAGATGAAATGATAAGCCCAGAATCCTGTAATTACAAAAAAAAACACCCAAAAAAACCAAAAAACACCAAAACCAAACAAATGAACAAAAAACACCAGGGAAAAAAAACCAAACAAAAAACCAGAAGCAGCATTAATCTCTGAGATAGAATTAGGGAAGGTTTTGGTTTTATGTGGAGAATGGTAAGACCTGCAGAAAATTAGGAACAAGTGAGTTCCACTGTCCACAGCAAATTGTAGTAAATACAATCTCCATTCAGACATTACATGGATCCACTGGAGCACAACAATACAATATACCGCATGTGAAGCATCTGAAAGTATTTCCTGGGTTATCATCACCTTTATGCTTGATCTCTTGGCACTTTGATGACAGAATTGGACAAAAGTTTCCCCTTTAAAGACAGCAGTAAGGTTAATTTACCACCTTCCTCAGGACAGGATGAAGAGCTCCAGAAAAGGAAAACATAAATGTTATGTCTTGCCTTTTGCTGTGCTGAGTTTCAAGATGACTCACTTCTTAGATAGGCTCCCCCTTCAGAGAGAGAGAAGACTTACAGACTTCTCCCATCCTAAAAGCCTGCTCCAAAATCAAGCAGGCCATTATGCTTCAGGTCCAGCCACTAAGTGGATCAGAACTGGGTAAGGCCATGTTTCCAGTACTGTTATGGTCCTTTTATACTCAGTAATGTGAGCTATATGTACTTTTGTTCATTTTTATTTTTAATTTTTTTTTAAAGGAAGTGAACTGCTGCCCAGGGACTTAATCCTACTGCTACAACCCTCCAAAGGATCTCTGCTTTAGGGGTCTCTCTGCTCTAGTTCAATATATCTTATGGATCAGTTCAGTCCTCCTATGAAGGTTTTTTAACTGAAAAGTTTCTGTATGAATTGTTGAAGGTTTAAGAACAGTACCACATAAAGAGTTTATGCTGTAGCTGAGGCATAAGGTTTCAGTCTTGGTGGGAGTCAGTGTGTGTTGCCAGTTGGATTCTGAGAAGAAGGCTTATACCATCCCCAAAACCAATTCAAGTGCACCAGCTGGCAGAGGGGTAATGGATGAGAGCTTCAGTAGCCTGGTCTTCCATGTTGGGGAAGGCTAGTGCAAGATCAAGCCAGAAGTGGAGAGCTGCATCTTGTCAGGGAACAAGGACCAAAGGCAGCTGACAAGAGCTACCATCAACAAGTGGGAGTCTGAGAAGCTGGTCAGCTGCAGAGTAGCTGCACAGCAGGCATAAACACATTCCTTGTTCCAAGCAGGTATGCACAAGGGCAGCCACATTCAAGCACTCCAAAGGCTTGTTCATTAGGTAGACCTATGAACATCAGCTGAGACGGATTTGTTCCAAATGAATGGATTGAGTTCATTTGATTAATGAACTGAAAAAAATCTTGAGGCTGATCTGTTGACTTACTAGAGCAAACTACCATTTCTTTTCTTTTAGAAAACAGTAAAATGGACAAATGTATTTGAACACTGTAATAAAAACCCCTTAGCTTCTTGATTTTTGATACTAAACCACAATTTTTATCATGGTGCCGGTGTACTCTGAGATGTTCTTTGGGATGCTACATTAGTTCAGTAACCCAGCTTAACATTGCTTGTCTGGATATCCTGACCTTAAAGGCACACTACCTGACAAAGTACAGCCGACTGCAAAACACACTTCTCATTAGATTTTCAGCCAGGCTTTCCATCTTTATGGCTGATGAGAGTGGTCTCTCCGTGCTCCTTGGTGAGGATGCAGATGAGCTTTTACCACATGACCTGGCAAATATGACGGATGTCAGAGTACCCAAGCAGAATATGATAACTCACCACTTGACTTCACCTTGATCTCTTCTCCAGTCAGGCCATATGGTGGGTTTGCTTCTTACAGCTGTCTTTCATCTTCTTTGTTACTCTCAGGAGGTTGGGCAGATTGATGACCTTCCTCACTGGAGATTGCAGCATTTCAAAACACAAGCTGGTGGCTCTGTTACCAACTGTGTGCTTCTCAGTGGAGCCCTGTGTCTACTGTTGCTACTGGTAGAATATTCTTTCTGAAAAACACAGCCTGGTGTTGCAGGCCAGACTCAGTTTTGGCAGCAGCAGTAGGGACCATGCTGTTTTACACATACAAAATGCTACTTATTTTTCTGCTATCTTATGAAAACAATACCCATTTGATTTCTTCATTACAGTGTAATAAAAATGCAAGCATCTTTTGCAGATTTATTGTAAAAAACAGCAGTAACTGCAATTCTAAACTTTCTCCTTAAGCTTAAAGAAAAATGAATATTCACTCAATCAATAAAGGAAATACATGCTTGATACTATGGGTGGAGAAGATGAGCCAACCCACATTTGTATGTTTCTTAAATATCTGTCTCATAAACCTGCTAGAATTTTGGATTTAGTATCACTATCTGGCTTGTGAAGACTATATATCCTCTCTTTTATTTGAACTGCAGAAACTGTAGAGGGTAAAAAAGGCATGAAATACACAAAATGTTCAGGCATGTTTAGTTAATTGATTGAGCCACTAAGTGTGTTCTTGGTCTGGGCAACAGCCAGGACATACTGCTGGCTTACTCTGACATAATAATTGCTGAGAACGTTGGTATACTGAGAGCACTCTAAAAATAATTTTCTCTAATTATTTTCCAATTACAGGACATGAAGTATTCTTGGTTTAAGAATGAGAAAATAGCTACATCATACTGTAACTTCTTTTAATAAATATTTTAATCAAATTCATAGACAATTTGTCCATTTTAATAATGTATTTTCAAATGTGCAAACTAAGTTTGTTAAAAGAAGAAGTGAAGCAGGTTTTTAAAGATGCCTTTGTTTTTTCTTTTTGTGAAGGCTTGTAACTTTAATTGTTTAGACAGGTGCATGTGCAAAAATAATGACAGGCTTTTAATTTGCAAACAGCCATAATTTTTACCAATTATGTATGGGTTATACTGATATGACTCACACATGATCCATTTTCTGTTTGAGGGACTGAAAAACCCCCACCCACTGCACCAAAGCCAGAACCTACATATTTTTCTCAGTCATTTAAAAAAGGAACATAGGGTGCTGGAAATACCTTTCTGCTTGATGGACAGCAGCATGCCAATTTAGAGCTCACTCTAGGAAAATATAAAACTAAAAGCTGTAAAAGTGGAAAGCAGCATCTCTATATACCTGCCTTTATGTACCAGGGAGGAGACATATCTTCTTAGGAACACATCTCCAAAACCTCTAAAATTCAGGGATGCTAGAGAAAAAAACACTCATGGGTAGTATGTAGTTACTGAAGTATATAATGGATATGATAGTGCTCACTTGACTCTTACTGGTGGATTTTCCCCATCTATTTTTCCTCTGAACAGAATTCCCCTATAGTCACAAGATCTGATCATCCAAAGCTTTCTAATCACACTCCTGAAAACCGTGGAGCCATTCTCAAGTACTGCACTGTAATTGATTTAGCAAAGAAGATAACAACTGCTGGCAAGCACCAAGATGCATTAAATAAGGTAAAAAGGTATTTTCTCATGGTGTTTGACGGGCTTTTTTTTTTTTTTAATCAAAATCTCAGCTGCTAGTGTCCTTTACAAGAGAGCACAAGTAAAGAAATATTTCACTTACAGAAGATGATCTCCTGTATTGCACTGAATGTCGATTGTATATTTTCATGAATTTTTTTAGATAGTTTGACAGTTGTACCTTACTGTTAGTAAAGGATATGGGGAACTTACAGCAGCAAGTAAACTCTGCTGAACCCATGCCAGGTGGGACCAGCAACCCAGAGACGTGTTCTTGCAAAACTGTGAGTTATAACACAGAATTGCATTAGACTAGAGTTAGTGCTTACTGATCTTCTTCATTCAGATTTACATGATTGTGGTGTTGACCTTAGTACCTTGGGGCTAAGAGCTGGAATCTCAATTTTATTTTCAGCTAGGAGGCTGAGACTCACCTCCCCCATAGGTACAGCAGCTATCCAGACACTCCACTGGAAATTATGACAACAGAAGAACTAGATTTCTAAGCGAAAAATCTGAGCTACTGCTAGATCACATGCAAGGGCAACAGGCATGGATTTTGGTTTTTACTGAAGACTTTCGCAATACTTAGCTCACTGCCTACTTTGCAGATAGAAGTTTGAAAACATAAGTTTTAAGTGTTTTGGAAATAATAAAAATATCCTGGGTTTACATGTCTAAATTCTGCTTAAGCCCCATTCTCAAAAAAAACCCCCTTAAAGAGTAATATGACTATTTTAATATCTTCAACAACAGCAAACAGCTGCTCCTTTTTTTTCTTTATAGATACGTCTGTCTTGCTTGATCTTAATAGACAGTGTCTTTTTTATGAATAAGTCAACATTGTTCTTTCAAACTAACTTCAGAAATTCAACAGAATCCTGTGGACAATCTTCTTATGATCTGTAATTTCAGTATTTTTCTGATTTGTTCACATACATCCGTTATTTACCAATGCTGAAAAGCAAGATTCTACCTCTGCCCTGAAGACTTTGAAAAGGTCAACTGGCTCTGTTGGAAAATACAGCACTGTCAATGGATATGAGTGATCATGCATGGCCCAAGCTCTAAATTAAAGTAAATATGACTACCATTTCATTC
This sequence comes from Dasyornis broadbenti, assembly GCA_013397935.1. NCBI lineage: Eukaryota > Metazoa > Chordata > Aves > Passeriformes > Dasyornithidae > Dasyornis > Dasyornis broadbenti. The sequence continues at coordinate 905,490 of VZRN01006295.1, read as the reverse complement.
TCCATCATCCATGCAAAGCACTAGAAGCAGCTGTGTGCAAAAAAGTAAACACTGCATAGCTGTGTTTGTTTTCATCTAATGCACTGGATAGTTTAGGTAAATCTGTTGTTCAGAAATGTTACATAATTTGAGCAAATTAGGGTTTGTTTTTTTTTTTTAATAAACATAACTATTAGAATATGGAACTGACTACATAAATCACAAAGGGGCCTATTTGTTTTGAGGGGTCTGTTTGTTTAAATATAGATCATCCCAGGAAAAAGAAAAGAGTTCATCACTTCCACAATATTTAGAAAGCAAACTTCAAGACTTTATGCTGAAGTCCTTTTGTCTTTTCAACTTGGTAGTACTTGTAACACAAACACAAAAAAATTTTTTGCTTTGTCTAACCTGCATTATTCTAGACATATTTGTATAAATACTGCACTTTCCTTATCCCTGTTTCTTTTCCTCTAATGTTAAATTGTTTAGTGTTGTTGCATGCTCTTAAACAACTACTGCCTTCTGTCCCTAAGACACTGGTTTTTATTTGCAAGCTAAGACTATTCATGGAATTTCTCCAACCTGGAAGGCAATGACTTATACACAACTTTTTTGCCACACTTGATCTTGTGAAACGAGTCACAGAACTTAATAAATATTTCTATACACCATATATCGGGTACATCTACTACATAACAACACTAGACACACAAATACCCCTTGCTAAGAAAATAAATTTCAAATATGCTTGCAATATATTGTTTACAAGAGGCAGAGAGAAACCCTATTTTTAGAAGCAGTTTACATAAAGGCAAAACTGATGAGTTTCCCTTGAATAACCTTTATCAATTCAACTATGGCATATATCCATTTGAAGATTATGAACTTTCTTCCAGTTTTTCTTGAGGGCAGAGCACTGGGTGGAGAGAGTGGACTTCACTGTAAACTTTATTTATTCAGCTGATGACATTTGGAATACTTTATTTCAGTTAATGCAAACACAAAGTTTCATCAGGAAAGTATCTTCTTTGGGTATTTAGTTTTGGTCCTTTTGTGATGCAGAGAGAAAAAAAATTAATCATGTGATTGACACAAGCCCCATTGTTAAGCAGCTACATACCAAATGACAGAGACTGCACCAATTCTTTCAAGTTCACCAGGCAAGCACTACTGTAGTGCAGCCTGAAATATGACATCATGGCATGGTTTTCATCTCATACTTCTTGAGAAAGTAAACAAAATTTGCCATTCAGGAACCTTCTGTTGCAAGGAAACAGTTCCAAACAGAACATACACAGAATGTGCCAATTTCATTTCATAACTGACGTACAGTTCAAGTATTTTGCTGGGTAATTTTGCAACGCTCTATTTTGCCCATCATGATGAAACAGGTCTAGTTTGCTGCCTCACCTATTCTGCTCTGTAGTTCTCTGAATGATTGTGAAATGGTAAGCCAGAACATCTCTGCCTTAAAGTTGCTGAGAGAAGAGCAAAGGTGAGTAACTAACAAAGTACCTAATCTTAAAAAGGAAGCAACTGTAATGGTTCTTAAACACTACTCAATCTAAATTATTTAAATGATGGGAACACAGCAAACCGTTGAATAGATTTCAAGTGGACTAGCTGTTTCACAATAAGTAATTCTGAAATGGCCAGTGGGAAACAAGATTGCATTTTGAGACAAATCTGTCTATCAAACAGTTGTTCAAACATAGAGGTTTTCCAAAGGAGATGTCATTGTCAAGAGCAATCCAACACGAATTTAATCCGCAACAAGAGCAGTGATTTAAAGAAATGTAAGGAAATGGGTTTTTTCCCTTTCCTTCAAACTATACTCAAAGTATATTCATGATACTTCCATTCATCTCAAGTATAAAAGAAACCGAACAGGCTTGTTTACAAAAATGTCAGTTTTACATTAATTAAGTTTCATGGTATTGGAAATTATTTATCATTGCCATTTTAATCTTTTATAGGTTTTACTACCTGACCTCCACTTTTAAAATGCTCTCCCAATATTGTTTGATCCTCTAAATTCATGTTAATTCAAATTCCTTTACTGACAAGTCTATTTGTAGTAGTTATTTGCCTCCACTCTCAGCATCACTTGTCATACTCAGAGAAAGTGTATTCTTATGAGGGAAATTTCAGAGAGAAGACAAATTCTTCTTCATATTCAGGCCCATTTTCAAGGTGAAGACCCCGCTAAAACGCCCAAAGTGCAGTGGACTTTTTCTGTCACCGTACAGATTCTACAGATTTCTGACTTTTTACTGTTCTGAGTTTGTGCTTATTTTGGTTTTTGGGTTTTTTTTTAATTATTGAGTATGTTTCAGTAGCATGTAATTTTTAAACGCTTCTCATTTACTCTCCTTGTGCATTTCTCTCCTGCCTGGAGTTTCATAAAGGTGTATCAGAATTTGCTGATGTGTTTTTTTGCTCCCGGAAGAGAGACTTCCAGCCTCTCACAAGGTCCATACGAGCTCCAACTTAGACTCACTCTTTGCATCCTTACAGCACTTCCTTTTACACGGAGCGTCTGGCAGCCGGAAAGCAACTCTTATTTCCGCTCTCTCCTCTGTTTTCGGGAACTTACCGTCGTCTTCTGCCTTGGGGAGTTTCACACAAACGCTCTTACTCCACGCGCACTCGGCGCCCGGGGCTGCGTCCCGCCGCGGGCTGAGGGGGCGGGCGGAGCCGCCCTTTCCGGCGGAGCCGCGGAAGCGGCTGCGGGGCCGCGCAGGAGCCGCGCGG